>JACBWW010000007.1:23465975-23806577 GCA_020086605.1 Lanius collurio | reverse complement strand
CTGTGCTAGGGTGAAATGGCCGAAATGCCCCGCCGCGGGCCGGCCCTGCCCCGCCAGGGGCCGTCTCTGCCCCGCCGTGCCTCGGGCTCCCCCCAGGCCCCACTTTTCAGTTCGAGTGTATGCACGAGTTTTGTTTTCATGACCTCATCACTCCATGTGACCGCAGATGTGTGGATTCTCAAGCGCTGGGACAGGGCAGTGGTGGAGTCACCATCCCTGGAGGTATTTTGAAGTGCGCACAAATGCCGACCATGCATAGGGTCATGGTTTAGTGGTGGACTTGGCAGTGCTGTGTTAATAGTTAGACTTAGTCTTAAAGGTATTTTCTGACTTAAATGGTTTTATGATTTACATGGAATGCTTTTCGTTCTCCCTCTTCCCACCTCCCGGTCTCATAATTTATCACCTCATCCACTTTTTCATGCTTATTCCTGCAGTCATCATGTACCCTGTAAGTGCTACAAGTACCCAAATACTGACACCAGTGACAGAATTGTTACAGTAGATGATGTCTATCTTGCTAAACAGAGGGTCAGCTTTAGGTTTGAGAACAAATTTCCTTAAAATTGCAGAGCCTTCTGGCAGGTGACTTCACCATCACCTTCAAACTTCCCAAGCTGGGTTTGGTGTGTGCTGAGGAACAAGAAGGCAGCAAAAGCCTTTCTTGCACTTCAGAAAGGAGCCCAAATACTGAGTATGGATGGGTTTATTTTGTAGGTAACAAAAGTAGTGATTGTAGAACAAGCATGACAATTTTACCTCAGCTAACTACAGTACAAAAATGCCTCTTGCTGAATGCTTATTATTGTATTTGCAGATTGGCTTCATATGTACCACATGTGCTTATTGTTGTTGCATTGTGATTTCAAGCTTTTATGAAGTGATAAGCCACATATTAATAGTTTTAACAGAAGGTTCTCTAGTTGTTAACATGGTAACACCTTCCAAGAACAACATGTTATGTCCATTTTTCCTTCTAGAAATATGCAACATTCCGCACTTCAAAATATATGAGGAAAGTGCCTATTTAATACTTAGATCTGCTCAATATATTATCTTCCATTAATTCCTGCCCTGTTGCTCAGTCCTGCTATAAATATTTGCTGCCTCAGACTGCAAAATATTAATTCGTTTCCCAGGAATCTCTTTGGGTACAAGCTGTGAAAGCAGATCTGGAAGTTGCAAGCACATTTGCTCTTGTTGAATCTTACTCCAAACTGAACTGATTGCTAACACTGTTATAGTAACAGGTGTTCAAATATATCCAACTAAGTTATTAGCCAAGCTTGGATGATTGTTTTTGTTTTCCCTGACACAGTCAAGTTATCAGTTGCGTATGGATGTAATCCTAGTCATATTTACCTCAGTACAAATTGGGCCATTTTTAAAATAAATGAGTTTCATAATATCAGGGTTCTATCCTATGACTGTATTAGATGTCAATGAAAATTTTCAAAATAAGGTACCAGGTACATAGTGATCACAGTGACCCAAAGAAGTCAAAACAGTGGTGTTTTGATGATAATAAAAATTAGGAAGCCTTGTATTTATTTACATTCTATATAGCCTAATTAACCAAGCCAAATTAAAATAAGTTAGTGTTAGAACTTCCCTGTAATTGCATCATGAAGAGTACAAACAAGTATAAAAATCTGAAATTTGATGCCTTTACAGTAACTCCATTCAACCAGCCCTTCCAAGTAGGCAGCGCATGAAAGCATTTGCCCATGAGTAATATCTTAGGAAATGGTCATGATTTGATGTGACAAATTTTTCCCCCAATTTGCATTCCTGATAATAGACTTATTTCCTAAATACCACCTTCAGATTCATTGGCAAAAAAGTAACCCAGCTGAAAGAATCACTGGATGAAATGTTGGTGATGGGGCAATCTCAAGTCTGTGTCTGAATGTAAGACAAGGGATGCAGACCATTAAAATCTATATGGTCTGTTGCCATGCTAATGTTAGTTCTTTGTTTAGTGCAGACTTTTAAACGTGTTTCCATGACTCATTAAATCCTCTGAAATAAAAGTTCTCACAATTCTAGTACAGTGGAGCATTTATTTTTGGACTTAATTATAAACAGGCTAGATAATGAGCTACCTAACTTGTCCCCTTTTCTGAAGAAGGAAAATGATTAGTGACCTCTCCTTTCTCTAAACAGTATCAAACCCCACTATACTTGATAGATAAAGGAATGGAAAGTCCATGAAAAAATGAAAGGGGTGCAAAAGCAAATGCCTGTTGGGCAACTAATGTTTTAAATAACAACTAATGTTTTAAATAACAAGTAAGAATATGTATTTTGTGAACCTGTTAAGTATTAATCTTAATTTAGTAACCATAGCAACCCCTTATCACCAACTTGAGACACTGCAACATTTTCATGATATGTGAATCAAATGCCTTGCTAATATTTGTAAAATGCTGATGAAAGCATTGGAAAGGGCCACACTGAAAGATAAATGCATAAAAATGCTTGGGATTCAAGCTCACCTGTCCACTGTCTGATTTCTCCTTGCCCTTCTACTTTTTTTTTTATATATCAGTTTGATTTATCAAAAGCAAAAGATTAATGGGTTCAAGAAGTCACTGGAGGGAGCAGGGTGGTAGACACACATCACTGCTCACCTACAGCATGACCCTAATAACCACCCTCAGTCGAGTGTGCTGAAGGCTTTAATCGTTTGTGGTGGCCAAACAGACCCTACATAAAGGGAAAAGTTTCCCAAAAGGATTGAACATGAGAACTCACAGGAGGGCACCCAAAGTAAGGTAAGTACAGATTCCATCCTTGCAGCAGGTATCAATCTAAAAAGACTGTGAGTTGTGCCTTTCCTTTATTTGCAGAATTTCAAATCACATAAAGCTATAACAATAACGATCTTTCTGACTGTAGTGACAGCTCTTGTTTTAGACATTGCATTTCAGCTGCTCTCCCTTCTTTTTCCTTTTCTTTTTTGCAGCTTTGAAGCTGCAAGTGATCAGAGCTTTACACTTCTAAGGTCTAATATGGGGATATGACAGGTCAATTTTTCTGTGGAGTTATTTCTGTGCCCCACAGCCTTTAGGGCTAAGGATGCTGGAATGGCCTGGAGAGCTCCCCTGATGAAGTGTCATCACCTTTTCCCAAAGGATTCTGTGTTTTGTCCATTTTTGTGGTGTACTACGTTTTTCCACTCAATTAAATACCTAGAGAAGCAGGTAGTCCCAGTGAATTCTGAGTTCCTGTGATAAAATAAATATGAAAATTTTTTAAATCACAAGTCTTTAATTTTGAATCCTTAGTATGATTCTTCATTCTCTCTCACTTCAGTGTGAAGTGCAGTGCCCTGTGTATATATGCTTCCACTCTGAGTAGACATGCAGAAGGAGGAAAGCAAAACCAATTGTAGCCAAGTAATTTGGTAATTGAGCAACATGGCTGCACAACTCAGCCTAATTCCTCTGTTTGTGCTGAGGGGTGTTCCTGTTTCATTTTGCTCTACAGCACCATATGGTACCAAGTTATCAGTTGTTAATTTCAGGTGGTAGATGGGAAACTCAGAGTGCCAAAAGCTTGGATTGCTAAAGCTGACAGGATATTCAGGACATCACTCTGCATTCCCATTGACATAAAAGGACCTTCTTTGTGCCCAAGAGATGTGGAAAAGAATTTATGAAATGCATGTTAGGACCTTTGCATATCATTGCAATTTCATAGTGAATTACAGCAAAATTACAGCTAAGAGAGATGTGGGAACAAGAAGACGAGAGAGTTTGAGCATTTGTGGCAGTGTGGCCCTAGGGATCAAAATCTGCATGAGATAGTTTAGAATTAACCTTCATCATTGGGCTGATGTGCACTAGCAGCTACTTCTGTGCTCTTTTTTTTTCCTGCTCTTGGTGTAAAATAATGACATTGGAGAATGTGTTGCAGGCAGGGGTTATCATGGTTGAGTCTCCCTGTAAATAAACATGTGTATTTATGAAATAAGACACTCTGGACAATATCTGCCAATTTCAACACTGAAGTGATAAGTGCAGACTGAGAATAACCAGTGGAATTAATAGATGCAAAAATTAATGCCTAGTAGTGAGCATTTTATTTCTGTGCTGGGCCTTACTTTCCACAAGTCTTACCTGAATCAGATTTTCTGGGTTACTGCAGATTTTTTGAGTATCTTTATGAAAATGTTTATCACCAACTATAAAAACATAATTTTTGTGGACCAGTCTGCTTTTTTTTTCTTTTTTTTTTTTTTTTTTTTTTTTTTTTTTAATAAGGGCATCTTATAAAATGAGAATCAAAGGTTTGAATTATAAAAGTGGTTTGCTTGGAACCTGGAGAAGTACATTATCTTTGCAGTCATTGTCTTTTATTGCCAGTGTCATTTAACAAAAAGGGAGAACTGAATAGGTGACACATCTGGAAATGTGAGCTAAAGAAAGTAAAAATTCTTTTGGAGACTGGTAAACCTACACTATATATTCCTGTAATTAAAAGGAACAAGGTACAGTGACTCATAAAAGTGCCATGTGAAAATAGTTTAAAAGTTAAAAAAGGGCGACTTGACACAGATGGAAGCATGAGACCCAGCCAGACCAGTCCTCCCAGGACAATCCCAGTGAGCCTATTTATAAACACAGCATTTCAAAACTCTCCTTAGCTGGTTTTAAGAAATGCTCCTGGTGAGGAAAAACACTAATGTGATCATCAAAGACTTTCTGAAACTGTCTCCTATTTAACTTCTGTGACTAATTCTTCGTGATATCTGCCCACATTCTTGAATTGCTTAATTTAAAATCCTCTCATAAGAGGGTTCTTTTGATTTTCTTCTAAATTCTTTGCCTGTTTTTCTCATTTGAAATTAGAGGAATGTGATGGTTTTGGTGTTAACCTTCCCATATAAATATATTACATGGGCTTCTCTGAAGCAATGGGAAGGTATAGTAATCTGATATTTCATGGGTAATCTGACCTTGATGGTAACCCCAGTGAACTTCAGAAGCTTATGAGTCGAATCATGAGTCACATATGTTAGCAAATTCTCAGTTGTATAAAGTAGTTTTCCTGGCCAGAGTCTAAGGGTTTGGGTTTGGGTTAAGGTTTTTGTTATCATTCCCCAGCTCACCCCCTACAGGCTCATCTCACCACCAACACTGCAATCCACTGGTTTCCTGAGTATGGAAGTATTTTTTTCAGTTGTAGGGAAGAGCACCTTAAGACTCAGTTCTTTTTCACTGAGAAAGTCCAAGCATATACCTTTAATTTTTCTAGAAGAATTTGAACATATTTCTCTACACATTCATGGGTGTCTACACACACACACACACTTTTCTAGAAGTAATTTCAGCAGTCTGTTTGTTGTGTTATCTGATTAATACTAACTTTTGCGCTCTAAATACTCAGATTTAGCCCAGAAACTTGTAGTTACCTCTACAAAGATTAGTCTTTTTGTGTCTTTCATTCCTGCTTATGGTAGAGCCAGTGCTGCCCTGATTACAGTAATGTTCAAAGCTGTTTTAGCATTTATAGATTTATTCTTTCATTTATTATCCTCAGCAGTGTAAAGGCAACTTGAATACGCAGTCTGAGAATTCCAGTGGAGGAGATGAAACACCTTACCCCCCGGGCACAAGCAGTTTTCAAGCTGCAGTTCATATTTCCAGTGTTTAAGATACAATTCTGAGTCATGTCACCTCACCAGTTTTCCATGTGACCCCGTTGCTACATAGCTGGCAGGTAACTTTTGTACCTCCTGTTCCAACAGGTTTCCTGTGTCACAGAAACCCTTTTTCCATGGGGCAGGGGGCTGGCATGAGTAGCCAGGACACTGGAAAGAAGAGATAAGTGAGAAATCCTACAACAATATTCCTAGGAATTTCAAATGCAAAAAGTAATCTTCTCATTAGTTTCATGAGATAGTGCAGACTTTTATGACTAGAAAAAATTAAATAATATTTTAGTCTGCCTTGAACTTTTAGACACCTTTGGCGCCATTGATCTGAGCTGAAAGAACTGATTTGAAGTCAACGAAACATCGGTTGGTTGTCCCTCCAGTGGCAGCTGGCTTCCTGGGATTTTTAAAGAGATACCTGAGCTAATTTTTCTACCTCTGTATGACCAAAACTGTGTAGTGTCATTCCAGGGAAATATGGCAGAACTTGGAAATATCAAATGTTTTCTGAGAACAAGAAATATGGGGAATTAAAAAATATGCAGAAATAGTCCAGTTTTTAATGTTAATGCCTTGTCCCAGCTGAGGGTTTAAAAAGATGTTAAAACACCAGCCCTTCTTCTGTTTTGGAAAGTTTTCCAACATGGAGTCAATCTCTCTATAATTCTTCCTCGACATGGCATAGTCTCGACAGTGCTTGGTGTTTCTCTCTTCTTGCACACTGGGGCGTGGCACATGATATGTCTAACCTGTTGTATGCAGGTTGAGGAAAAACCATTTTAGAGCAGAGTGGCTTAATTGTGAGTGTTACACATTTTTTTGCTAAACCTGTGCTTTAGGGGCTTTTATTTCGAAGGGAAAGATTTGCATGGTTTGATGATCTCAGCCAGCATGCAGGTAATGGGGATTTGAGTAGGTGCCTGCTTGCTTCAATTGGCAATTTATCAGTTTGGGCTTAGACTTGTTTTAGTGAAGTTGTGGCTGGATGGCTCTTCTTCAAATCTGTGTGATCATATGTTTGGCTACATCTCCTGGAATAGGAGAGCAGTATTGATTTTGACAAATGCTCTTTGATGTTTGTCTGATGAAGACATGTATGTATAACTTCTGCTATTTGCCTGAATCTTTTCTATTTGCTTATCTTTTGATAAGCAAATTATGACTGACTTTTGCAATTGGTCACTAAATAAGCAGTTGCTACAAAATGCAATTGAATTAAGTTACTCTCTTTTTTCTATGTTAATAGAGGTTACAGATAAATAAGGCAATTCTTGTCTTCTTACTTTATCATTCTGTTTTTCATGGAGGCTTCTTAGGACTTGAATATTAAAAAAATGTAGTAACATAACTATTATCTAAGAGTAATGAAGTATAATTATAACTGAAGTAGCAACTAATTGTAAAATCCTAGGAAATCTAATGGAGAAACAGTGGTAAACTAATGATTTCCATTTAATCCAGCCTTTATATATACTAGAGAACAGATGTTTTAGAAACTCTGAACCCTTATAGCATCCTTCTTTTATAGTCTTTTTAGCTTGCAATACTTCCATGTAATTTTAGAATAGATGATCAGTCTTCTGATCACTAATTTATTACACATGACTGTGCACCAGCTTGTTCAGCCTAGCAGATCAAGTATCTGCCTCATAGCAGATGTAGTAAAATGAAATCCAGCAGATATTATTCTTTTGATTAAAAAGCCTTAATCAAAAAGTCTAGTCAGTGTAGTCCTTAAGGCAAGTGCAGATGGATCGTTCTTTAACCACCTTACTGTCTCTTTGAGCTGAGGGTTGCATAGGTTGCAGAAGTGATGGAGCAAGAAGTTGTCCTGAAGTTGTCTTCCCTTCTCTCTTGCCTGCAGCTGGTGCAGTCTCAAGTGAGATCAGAGCAATTTGAGTGATTCTGTAAAGGGTGAATGGTCTTCTCAAGGTTGCTCCACCAAGACCATTGAGGGATGCCCTGATCTTTCTCACCTCTGCCTGTTTTACCGATACCCTGCCTAAAGGCTGAGACTTGAAACACAATGAATTCCCCAACAATCCACCTTGAGGACATCTCTGTGCACTGTGGCTGTCAGTGTGTATGTGTAAATGTAAGGATGTCTGACATTGCTGGTCCTAGTTTTAAACTTCTGTTAGGAAATGTGTGTGCATTTAGAGGCTGTGACTCAGACATTCTGGCAGGCCAGTCAGTTTATTGCATTCAACTGCAGCGATGTTGATAAAAGTAGTTCAATACTGCTTTGTGAGATCCAGCCCTGTACAATCTTAAATTCACAAATATTAACTATATCACTTGAAATCATTGCATGGTAATGTTCACATCTTGAGAACAATTTTTCATATTCAGGGTACTTCAGAATTTTTTCTTTTTTTTTTTTATACTGGCTTCTCATACATTTGTCTTCCTCTTACTACCTCATATTTTAGCCAGTTCTTCTGGAGATTATTTTTACATGCTAGTGTTGCCTTGAGATAAATATTCTAGCATTATATGGGGTTATTAAGTAGTATTTTTGTATTCTGTACATCCTGTTCTTCCTGCAGGTGCCCATTTAAAACTGCCAATGGAGAGACTATAAGAACCATTACAAATGAATTTCAATGCCAATAGTTTGGGTGTGAATATTACCTTTTTCTGTCAAAGTGCAGCAGTCTAGCTGCTTGTCTTACTTTGAAAAACATGTCTTTATCAGTTGTCTATACTGCAAATTAAAGGCAATCTATTTGTAATTGACCTCATACCTGAAGATGCTGATTTTCAAACTAGAGTTGTTTTTTCTAACCTATTTGCTGGGTCATATTTTTCCCTGCAACTCTTTCACTCCTACTGTATAATCAAATCCTGAGGTCTGGTCTGTCTCTGTTTGGCACAGCTCAGTAAAGAGACAGAGCAATTCTTCTGTCTTTAGCGTATATTAAATTCTGTGGGCCCAGGAGGATTTCCATGGCAGCTGGAATTCAGCTAATGAGAGAAAGTCCTTTTCTCCACTTCCTGTTCTGTGCTCCCCCTGCAGCTGATGCAGACTTATCTTGGTCTGGGCTACGAAAACTGTATTACACCAAAAAATCTCCAGCAACTGAGTTAATTCCATGTTAGGCTCTTTTGCATTTGATCCACCAGTTCAAAATAATTGCTGTGTTTGGTAATTTATTAGAAACGATGGAAGTAGTTAAGGAAGGTTAAGTTAACAAAGCAGAATGAGCTAAAGTTTCAGATTCTGAAACAGTTCTAAATTTTCGGTACCAAGATTTTTGTCCTTGCCTTGTCACAACTTAAAACCTTCAAAATTGTGCCCACTGCATTGATGAGAACTGAACTAAGCATCATTCCCCTAAGCTTAGATGAACATTTCCAGAAATAGTTGATGTGCTGACAAAGAGCACCCAACACCTAATTTACTATGTCTATGTAAAAAATATAGGACACTTTTACATAATGTACAATTTGTAAATGGTATTACAAGGGTTTTTCTGCACATTTATAGGAACTCTCAGAGTTTTTTGGCTACATAAACTGGCTCACAACACATTCTAATATTACATCTTTGTCTTAAGTAACAATAGGAGGCAGGATTTTTAGTTAGAACACAACATCCTGAGTTCTCACAAGTGTCTGCTGACTACTTTTGCTGAATAAATAGCAGAACAGCATGAACCACGCTGAAGATCTTCATGGTTGGTGCTGCCAATAATGGAAGCCCAGCTAAAATTATCCTACCGTGATTTTGCTTTAGTGAATGGGGCAACATAATGCTTGAGACATGAGGCTAGATGGAGGGCTTGTGTGCCTGTCCTTTGTGCCTGGGAGGTGATTGGTGTGTGATAAGGACTGTGGCAGGCATCCACAGTGAGCAGCAAGGTCAGAGCTACTTTGGTGTTTCTGTGTCTGCTGGTGTCACTCATAACTCCAAGGAGTTTGATAAGAGGAATATGTGACCATTACTGATGATTACCAGTTCACATAACATACAACTGCCAATGATTTGGTGTACTTGTCATTTTTCTTTTAATTTAAAATAATTCTTTAAGAATCCTTTAAAACTGTTGTGGTCCCTACCATGACTTTGGTCTGGCTTATGCAGGTTTTTGCTCCCAGTGATGTCTGAATTTACACCTCCTCTGGCTGCCGTTACCTCCTCTGGTTCCACTGGACAGACTGTAAAAGTCTCCCCTGTCAGGGGTGGAATCTCCTTTCACTTCCCCAACCACCGTATGACTTTCTCCTGCACACACATATACTTGGGTTATAGATGGGAAATTGGATTTTCAGAGGAAGGTGAAAAAAACAGCACCTGTCTTTTATTGCAACCCAGATGGCAATTCCTGTTCCTCACATCTAGCTGTACCACTGTGTCTTTGGATGCTGACTGCAAAACCCCTTCAGATATAGACCCTCTCTTTTCCCCTTGTGCATTCAGAATACTCTAGGAAGTGAAGTGCAGGACCTAGTTCTCTGAATCCACTGCATGTGATAGTACCACTGCACCCCCTGCAGCTGGTGCAGACTCATCTTGGTCTGGACTACAAAAACTGTACTACACCAAAAAAACCTCATCAGCTGAGTGTGGGTTGATCACAAAGTACGTTCTTCAAAGGTGGAAAGTGAATGGCATAAATAGAATAGGGGCTGTTTGTGACACTGGATTAAAAAAAAAAAATAGCCCACACCTCACCTAGAACATAGGTCACTGATTTAATGGTTTCTTTTTTTTTTGCTAATACAAGAAATCAGTTTTTATCCCATACAACTAACTAATTTTTGATGCCACATTCTGCTGCTTTTTCAGTAAAATGCAGTACCCATCCTATCCTGTAAGTTGTGCATATTGTATGTGAAAAGGTGTCTGCACTTCCAGAAAAGATATACAACAGTTTTACCTTTATAATGTTTGCGTTCTTACATAATATTTTGCTTTGTTCCCGTACAAAACTCTGAAACTGTCCTAAGAATCCACTTCTTAAAGCCCTGAAATTGAACGTAAGGTTTTGGTGTAAATCCTTTATAATCCTTACTAATTTTGTAAGTTTTGAACTTTTTACTACATCCTCTTCACCAGAGTAGTTTACCCCTAATGGTCTAATTACTTTGAAAAAGTACTTTTATGTTCCCTTTGAATGTATCCTGGAGAGAATTCTCCTAGATTTAAAGTAGTAAAAGGTCTTCACATACCACACACTCATTTCAAGTGACACATGTCCCCTGAGCTATGCTTGGGGAACAGAAGACAAGCATTCCTGTTAAATGCTCTTAATGCACCTCGCTCTGCATTGCAGCTGCTTCAAGCTGATGTGCAAGTGGGCAGTTCTGGACCATCGCTGGGGGCATCACTCACTTGTCTCCACGCTGGCTGGAGAGGATGGTTGGACTTACCCTTATGTAGCATGTT
The DNA here is from genome assembly GCA_020086605.1 of Lanius collurio. NCBI lineage: Eukaryota > Metazoa > Chordata > Aves > Passeriformes > Laniidae > Lanius > Lanius collurio. The sequence goes on along the minus strand of JACBWW010000007.1, from coordinate 23,795,523 downwards.
ATATTGACTCCTGGAGGTGGTTGGTGTTGTACATTAAAACATATAACTGGATCCTTCTACCTGAGGACATGGATCAGGCATGAGCAAAGTTGGACCTAGATAAAGTGCAGTAGTGGTTTAAATGAGGTTTTCCCTCCATCCATGCCTTACTTCTGACCTAGACAGTACTAATATTTGCAAACTCCTTTCTTTGTTGCACTCGTGAGAAAAATCATTATTGTCTTTAAATGGGAAAACAAATAAATACGTATTTTGGATCTTTTCATTCTTTCCCTGTGACATACCCAGTGCTGAAGCTTATCATAAGTTAAAAGGAAATATATTTTTGGAAGCCTTTAATTAAAATCTGGGAAAAAAACATCATCGCAACTTTTTTTTTCTATAACTCAATAAGATTACTTGCACTGCTAAGGGTTTTCTGGGTAGTGACTAATTTTTTCATTGGTAGATAAAGCCATTGCAGAAGCAAATTCATGATACTGGGACTTTACTTCAGGCATCAGATTTGCCTGATTGTTTCCTAAGATCAAAAGGCAGATTTCCATTAAGAGCAGAACAGAGCAACTGACAAGCTTCTGAACTGATAATAAGTTAGAAGCCTTCTCCACTTTGGAGAAGATTGGCGGGTATCAATTTGCAGGCTTGCACTTCTGCTTTTTTTTTTTTTTTTTTTTTAACTCAAGAAATTTGAAGCTAGATGTTCTTCAAGTTCCCTTCCAACCCAAACAATTCTATAATTCTATGAAAGGTGTAACTCAACGCAAAGGGCAATAACACTTCAAATTTGAGATTTTTGATTTTGTCCTTTCTTTGTTTTAATGAATACCACCGAGGGGCAGCAGATAGCAGCTGATCTCATTAAAAAAAAAAAAAATTTTTTTTTTTTCTTCGAAGTTGCATTTGCACATGCAGTGTTATCTTGCATGAGGAACTCAGCTTCAGGAATGAGGAAACCGCCCTCCCCAAAGGAGGGAAAGCAGACAATGGACTGAGGCTAGGGATGATTAAACATTTGCCACTAAAACAAATAAAGCTTCTCAACAAAACATTTCCATAGCCTACACATCCACACGCATTTCTGTTCCTTCCAACAGACAGGCACTTGCCCTTAATGTGGTGTTTTACTTCCTGCTCATGTCATTATGTGATTTCCCTTTTAATCTGACGTGAGGAAATCGGTGCTTCTGGAGACGGGATACTGCCACTTTACCGGGCAGCTGTCGAGCGTTCTGCATCACTCTGATGTAGCAGTAGTTTCGACTGGGCATTTACATATCCTTACTGAAGTCCTGGGAGTCTGTTAAGCTTCGAGCAGACCAGAGCAGTTACATGAGAATGGGAATAATCTCTTACACCGCAAATTGACTTCCCTCTTTGTAGCCGTAGACACAGTTTCCAGCTGCTTTCAGTCTTTTAAACCCTTGAAAGCTTTCCTAATCCTCGTGTAGGCAGCAGCCTTTATGTGCTCTGCCTCCCTCCCCTTCCTCCTGATTGGCGAGGCTATTCGGTGGCCCAGCTCAGCCAACTGCTCCATCCCTGGGCTGCGGTTTGAAATCAGAGCCAGGAGGACAGTTGCCTCCCCGCTGCCGACTTTTCATAGGCTGGGGAAAGAAGGTTGGGAAACTTGACATTGTCCTAGGACTCCCCCCAGCAAAGAATAAAAAGGGTGGGGAAATAATAGACAGGGAAGAGGAGGGAGGGAAAGTTGCTTACGGTGGGAAACTTGATGGATTTCTGCCCTGCCGACAGCAGCGCGGTGTGAGCAGCCCCTGGCCGGCTGGATGGATGATGGGAATCTCACCATGAGGCAGGTAAGGAGCCCCTGCCCGCCGGCTCCGGGTACTACCGCTCTCACTCCCTGCGGAGCTCGACACCACCCCCCCCCCTTTTTTTTTTTTTTTCCTTCCTCTGTTTTTTTCTTATAATTGTAAATTTCTGGGGGAAAAAATATTCTTTTTTTCTTTCCCCTTGATTCTCCCGGTAGGCAGGGATGCCATGCAAGTCATGGTACGTTTTGGATTTGTAGGGAGCATGGAAGCGGTTTGTGAGCTATGTAAATCAATTCCAGTTTGCCATGGTTTAAGTGCATTGTGTAGGCTGTCTCGCAGCCCTGTTTGTGACATGCGAAGGGAAAGAACTTGCTGTGTTATAAGCCTAAATATGCCAATAATTCAGCCCAGGGATAATTTATTAAGCAGCTCTGCATGAGTTCCTTGCCTGCCAGTGCTTTAATCTTCTGATTGTTTTAAAATGTAGTAGTTTCAAGCTGTCTTGCAGCTTCACAAAAGTACTTTAAGATGGGTTTTCTAGTGATTTTTTTTCTAAGATTATTCAAATGAGGGTTTTTTAAAGACTTCTATTCACCTGAGGAGACAAAAGGAGCTTTTATTTTCATTCTCACAGTTATAAGTCACAGTGACAAGGTTTTGATTCTTGTTGTTCATAGTTTTATAGCAACAATGTATACTTAGAAGAGCCTTGTGGGACGAAGAAAAACTGGCTGTATCTTAAGAATTAATCAAAGATCTGTCCCAATTTAAAAAGCAGTCCACTTCCGAAACTTGCTCATAATATGTTATTTTCTGGGTAGGCAGTGGGTAAATATGAGGAAATGAGAAGTTTTCTAGGTTTTCTGTGTGGGTGTCATTCATTCAGTTCTCAGGGGGACTTGTATAGTACATGTCCAAGAAATGCGTGCGTGAGGATTTTGCACCTGTAGTGCAAATGGAACATTTGTTTTATGCTTGCTTTCTGAAACCGTGGTGGGAAATCCCAGTTTCCCTGCCAGTTTTCTCAAAGTTGCAGGAGGTGAGGAAGGGTGAAGAAAGAGAAAACATAGATGATAGGAAGAGGAAAGGTATTTCTTGCTCCCACTAGCAAAAGCACTACATTTTATGACTCTTTAAAGAGAAGGGAATTCTTGTCCTTGCAAAGCACAATGAAGGGCATTTTTTATACTCAAATTGGTCAGCTGGATGTACGTAGTCATCAGAAATCATTATCGCCACAAGAGGGTACTTTGGCACAGGGGGTTACCAACGAGGAGTGCGAAAGAAGCAGAAATGTTACAGGATGGCAAAAATAAGGTGTAAAATTCTCTGTGAAACGTGCACTTTACTCTCCTGAAGTATTTCTACCTAAAGAATAGGCTTCGTGGATGATGAAGATTCATAGGTGGTGGGTTAAAAGAGCAAAGCAAATAAGTCTAATGGAGGTTGGGGGAAGGGGGGAAAGCTAAGGCACACACGTACCCTCCAGAAGAGGAGGAGGGATGGGGGAGACATTCCATCCTCAAGAGAGGTGCAGGCACAGGCGGGCTGGTTCTTGCCGGGCCCGTCCCGTGGCGGTGGGTGTGCGCTCCCGCCCCGCTCCCGCCCCGCTCCCGCAGGAGCGCAGCCGGGGACGCGCTCCGAGGGGCCCCCGTGCTCCCCGGGGAGCGCCCGCCGCAGCCGCGGCCAGCGTTTGTGTAAACACCTGCCTCGGAGTGCGGTTTCTCGCTCCCGTGCCAAGGGAACAGTGTGGCAGTATTTCTCTGGGTTCGGTTGGTTTGCTGTGCACAAATATTTTCAGTTTGGCAGGGAAAGTTTGTGGGCACTGCTAGGGCCCGAGGGACAAAATGCAGGGAGCTGATGTCAGGGTGGTGCTGAGCTACTGTGTGCATCAGCCCCTGTCAGCAGAACTCGTGGTTTAGTGGGAACCAAAGGTTGTGATGGGCTATGGACTAACCGTATAAAACATTTAGGAAATCCATTACACTTAGAAGCAGGCAAGTCATGTGCAGCTGGAGCTCTCTTTCCTGCTTCTGGTTGGAAATTGGTAGGGGAAAGAGGAACATGCAGAGGGCAACTTTTCCATGGCCCTCCTAGTCAGAGCAACAGAGAGCTCTTTTTTACATATTTTTCCACCCTACAATCATCTTCATCTGTCCTGCTGCTTTCTCTACCCTTCCCTGATGCTCCCTTCCCCATCCTTACACCAGCTGGGACGGAGTGGGTTAACTCCTTCATCTTCTCAGGCTCTGGGAGTGAGTGCTCCCACTTTGAGAGGCTCTTGGTGGGAGCTATAGCTCAATTTGGTGTTGCAGAGTTAACCATCAAGTACAAGGGCACGTGGCAATGTACTGCAGGTGTTGGAATGAAACCACGTACTTTGCTGATGACTGATCTGACCCAAGGGCAACCCACAGCTACTGAACAATAGCGCATGGAAAGAGAAATGCACTGATTTCCCCAGTGGAAGTGGAGGAATTATTGTAGAAATGTAATATGCAGCCTGTTGATAAGATTCAACCTACCTAACTAATATGCCAGTCCAGTGGTCTCCAGCAGGTCACAGGGATTGGTGTAAATGTTGTGTTGAGATTTGTAAATGAGACAGTAGAAAAAAGCAGTCATTTTTAGCTGATCATTTAAAACCTCAGCAAGATGTGTCTTCTTTCTGTCTCATAGAATAACTTCACAAATAAGGTCCAGCAACTAAAATAAGAACATTTCTATCCTATCTGGAAAACTATGCTGATCACAATGTACCGGGAGAAGTTTAAGCATTCACAGGAAATAGTCCCATTTGTCTGTGCTATACGACTAGTGTTAGGAAGCAGAAGTGCAATTTTTAAAGGTATCTAACATGGTTGCAAGAAAAAAAAAGAGAACTAACAGACAATAAAAAAACCTTTGCAACCTTTGTAACACATTTTTTTTTGCTTTTTAGAGTACTGAGTTCAGTTTATTATTTATGAACTAAAGAAATTTGCAAGTGATGGAAACTCGTAAAGGGGTGCTCAGCCTTTATGAAGGTAGAGTGGAGTTTTTGTAGCTGGACACAGTTACGTGGCTGGATTCCCTGAGTTTGCTGCAGAACTGGAGAGGGCACTGTGGGCTCTGTTTTGTTTCCTAAGCCTACTTCACAGAAAATCAAATGTTTGATGAATTTTAATACCTCATTTTCATTCCCTTTCAACCACAATGTATCCCTGAAGTGCAGCTTGCAGGATTGTCATTGACAAAAAATGCAGCTCCTTATTTTGGCCTCTTCCTATTGAAGTGCCATTGACTTTGATCGAGGGAGTCTTGAGCCCTTTGTCACGTAAAGAGGTTCAACTGTTAACTGACAGGCCACCTAAAAATGAATAACTGTGTTTTTAAGGTGCATAAAACCATTACAATTACTTACCATGTCTGCAGTCATGTGGCTTTTAGTGTGCATATAACTCACCGAGTGAATAAAGGCTGTATACCATTTCAGTGCAAAACATATGCAAAATTCAAAATCACCCCCTTTCCTTTCAGCTGTTTAAGTTCTTAGCATGTGTTTCTTATTTCCTATTTTCTTTTGCATACCTTTTAAAATTCTTAATGCATTCCTCTGTAGAAAAGCTATATTCTTATCCTGAAGTTCTGTAATCTTTTGCCTGGCGCTAGGAAATTATCTTATCGAGTTCATCCTGGGATGTTTTGTTGTTTGTTTGGCCTGTAAGGGAAGAAACAGCATCTTGAAGAATGCTTTTCTGTTTGTGTATCATGCAGAATAAAGGAAACAAGTGTCCAGAGTCCGCAGGCTGGGAGTATATCAGTTAATTAGTGGCTGGACATTGCTCGGTAGGAAGCCTGGCAAGGATTTTTTGTGCATGTGTGTTGTCTGCTCCCTTTGATCACTTGTGTGGTAAATAGACATGCAGGGTAGCTATAGCAACATGTGCTGTAGGTTGGTGGGAACAGAGGGGATGGGATCCCCTGACAAAGGGTAGTTTGTTAGAATGGTTGGTTCTGATTAGAAAAAGGTGGCACCAGTCAGGGCATTTAAAAACATCAGTTTTGCAAAACGCAAATGAATGTTATCAGTTTCAAAGTAATGGTTGTTTCTGTAGCTCTGCAAGAATAGATCATGTGGAAGATTGGTGAGGAAGGGGGAGGGATAATAAAAAGCAGAAGCATAACCTGTTTACACTTTTGAATGTAAAAATATTCATGTTGGATGTGCTTTTTCTTGTGGTACTGCACTGTCTATGCAGTTTGCAAAAGCAGCATTTGTAGGAGCCAAATTGCTGTGGATGATGCTACAAATAGTTGTGTTTTTAAAATATAGCTTCAGTAGGCAGTGATGATAATGTGATGTTAATAGTGCATCTGATGGATTTCCCTGATTTCTAAGAGTTCTGTCTACAACTTGCTATCCTAAGATCCTGTCCCTATTTCAGCAGCCTACCTGTAGAGGTCAGACTTGAAGCTCTCAAAATCTTCCCACGATAGAATTTCAACCTAAGGCTATAAAAATACATATCCATAGCCACTTTCCTTATTAACTTTATGTGGAATACTTTTAAAATAATGTTGGCTTTTCAGTGTCAGGTTATTAAGTAACTCCACGTTCTGCATTGACGGAAGCCTGAAATACATCAAAATTCAGCTTCATTTCACGTCTTGAACGGAACCCAACCTAAAGCTTCTATTAGCGCCTGAATTATTTAGATGTGTATCTCCGTATCTATGATCCCCACTAGGCCTCTTACCTTTGATGAGATCTGTCTCCAGCTCTCTCCCTCCAGCCTGCCCAGCCCTCTGCTGTGCTGGCTGCTGGCTTCCCACTGCTGCCTGGTCTCAGGGCTCCCCATTGGCAAGGGACAGGGAAGCAGGCAGTGCCACAGAGGGTTTCAACAGCTTCTGAGCACTGCAAAAACTTGTCAGACCTCAGAGTCGCTCCACAGAGTAGCACGAGAGGTAAGGGATCTGCTGGAGCCTGGGGTCAAGGAAAATGAAATGCTGGGAACAAGGAGCTTGCGGTGGTAAATGTTCAGGGAATATGTTGAAGCTCAAAAAATGCTTCAGCATTTGTAGAAATAGTTTAATTTGTCTGTCTGAGCTGAGAGAAAGGAGCAGACCAGTATTCACATACAGCTGTATTAATTGCCTTTTGGATGTGCACTGGAGTTTGTTTGAACTGAATTTCAGACTTCGTGGGGTATTTCATTCTTTAGCCTGCTTTTGTTTCAAAGTCTTTATTGCAGTCATGCAGCTCAGAACTTGTAATGCTTTAGCAAGCTGTAAGGAGTTGCTGTATATCCCTGAGATCCCTGGCTTGCAGTGCAGAATCCAGCGTGTCTGAAAGCTGGGAAAAAGGCTAAAGGGTAGGAAGCTGTTAACAGTAAAAACAGTAAAGCTTTCTAAACAGTAAATATAGTTCTTAATTCTTCAAAATTTTTTCCCATTTGTTGCCATGTCATGATTGTTTATCATTAGTATTTATATCTTCCCAGGGGGATGTGGGAGGAGAAAAAAGCTGGCAAAGAGGCAATGTTTGTTTGGCCCACAAGATTTATCAACTTTGTTGCTTGCTTAAGTGTTGAGATAACTGGGTGCAAAAACAACTTTAAGATAGTAAAACAAATAAAAGAAAATCCGGGCTTTTATTCCTATAAAAGGATAGTAAATGAGAAGATCCATGGAGCGGATAGGATTTTTTTTTATTGTAGTGTGATAGTCTTCAAGGAAAATATTTATGGAGTAATATTTTATGGCCCCAGAAAGGAGCTGGTGATGCATTATGACAGTCGCTCCACATTTTGGGACGGGAAGGCCAACATATTTCTCATGCCTTTGGTGGCAGCATCACCTTCCCATTACTCTTCACCCAGGCTGCCTTGTGCTGCCCGTGCACCTGTGGGGCTCCAGGCTCCCCCCGGCACCGAGTCCAAGCAGGTGCCCATGACTAATGGCATTAGCTCGTCGCTTTGGTCTGCAGGTATTTAATTACTGAACAGCTGCAGCAGCAGCTCAGAGAGACCCCCCCTCCCCACACACACCCCAGAGTGGTAGGGCAGGCTCATTTGGGATTCTGGCAAGCTGACACGCTTTGTAGACTCAGGTGAAGTGAGAGCTTGCTAAAATGAGATGTCCCCTGCCCCCGCCCCAGTCTCAAGGATCTCTTCCCCCTGGTTTTTTTTTAACGTCTATTTGAGGCACTAGCCAAGACTGATGTTTTCTTTCAAAGAATACTGAGAAATCAATATTTTATAGCAAAAGTGTTCTCAAAAAGAAAATCTATTATTTTTTCAGTAGTTATCCCATACGGAAACATGATTCCTTTTGTTTTTTATTTTGTTTTGGTGTTTTGGGTTTTTGTTCGGGGTGGGTTTTTTTTAGTTGCTTTGGTTTTGTTTATTTATTTATTTTTTCTTTTTAATTTGGCTTGTTTTGTGCATTAGTTTGGGGATTTTTCTTCCTGAGAGGTAATTGGAGACCAAAAAATACAAAAGAAGAAAAGAAAGGAAAAGAGAAACACTACACCTGCTCATACATTTATATTTAGAATTTTAGTTGCCAAATCCAGCCACTCCATCATAAGAACAGCCAGCATCCCAGTTTCAAGGAACTCTTCATCACCAAGAAAGCTTCAAAAGTTTTGGTTTTATCATTGGACTGTACAGGTTTTCTCTCCCTAAGATTATGTCTTTATTGCAAAATCTATGTATTTTACATAGAATATGTACACTCTATTGACTTCTCGTTTGTAGACTACCAAGGTCTGCCTCTGTCTCCTGCCTCAGCTTTTTTCCTCCATTGTGACCAGCTCTGGCTCCCTGGGTAGGGAGGTCTCAAGCCCTCAGCCTGGTCTCTGGTTCCACCTCAGTTCTGGAGGCAGGGATACAGACAGATCTCTCTCTTACTACTCATGTTTCTGTTCTTGATGGAATTGCAAGAGGCTGTAGGCAGAAGTCTATGCCAATCTGTTAATAATCTCACTGAAAAATATGCATGTTGTAAATCTAATGTGCAGAGGAACAGCCAGAGCAGGGGAAGGGAAGGCTGCCCTGAGCAAGGGAAAGGACTGTTCCTTTTGGGGCAATGCATGTGGATAAAGCTCTTGGGCAGGGAAACATCATTGTCCAACACAGACCAAGTTTGTCCATGTGATACTTGAGAGATTGTGTTTTCCTCAGTTGTGCCTTGTGTCAAATGCCATCAATACTAGCACGTATTTCCTCACTGACAGGTTTTGAACAAACTACAAAGCTTAGGTTTTGACCATACAGGTCAAAATTTACCCTATCCCACTGTTGGCCTTTCCCTGGTCTTAAACTTAAGAACTGAACACCATTTAAGGGAAGAGGGGGTTTTTACCTCAGTATTTATTTAAGGACCTTAAGGTGCATGACTTTGTCCAAGTGGAATGGGACAAAATGCACACTGAGATGCACACACCCAATAGGTCACATATACAATTTATACACCTCGCAGATTAGCATTTCCATCAAAGATTCCCAATGAGAACCTTAAATGAATAGTGTGATATTCCCCCCCATCCCAAGGAATTTCCTCCTGGATGGGCCTATCTTAGTTTACAGGATGTGTTTTAGAGAGGACCTTGGTTTCTCAGGACAGTATAGGACTTTCTGGCCCCAACTGTGAGGCTGCCAGGATGTTTCATCTCCTGGCTTAACAGAATATTAGGACTATGCTAAATTATCAGGCTTAAGGAATTACAAGTATGCCTACTAAAAGCACTGAGGATATATAAAAGCTATATAAAAGGGTATATAAAAGGTGTACAAAAGAAAAGGCAAAAAATTACCATGGCATCACCACTGGCACCTATTGAAATGGGTAAAGGGTTAATGACTTAATTTCTAACTGGAAAACCTCAGAATTATAATTTAGGCAGAGATTTCAAACTGGGATTTGAGCAGTTCAAAAGTGCACTGTATTGTTTTGGTTTAATTAACACAACATGGTGATAAGACGTTAAAACAGAGTGACAACACTATACATTGATAACAGGGGACATTAATGCCTGGAGACATAGTCTACATTGTAAAAATCTGAAAAAAAGGGGCTTATTATGTTAGATAGGTCAATGTGATTTGACCTAGTTTTGCTTTGCTGCTTGGAAATTATGTCAGTATTTGTTATGTCATCTCCTTGGATGAGCAATTTAGCATCCTTTTTTGCATTGCAGTGTTGTCCTAATACTTTATGTATTTACTTGCTCTCTAAAAGGATCCTTCAGGCTAATTCTAGATATCTGGGAAAAACTGATACAAAACAAAAACCTCCTGAAACCTGTTTCCCTTTTATATATGTCCTCGGTGCAGCAAAAAGGAGTAAATTTAGTCACAGCAAAATTATAGCCCTGAATTCTGAAAAGTATCTTGTCCCTTTTGTATTTAAAACTCAATAAAGTTCACAGATACAAAATGACTATGCTAACTCATATAGCCATGTACACCTTCCTCATAAAGATTTTTAATTGCTAAAACCCAGCATTTTTAACTTTACCTAGACACTTCTGTAAAATAGAGTGGCTTAAAGGAGCCACACTATCTACTTCCCTGAAAGGTAGTCTCATAAAAAGTCATCAGTATTTCTCTTGGAAAAACTGAGGTGTTTTTTTAAGTGTTCAACAAAACCACAAGCCCTTTTCTTCATGTTTATACTGTTTTTTTCCTCTGCTACCATCTGGACTTGTAAGGCAAGACCTTGCATTTGCCAGGGCTCACATTGTGGTACATCAGGGAACAACCAGGGGATTGGATGTTAACTGTTCTTTGTTCTAATGGAAATATTTTGCTGTTACAGTATTTTGGTAAATGTTAGCAAAGGAAAGCTCCACCTCTTCCTTAGCTTTACCTATCTCCTCACAGCTATGCCCCTTACTGTGTTTCACAAATGTAGGGTGTTGCAAGGTTGCCCCTTTTGCTTCTTACATTTCTTGATCCAAAATGGGCAGCTCTGAAGCATGATTTTGCTTCTGCTGAAGTCAGTGTTATTGGGGAGGTCAGGTGGATTCCCCCTTCAAAATACTCTTTTATTGTCAATTTTCAAATACAATATAATCTGTGAGTAAATTTGCATGTTTGTGACAAATACTGAACAGATCAGGTGATAGTGTGAGAGCAAAATAGGACTTTCTTTCACAGATTTTTTTTACAATTTTTATTTTAATTCCTATTTTCTTGAATAATAAGAAAATTGTTCTCGAATTTTAGCATGAGCTTGTTCCTTTCAGTGTCAAAATATTTTAATGAGCTAAGTACGAGCTGTACAAGTTCCTCACCATTTCTGCACAAATACATCTAATCTTCAAAAAGTCCTGCTTACTCAGAATTTGCAGTTTAAAAAATTTTAAAATTGTAATAGCTGTCTGAATTCTTTGAGCATATTTCGGATGCAAATGCTCTTACATCCCTTGTTAACCAGCTTAATTGGAGCAAAGGCCTGATATGAATGAGTGTTCAGAGGTGCCTCTTCTTTGCTATAACATTTGCTCTTGATCCCTAATTAAGCCTTGTTACTGAAGGTTAAAAAATCCTCTGACAATTTAACTCTCCTTGAATGTCTTGATTGCAAAAGAAGCTGTCAGGGCAATAGCAATTCTGCTATTGCCTCCCATGTGCCTCCTTCTTTTAAACAGAACTAAAGTGTAAACTGCTTATGAAGGATTAGCAACGACTGGAAATAAATATCATATATCCCCAGAGGAGTAAAAGCATGAGGAAGATGATGACTGTGGGCTGACAACACGATTCACATAGCTAGGAGGACTGTGCATGGTTAGGAATTTGTGGAAAGTTCTCACTGTACTGTGGAGATCATCTGGCCCAACCCTCTCTTCAGCACAGGTCGCTACAGCAATTTCCTCAAACAGAATTGAGCATTTCCAGCACATGAGAGTCCACTGCATTCCTGGGCAGCCTCTTCCTCCCAGTCTTCAGTTGCTCTCATGGGAAAGATTTTTTTGTTTTTTTCCCTTCAATCTAGACAGAATTTCTCTTGCAGCACTTCTTGCCCACTGCCTCTTGTTCTGTCAGCAGGCATCCTTGTCAAGAGAGTAGCTCCATTTCCTCTATAACTGACTTTTTAGATACTCAAGGAGTGTGATCAGATCCATTTTGAACCTTCTGTTCTCCAGTCTGGGCTGACCTGTTTCCTTCAGCCTTTCTTCATATGTGAAGTACTCCAACCGTGTAATAATTGGTGGCCTCTGCTGGACCCTTCTCAACTTCTCCAGCTGAGGGGCCACAAGTGGTCATGGTATTCCAGGTGTGACCTTGTAAGCAGACTGAAATAGCTGTATTTCTTGGGTTATTGACTGCACTCTGACTGGTGCAGCCCAGGAGGCTGCTGGCTGCCTTCCCTGTTGGGACACACCACTGGCTCCCCTTCAGTTCACTGCCTGCCACTGCCCCCAGGTCCCTTTCAGTACAGCTGCTCCTCCAGCTCATCAGTCCCCAGCTTGTGCTGCTGCTTGGGATTACTTCTTTCCAAGTGCAGAACATTACATTTATCTTTGTTTAAGCTCATGTTACAGCTTAGTTGATAAAGTTACTTTACAGCCTCCAAGAGGGACTTCCTTGCCAACATAACAAAACAAAAACAAGCCCTCAGATTTTCCCTGTTTAACTTTATCTTATTGCACGATTGCTCACAAAGGGCTTTAGTTATTTCTCAAGCATCATCTGTCTTTCTGGACCAGAAATCCTGGGATATTAGATCATGGATTTTGTCTAATTTGTCTATTTCCATGATGTTTTTTCTTGTTTGTTTCTATGAATTTATACCTCTAAATATTGTATAAGAGTTAGCTCTAGGAAGACAGATTATGTCATTTTGGTCTTGAAAATCTGGAAACTGTTACTGGAGAAAACAGGTTTATGGAGAAATGCACTTTATTTCCCCATTTGTCTTGACCTGACGATGTAGGTATGCACCAAAAGAGACTAATAACCAGTGGTGCTGATTTTTTGCCTAACGTTCCCTTGAGTTTTCAGACTAATTCCAGTACGCTTTCTTAGTCCAATGATTTTTCTTTAGCTCTTTGTATTTAGCCTTGCTGGCCCCTCAAGAAACTAAAATATAAGGCTTAGTCTTCTGGTCAAACTGCAAGGCTTCTGACTTTTTAATCTTGAGGGCAAATAAATGTTCTCTAACAGCTGCTGAAACCAGATGCACATGAGGGCTAGAGGTGCACATAATCCTTTAAAAAGCCAAATATACCAATAACTTTAGGCATCTTCATTTCTGAAATTTATTAGCTGGACTTCTAGGGTAGCCTTAATGTAAAAAATTCTAAGAATAATTTTTACCATAAGTTGCTGTTTAAAAAGGGCTTTGTTCCAATTGTAAGAACATTACTCCTGATGAGCTCGTACGTCTTCCACTGTGTGAATAAAGATTCACCCTGCAGAAGTGACAATACCAAAAGTTTCCCCCCACAGTTTCATGACTGCAGTTCCATGGGAAAAGCTGGTTTTTGTGATAAAGACATTTGATGTCTTTATCTCAGTAAAAGGTACTATGAAAGGTATATAACCTAAGTGGTATCATGATGTGGAGAGACGTACAATGCTGTATTTCTGGCCAGGCATAAGTCCAGCCGTTATAGCTGAAAGGTCAATGATCGTTGATTTTCCTAACTTTGGACTGTTTCATGTGGAAGTTCTGTGCAAAGACATCCATTGGAGACTTAAAAGATGTGTCAGTGTTCTATGCTGTGCAGATCTACACTAAGCAGTACTGGGATGGCACATGAACTGCAGGAAATGAAACAAGCTTGGGGATTTGCTCATATTTACAATAGAGATTTATTTACTTAATGTGATCTTTCTTATGTAGGGTGAAAAGGTTGCATATGTCTTCAGGTGATAATGGACAAATTATTTGATTAATGGAGGGATTTTGCTCCAAATCAGAAGGTCGAGAATCTTTGCCCAGTGTGTGGGAAAGAATGATACTCAGAATGATTAACACCCAGAGGGAATTTCTAAGTTTATTTTGGCTGGTCTGTAGCTGATAATTCCCCTGGCTAAAGGAATGCCCAGCTCCATGTCAGTCACCATTTCCAGAGCTTAACTTTGAATTGCAGTTACTGGTCCCACATGTTGGACTTGGTCAACTCTTGTTTCAGAAAGAGGATGTAAATTGGCACATAGGTAAACTATAGTATTTAGAAGTTTCTTTTCTACTTTATTGTTGTTGAAAGACTCCAGTTTTTTTAAAAAAGGAAACATAGGAAGGTTTGTATGAATTAAGAGACTTCATGCCACACTGCTTTCTCATAAAGGCCGAAGAAGTTTGACAAATAGCGGTAAGGAGAATGGGGAAAACAAATTCCCGTCGCTCAGAAGGGTAAAAAGAGCATCCACTCTCCAAATCTTAATTATACAAATAATAAAATTAGTAATAGTATATCAGAAAATACTTAAGGGAGATGGTATAAAAGATCAAAAGCCATGAAAGCCTCCAGAATGGCTCAGAATAAGGGAGATAAATTGCTAGTGTTCTTGCACTAGTAGAAAATTATTTGGGGGAAATAATTGGTATTTGATGATAGTAGGAAGAGGACAATGCTCATACTAAGAAAGGCTGCTCCATAATAAATCCCCAAATCTGACCTGGGAAATTTCTGCCCAGATTCTAGATGTATTATCAGTTTAACATTCAGCATGTAAAATGCATTGACCACATTTTCCAAAGATTCTGAGCATTTTTTTTCAGTGGATAGAATAATTCACAGATGTTTTACCATGCCAAAACTTGGCTGTGGTTTAAAGCATCATTTCAAAGGTTTGGTACCTGGCTGTATTTTTAATATTTTGCAGATTTAGCTTTGTCTTTTAAATGTAAGTGGGCTGAGGCAGGAATCTTGGATTTGGGTCAGTCTGTGGTCTGTTACCTTTCCATATGTCCACACTGGAACTGAGGAGTTTATTATTCAGCTTTGGATGATGACTTCCAATTCTCCCAATCTAACAGCATAGGCAGTTCTACTTTCATGTCAGCCACTTATATGTCCCTTATTCACCTCAGGGGAAGGACACAGTCTAAATCAATTCATGCTGTTAGTTTTCTAATACCTGTTTATTCTTCCCTCCAGAGTGCCCAGTAGTTCGGCAAAGTCTTCCTGCAGTTAAGTGGAAAGCATCAGGGAGCAGCTCAGATGCAGAAACAACAGCAATTGCCCCAACAAAACTTAGGAACAAACACAGGAATTTCAGTCTAAAAATGGGTGTGACAAAACAATAGAGTGAGAATTTTAAATGCCTGAGTTGAACACGAGTTTATCTCCCTTACTTAACTGGATTTTAGATATCTGGGTCTAAGTCTGTGGATTATTACTTTTATCAGAGAAGGGAGGAGATGTAAAAGAAGGGGCCTGCAGAATCATGCCTTTCGCAAAACTACCTTGCATAACTAATCTTTATCATCTGTGCAATCCATCTTCAAATGATGTATGGATTGACATACAGCACCGAAACCTCCTGGTGCAGTGTTGGATATTCACTTAACTAAGGAAGAAAAGTGGTGGGAAGGCTTTAAATAGATAATGTTAAAAGATGTTTTGTAAAATAGGTTTGATCTAGGCAGAACAATACAGAATTATGAAAATAATACTGAGCATTTGCTGTTCTCTGAGAAGTCAGGGTAGGTGAAGGATTACTGTGTTAGTGTTTCAGCAAGGTCTAATACAGCATGAGGAAACAGGGTTTAGAGAAAAAGTATCTTCAGTAGGTTTTGTGTTTTAAAAAAAATTTTAAAACTCTCACTAGCCTTATATCCACTAGTACTCTCAGTTTGTTGTGTTCCCCATCACCCTTAGATTAAAATGGAAGTGTTTGGTTTTATAAGACAGGAATACTATTTACAAAATGAGACCGCAAAAGACTGTGCTTCCCATAAAAGACATACCTTTGAAAACCAGCTTCAACAGGAAATCCAAATGTGATATTCCATAGATTTTTAAAGAATCTGTTTATAGGCATTTGCTTGTAATTAAACATTTGCAGGAAATGCAGTGACCCATTTAATACACATGAGGGAAGGGATACCATGCAGAGCAAGCTTGACGGGCTTGAGGAGTAGACCAATGTGAACTTAATCAAGTCAGGGTAATGCCCAGTATCAGTACAAACTGAGGGATGAATATATTGAGAGCAAGGCTGAGAAGTACTTTGGGATACTGGTGGATGAGAAGCTGGGCATGAACTGGCAATGTGTCCTTGCAGCCCAGGCAGCCAGCTGCTTCCTGGGCTGCATCAAAAACAGGTCAATGGAGGTGATTTTGCCCCTCTGGTTTGGTAATACCCCACCTGGAGCACTGCATCCAGGTCTGGGGTCCTAAAAACAGGAAAAATATGGACCTGTTAGAGCAGATCTGGAGGAAGGTCACAAAAATGATCAGAGGGGTGGAGCAACTCTGCTGTGAGGACTGGCTGAGAGAATTGGGATTGTTCAGCCTGGAAGAGGAAGGCTCAGAGAAGACTTTATTGTGGCCTTTCAGTAATTAAAGGGGGCCTATAAGATACCTGAAGAGGGTCTGTTTTACAAGGGTGTGTGGTGATAGGACAAGGAGCAACAGTTTTAAGTTGTAAGAGGTGGATTTAGGTTGGTTATAAGGAAGAAATTTATTATAAGGGGGGTGAGATACTCAAACGGGTTGTCCAAAGAAGTTGTGGATGTTCCATCATTAGAAGTGTTCAAGGTCAGGCTGGATGGGACTTTGAGCAATGTCATCTATTGATGTTGGTGCCCATAGCAGGTCTGTTGGACTATATGGTCTTTGGTTTGGGTTGAAAAGACTTTCTTTCTATGATTCTATGATTTTTTTTTCTTTTTTTTGTTTATTTGGGTCATGTTTTAAGCAATATTATGAGATTCTCTTTTAATAAGGCATTCTAATCTTGATTAAACCATACATGACTGCATTCCAGGAAGTGTACTAATTTAATTGGAAATTCTCTGGATAGACTGCACTTTTGTGATAGGAGTCTTCTGACAATATAGTCACTGACAGTGGGGATACCTATGTCTTAGCCCATTTTATCCTGGCTGCTTTTGTAGTCCGTGGATATAGGTACTTCAGCAATAGGATTTTGCACTAAAACCATACAAAACTATAAGATAATTTGCTTCCTTGAAATTCCTATTGAGTAGGAAAATATCCCAGAATTACAAGGATCTTGTTATCTGTAGGCTCCTCTGTTTGGGACACCTCAACTTCATCAGATCAACTGATATTTAGTAATATTTAGGCTTTGTCTTACCTGATATCTATCGTAGTCCATTCAAAGATGGCTGTATAAGACATGCAGCAAAGTCTTGCTTTATGTTGTTTTTCTGATTTAAAGTCAGGAGAGATGAATTTCAAACTTGATAGAGAGTGTGACCAGCTAAGGTTAGCAGAGTGGTACTGCAGTCTCTTGGCAGCCAGGGATGATTTCACCAGAATTCACACTACTGCTTCTTTTAAGTGCTCAATGGTATTTAGTCACAAATACCTGAGTGAGGGCACAAACTGACAATTTAATTTCAAAAATATTGATTTCAGAAGCATTTTTCCCATCCAGAATGTAATTATGGTTGAGACCTGTATTACACCCTAGAGAAATCCTAATGGGAACCTTACCTGTGGAAGGAAATGTTGCTTCTTCATACCACACATTATCTTCATAAACCAGGACTGCAGTTATGAATATGTCAGATCTTTTCCCACTCATTCCCATCATTTCACATTTTCCTGTGTACTCTATTTCTGAAAATCCAGATTTCCTACTTCCTAGTCTTGCCCACACTTAAATTCTTGGTCAGATTTTCCTGAAGGTGAGAAACTTTTGGCATATTCAGTGCCTGTGTACACATTAAGAAGGCATGCTGGACCAGTTAACAGCAGATCAGGAGAATGAAATGATTGATGAAGGGAATCCAATATCCAGAGTATGCACATTGTGTTCCCATACCGTACTCCTTATAGTCAGGGCCTGAGGACTTCATTAGCAACAGAAGGTCATTATTAAGTGCTCTTCTAGAGCTCATCATCTCTGCTATTTTGTCTGAGAGGATGAGACTTCATGCACTCCAACATTAGTCAGAGATATGAATCCAAGCCTGATTAATGGAGAGGATTGAGAGGTTGCTTAAAAGTGTTCTCATGACCTGAACTAAAGCACTACCAGGAAGACATACAGCAAGCACAGCTTCTGCTTTGCAAGGGCACAGATATCCTTGAATTAGCATTTGTACTGCTCATTTCCCTAATGCGGCTTTCCCAGCCAGGCTCCTCCTGAGTGATGGTGCTAACAATGCAGGCACAGCTAACGAGCAAGCCACGCTCAGACGCTCCCAGGGCACAATGGTGTGACTGTCCCTCAAGTGAGGAGGTTAAGTTATACACAAGTGAACTTGGGTATTCCGAGCACCGTAAAAATGAAGGGCAGGCTTAGAAGGAGGAAGATAGGTTTGGATCAGGCTGGGAGAGAGGAGTACTAATGCTAAACAGCGATATAGCGCTAATCCTTTTAACTTCCTCTCTGAGCTTTGTTGTCAGACCCCTATTGGGGCCTGATTATTCAGACTTTGCTCTGTCTTCCCAGGCACCCGTTATGAGCAGAGCTGTTTCTTTCCATGGTTAACAGGGAGCTGAACTGCAAAAGGCAGATAGTATTTCTTCAAGGTGGGAAACAAGTTTTTACTGTTAAAACATTGTCACTCAACCAAAGTTGTGGAATATCTGCTGACCAAGCATATGAATGTGTTTAGGATATTATACTGCTGAGAAGTATGGGAGTATTGTATCTGTATTGCATTATTTCTTATCTCGGTTAACCATGGAAAGATCTCTTCTATAGAAAAGCTCAGGAGTACATAAAGGCACTGTTGTTTCTTGGAGTTAGTGAAGCTATGAAACGCATGAACTTTACCCCTTGTCTCTACAAAAGATTTGCCAGTTCTATGAATTTTAAATCCATGGGAAATTTTTGTTGCCCTCGGCTGCTGGATTTCAATGGCTAAAACTCTTTTTGAAGTTGTGCTTGACTGCTATTTTCTTTATAGCCTTCAAACTGACACCTTATGTTTTTCCTGCATTCGTAACACCGAGAAAAAGATGAACAAGTGTTCCCTGTTCAGCCAACCATATATCACCTGATGTGTTTGGCTGCTTGAATGTAGTGATTAAATGCCCATAATTCCAAGAAATACTAAAATGTATTTAGCAGTTTGATGTTTTAAAATCCAGGAATAAAAAGGCAGATGTTATGATCCATGAAGGAACAGTACATACAAAGTGGGGGTAGGGCACAAGAAAACTGGAACTGTTTCCTGTGTAATGAGCCATGCATAGCAAAGACTCTAAGGAATGGCCGGCAGCAAAGAGCTACCTACAGCAAATGTAATCATTTTATGTTCCATTAAGGCCTCATTATTTTAGAATTTATAGAAATTTATGCTGCAGGAAAATATGAAGCTTGTTTTACAGCTCTGGTAAAGAAAAAAATCAAACTTTGAAGAACAAGGCTATCATTTAGAAGAACTGCATCCATCAAATTCTGATTTTTAACTGAATATTTTGGAGGTGAAAGGCAGAGAACTTTGATTCAGGAAGGAGATGGCAGCATACTGTGCACTGGAAATGTCACAGCACACATGGACATTTGCAAATGGCAGCTTTTGGCTGTGTGATTGTAGCTTCATTTTTGCTTACTCAAGATGATGGGCAGAAAGAACACCCTGTATTTTCAAGGTCACTAAAAACACATTAAATGGATCTGTTTTTTAAAGACTACTGAGAACTTACTCCTCAAAAAAATTGGACAACAACTAGATATATAAAAAATATTGTCATGGGTCCTTTTTGGAAATAAAAGATATAATAGAAAGTGAAAAAATAAATTTGCCTCCAATTTTCCCATCTGTATTGTAAACCAATATCATAGTCAAAACCATTCCAAGATACATCCTGTCTATTGAGTCAGAAAAACACCTACAGATCCCAATTTGAGAGTTCAGGTAAGTCTCTGCATCTATATTTTCTTCTCTAAGGAAAACTGTCACTTGTGTCAGACAATTTATTCACGACTTCCCCCTTGGAAATACAACCTTGCTATTAGTTTAATTTTCAGACAGGATCCTAACTTAAAATACATCATGTAAAACCCACCAGTAATCCTTATGTCCAGATTCCTTTCCACAATGGTATGTTCAGCTTGACAGATACAGAAGCATCTTCAAAGAGGGTTGCGAGAGAGCAGTGTTGTCAAATGCCAGATTGGCAAAAATGTGATTTTGTTGATTATTGGAAGTATTCTCCCTAAGAGTTCTCTGCTAACCAGTTTGCTAACCAATTGTCCTGGTAGTCAGCCTGTTCCAGATGCTGTACCATCACAGAACTCCTTTCCACTCCCCAAGCATCTGAGAAAGGCAGATAGGAAACCTAAGGGAGGTTTGATAACATTGACCATAAAAAGACACCCTTTTCCCTTATATCTTAACTATATATTTTTGCAATGGCATTTTACTGATATAAACAAATACTTGCTTCTGAAATATTTCAGTTGAAAGCCCTCATTTTTAAATATACAAAGTAGTAGAATAAAAATATACATTTGAGAATGCTTTAAAAGATTGTGTGTTCAAAATTTTTGTCCTGAGAGCAAGCACCATTCAATGTGCTGGGGATCTTTACCAAACCAGAAACTGGTTGTGAGAACTGCTATACTTCATCAGCTACAACAGGGTGATATTTATCTTCAAACTAGACAGAAGAAATCTTTTCAAACCCTTGAGTACAGGTCTGCCTCAAAGTAAAGAAAGACATTTATCAGAGAATCTCAAGTGGATGGTGAAGTATTATGCTTTGAATTGTTTATATTCCCTTCTCTCTCCTCTGTATTATTTTAAATTCCGTTTTGCTCAGCATCTGAAAGAGAATATCCATGTTCCTGATGCAATATGAACATCTGTGACATGGAATTTTTCTTGTCTGATTTTTTAGGGGAGGGGTCCTACACAAATGTAGCTGAAAAATTTGCATCGCTCACTGATTGAGGGCTCAGGTTTTGTATGTCTAATTTAAACATATCAGAACATTAGTGGTGGCACAGATATGAATAATTCTGTTCATAATACTGTCAGACACTTTTCCCTGTTACTTGTGTATAAGACCTGAATAATATAATTAACTTCATTGATTCTGGTAAGTGAAAATCATTCTGGGTGTTGTGGTCAGTCCCTTATTTTGAAATTTTTCACTGTGTAGTTCTCATTTCAAGGATCTCTCAAACATCAAATGTGGGGGTTTTGTTGCTTTTTCCTTGTGTGCGCATAATAGGATTTTTTCACACAAGGGAAAGAAGTAATGTCTAAAGACAGGCTGATAATACCATGTAGTTATTTATGTGGTTCATAATTATAAACCACTTTAATCACATTTTTATTTTATACAAAGATCTAGGGCACATTCCACCTAGACACAGCTGCAAACCCCAGTTGGACTTCGTAATAAAGCACTCAGAAAGACAAGGACTGTTTTTCAGGTTCATGTTTTTGTGCTTTTGTTTCCAGGAAATGCTAATTCTTATGACTTCATAAGAATGACAGATTTTGTGTGCTTGACGCTTAAATGCGTCAAACCACGACACCCAAGTACAAATATAATACAAAGCCATAGATCTGAATAATACATGGGGGGTTTTGTGTTCTAGTCTTCAACATTTCAAAATAACTTACAATAATGTAAATGCTGAAGGGAATTGAGTTTCTTTGCTGAAGACATTCTGTGTTCTGGGTATGTGATAAAATCCCAGCATGAATGCACACCAAAATGAAGTATTAACTTTCTTTGCTTTCTGAAGAGTTCAAAATGTTTTGCTCCTGTGGGATTTAATGTAAGTGATGCTGGATGTTTAGTCTACAGCATTCTATTCACCTTTGAAAAGCCTAGGTTATAATCTGATTTAGGTGACAATTCAAAGAGCTGAGTGGTCTCAGTTTAGTTCCTTTTTTATTAAATCACCATCAGACACTTAACACAGTGCTGATCTTGGCAATAACAGACTCATTTTGAGGCATACTGGTACTAATGGAGTAAAAAAACATGAAGTATAAACCTGGCTTTAAAAAAGAGATGAAATCCAACAAATTCCTTCTTTTTAAACAGCACAAATATTTACAGAAATTTTGCAAAGACAAACCATACCTACTGCAGGGGATGCTTTTATTCTCAGAGATGATGGACTGTTTTGCATTATAAATGGCAAAGATTTTGATACTGCTGGAAAATAAATCCTCGGTAGGAGGAGCTGCATTGTGGTAGAAGTGATTTGCAGTGGCTTATTAAAGACAACAGTGTAGCAGAATCTGCCAGGTGGTATATTGTTAGGTGTGGCCATTGAGTCAGAAACTATGCTAGATAGAGAAGATGCTGACTTTCATCAACATCATCAATCATCTGTCTACCTCTGATCCATGCCAAAGTTGTAATAGACATGATAGGGTAGTATAAAGATCTGTACCAATAAAATAAATAATTACTATCAGTTGATCTGGGAATAAGGAAAAATGTTGCCTTAAGGAATAAAGGCAGCAACAAAGACTTTCTTTTTTTAAAAGGAAGTTTCTCATGCTGCATTATTGCTTTCTGAAAAGAAGGTTCAGTTCTAGTTTTTTTAAAATGCTGTGCCAGTTAATTCAATTTCTGTGATGATCTGTGGATCTAAAACTATGCATTGCAGCCATCAGTAAAGGTTTTTGAAAGATACAGGCTAGGCACAGCAGAAGAAAAAGGTTTTGAGTCCAGCACTTCAGGGGGCTAATGTGTTTTAAGGCTACTACTCAAATGGACTATAGCTTAATCCCTGTGCTGCCAGTCAAGACAGTGATTAAAAATCGCCCTTTCAGGCAATTGCTTCTGGGTGTTGGTGTGCCAGGTTGAGGGCTCGGAGTTAAGGGGGTGGAGAAGAGGAGGGTTTGTGAATGTATGGCTCATGTTTGGCCAGCTGAATTTCAAAAAGAAGGAGGGGAAAAGAGGGAAACGCTTGCCTTGTCCCAGGAGGGAGGAAAAAAAGAGAGAACAAAGCTTCCTTCAGTAAACTCAGCCAGTCACACAATCATAATTTCTGAGTTCCTCACAAGAGACCTCCCCCCTATCACTACTCTGAAGAGAAACCAAGATTGTGAAATCAAAAGTCAACACTGGGGAAGGGGGGAGGAGAAGGGGAGGGAAGCTTGTAAATGAGACAGGGTTTATCCTGAAGTAATAACCTTAGCAGTGATAGCAGGGCTCCTGGTGAACCACTTGGTTGACTTTTTGTCTCCTTAGATGTCATTTTTAAAGTGTCATTTTTAAAGCAGGTTCTTTATGTCAAAGGAGATTAGCACTGGTGACAGAATAACATATTCTTGAATCTGAATATGGAGGAAAAAGTACTTTTCCCCATCTCCCCTGCTGGTAATTGTAATATATTTTGATAATTCTGATATATATTGCTATATTATTTGCTTGTTTATTGTGTAGATTTGTTTGTACACAATTACTCCTAAATTACTTTAAAAAATCAATGGAGAGAAAAAACACTTTTTCTCTTTTGCCTAAAAAAAGAGTCACTGAGGATAGCATTAAATCTTCTTTCTACATTAAATATTTAAGTAACTGATGGCTGTGCTGCTGCTTTTGGAATTCATGCATGGCTGCTGAAATATTTCATCTCTCAGGGTTTCTTACACATCTCATCCATGCTAATGTGAGGAAAATGTTTTGGTTTCTCATCTTTTACAGAGAGTATCTTATTGAATGGCTGGTACACTCATCTCCCTGAGCAGAGAGGGTTATGCCAGTGTGACCTTGGTGCCAGTGAAGCACCAAGCAAAACAGATCATCTTGAATGCCATGGTGTGGCATGTACAGGATAACCGAGGGATCTGGCCCAGCTAACATGGGTTTAGGAAAGCCAGGTCCTACTTGACCAACCTGATCTCCTTCTGTGATAAGGTGACCTATCTTGTGGATGAGGGAAAGGCTGTGGAGGTTGTTTACCAGGATTTCAGTAAAGCTTTGACACTGTTTGTCACAGTATCCTCCTAGAGAAACTGGCTGCCCATGGCATGGACAGGTGCACTCTCTTTTGGGTAAAAAAACTCTGCATGACCAGCCCAGAGAGTGGTGGAGAATGGAGTTAATCCAGCTGGGGGACAATCACTAGTGACGTTTCCTAGGGCTCAGTACTGGGGAGAGTTCTGATGCCTTAAGATTTTGACCTTTGTGTTTTTCAAATCCTATACTGCTTAGAGTGTAACTCTGAAGTTTCTTGTAGCCTGGAGTTTCTGCTCTCTCAGGTTAGGTAGACATAACAAAGCCTCTCCGGGCCTGCACTCCAAGGACACCCAGGCTGTCCTAGGCAAAAGTGTAATCCAAAGAGCCACTAAGGGGGGGGGGGGAATGGAGGGGAAATTACATCATTTGGCTAATCTATAAAAGTGTAAAGAGCTTGTGACCTGGGGTCCATCTTGGGATCCATTTTGGCAATAGCCTGTGGGTCTCAGGAGGTCCCTGGAAGGCCTTTCAATAAATAACCTATTCTATTCTCTTACTCCAGTCCAGACTGTGTTTCTAGGAAGCCTGAAAAGGCATCAGTTCTGATAAATGTATCAATGACCTGGATGAGGGGATTGAGGGCACCCTCATTCAGCTTGCAGATGACACCTATCTGGGCAGGGGTGTTGATCTACTGGAGGATGGAAAGCCTCTACAGAGAGATCTGGACAGGGTGGATTGATGGGCCAATGGGATGAGGTTCAACAAGACAAAGTGTTGAGTCCTGCACTTCAGTCCCAACAGTCTTTAGCCATGCTAGAGGAGGTTTAGGTTGGACATGAGGAAGAAGGTTTTCATAGAAAGAATGATTAAGCATTGGAATGGGCTGGTCAGGGAGGTGGTGGAGTCACCCTCCTTGGAAATGTTTAAGGAAAGACTGGGTGTGGCACTCTGTGCCATGGTCTAGTGGAAAAGATGGTGTTAGCTCATTGGTTGGACTCAATGATCTCAAAGCCTAATTGATTCTGTGATTCGGTATCCTACACATCTAGGAGAGCAAAACTTGCTTTTTACACAGAGTCTTTCTCAGAATAATACTTCTGAATCTGCCTTAGAAATTACGTTATTTCATTGCTGAATTATAGATACCTCAAGATGAGCTGGAAGCTCTTGACAGGCTCTACTTCTACCACCTCATTTTCCATATCTTGTTCATGTCTTCTGTACAGGAGCTCTGCCATGCTTCTTGTCAGGGATTTATACTCATCTTTTTTTTCTAGAGGTGTATATAGTTCAGGAAAGGAAAGCACTCCAGAAAATACCATAAATAAGGTATCCATATGTAACTCTTTTGCATATAAAATGTTGCTGATTTGAGTTGAATCACAAGTAAAAAAAATGGTAGTGGCTTCTATGAGGGATTTTTTTAAGGCTTGGTTCTCACAAACTGAAAGTGAGAGCAGCTTTAACTGGTATTTTAGATGCTGTTCAAAATTTGGTGAAGTAAGCTAATGAAAACAGACTTAATTTCTTACCCTGGCTTGTAGGGGAATTTTTATGTCATTAAGATGGAATTTTCCCTCACCACTGCACTGGAAGTCTTCCAAGTGCGTTTGCAAGGTTAGCAGAAGGAGGAAATGTACATTGAAACAAGCTCTGCCCATTTCTACTTGGCTTCAGTAGGTCTGGCCTTTGTGAAAGTTTTGAAGAAATGCTGCATCACCCTTTCCTGATGGTAATCCAGGAACCTGAGCAGTGTTTGAAGGAAATGATATAAACTGGATACGAGCTATGTGTTCACTGCTGTTACACGCTCCCACCTCTTCCAGAGAGACCAATTTACCTGTCTGATGGTCAGGAACATCCTGGCTGTACTGTTTTTCTCCGAGTTATTAGTGGAAGAGATGGTTACCAACAGACATTCATGTTACCTATTTTGGACATCTATCTCCAAAGAAGATTTGTCCCGTCCCATTCTGGAGTGCCTGTTTCACTAAATTTTCTAGGCAGAACCTTAAACAGGTGGCTAAAATTTTGTCTAGCTTTCTAATGGGTAAAAAGAAAGTTTTGTTCTGTCATGTGTAGAGGAACTTACCTATCAGTTCTTTGACACAGGCCACCTGCCTGCCCCATTTGGTCAGCCCCTTGCCCCATTTGTCCTTTCTCAGACTGGTTTCTTGATAATATAGTCATCCCACGCTAATCTGGCTCATCCTGTCTGTGGCATTAGAGATGCCTGAAGTTGTCTTTGCCTAACTGAAAGTGGAAAAAGAAGCTGCAAAAATCTAATGATGGAGTAAATGGATCAAAGCATGGATTTATATTCCAGATGTAACTCCATGGCAGATGATGATTCTGACACCACTTTGGGTGTGGATCTCTGTGCTGATAAGGAACTTGGAAGGAGTAGAAAACAACTGCAAAACTCAGTGGAGGAGCAAAGCCCTTAGCACATCAGTCTCAACTGATCTGCTCTAGCTTCCAGTGGCAGCAAATGGCTCTTTCTGCAATATTGTAGCTATTTATTTTCTCCAGCATCTGAAGTAATACAATACCTTTTCATCATTTCTTGTTGCTGGAAGGGAGGTGAAGAGTGTTCATGTTCTGCTAAGGGAATTTTTTCATCTAGGACAAATGCAGGCAGAAGATGCTATTAGGTTGATCCAACAGAAAACAAGGGTAGTTAGAAAATGTGACGTTTATATCCTTACATCCACCTATAAGAGTCTGTGGTTTTAGGACTGATACAGTAAGTCTCCTGTCAAGGGGATTTAGCTGCCAGCCAGATTGGTTTCCCAGAAAAGAAGTCTCTGTAGACTGGCTGCTGTTTAGTAAGTGCACGGTGGCCATTAGTCAAGCTTTTGAGCAGATTCGTTTTGCTTGTTATGGAAAAAAGGGAATTATTCTCTCTTTGTTAAAAAATCATCATGTTCTTGAATTTATAACAGATTCATAGATATTAGTGCAAAGTGATCCAAAGGTAGGTTGTTTGGCTGTCTTGTCTGTCTTTTCCCCCCTCCTCTCTTCCCCCCCCCCCCCCCCCCCCAGTCATGCTCGGATGTCAGATGTTGCTGAACCTGTTTGGTTGCTTTGTGAAATCTGGAGGGGCAAAATCTGCCACCTGGAATTGCTACCCAGAGCAGCCACTACTACATCTGACTGGTTCACAAAGAGACATTTATTCTGGTTGGCATTAATTAGATGAAGAAGGTAGGAAAAAAAAAGAGAAGAAAAGAAGTTATTGCATTCCTGAGCTGATAATATATACAGGACTGACAAGTGGAGAGGAAAATTGCAGAGCATAGTGGCCGTCTCTACTGGCAACTGAAAACAGCCCAGTAACTTTGTTTTCAAGGGACTTGTGCTTTGTCTGTTTGCTCTAAAGAGAGCTAGGTAGGATACATTGATGATAGCTGTGGCAAATAAATATTACCTGGAATGAAAAATAGAATTTTCAATAAATATTAAAAGCATAGAATCAAGATTCCCATCCTTTGAATGTTCACTATATAAAGCACTAATAGGCAATGGGTTTTTTGAGGGGAAAGTTTTTTGGTGGTTTTTGTTTGGGGGGGTGTGTGTGAAATTATTGCTCAGCAAGTCCAAAACTTTAAAAAATGGCATGTTATAAAAGGCTAAATCATAAAAAGGCTTTTAAAGGAGTAACTAATGGAAGATGGGCACATGGATGGCTGCTCCACTGCATCAGAGTGGTTATTCCTGGGAGAGGATCAGTCAGTAATAGGTTTGTTCCTCAGTTTTCTTCTATGTCACTCATCTTCTATGGGATGGCTTTCCATGGCAACTGTGAAGAGAACATTTGGTTAATCTGGTGTGACTGCTTCCTGTGAAATGATATATCTGTATCAAAAATCTCAGGTTCAAGGAGATGAAAATTAATGGCTGCAATATATATTATTCTCAACCGGTATTCTGTGGTATGTTAATACCAGTCCTGTACGAACTTTAGTTTTTGAAACATATTACTGCCTGTGTGATGACCTTTGCATTTACAGAAACTTGAAGTTTAACATCCTTACCAGTTAGAGGACTTTGTCATTGCTTTTAGGCTGAAAAATGTCATGTTCAAGACCTGGAACTTTCATAAAAATTCTTCCCTAAAGATATTGCTACTTCTGAATAGCCATATGATTTGGGGTTTTTTTCTTGAGTCACTGCAGGGGCCTTTGTTCTTTGGTTTACCTGCTAGACTTTGTTGTTATTTAAGCTTTTTCCTTTTCTCTTGCTTGAGTACAAATGCACTGTTTCTTATCATGCTCTTAGTTGTAGTTTACATTGTATTTTATGATAGATTACAGAAGCAGGAGATTCTTTCGAAGAACAGGAAGAAATACCATACAGTTTCCTTTCTTGGTCTATTTGTCAGCATTACTTTTGGGGAAAACTCCATTTCATGGACTACAGTGATGGTGGTACTGAGAACTGCAGGATCTCGGAGAGCTTACAACTTGAGTGACAGACTCTTCTGTCAGCCTGATGGGAAAGAACACTTGCACGAGTCCTTAATCTGAAATTTGACAGTGAGTTGTTTTTTTTCTGTCTGGATGCAGGTGCATCACCCTGGAGAGGACATTGACAAGTAAATAAGGAGAAGAGTATGATACAAGAGGAAAGTTGCCAGATAATTAGAGATTTAATAATAAATAGGAAAAAAATTTATTAAACTATTGCTGTGTTGTCCAGGTCTTGATGCTTATTTAATCTCTTGCCAGTCATGAGTACTTAGAGGGAGAGTGATTGATGGATTAATTGGAGATATTTAACAAGTGTTCCTGGTTGTAGTGGCTCATTAATTGAACTTTGTAAGAATGCTCTTTGCAATCCATATTGGTTTATGAATTCAGACTGCTTTGGTTTTGAATGGAGGAGAAATGAGATGAACGGGTCAGTAGTGCAACAAAAATAATATTTAATGGGTTACAGTGATTTATATTTCATTGGAGAATCAGAAAAACCTGAATCAACCCATAAATCAAGCATAATCGGCAAGGCCTGCCTTTGTGGAGATGTTTTCTTTAGCAGTCTCTGAAGGTCTGTGCTTTAATTCATCTTATGTGAGGTTACAAGAATTAGTCTTTGTACTAACTGTAGATTAAGTATATAATTTTTATGTTTTAAGGAATTTCCTTTCCATTGAGCACAATGAATATCCAGAATCCTTTTCTTTTACACACCTGCATTTGTAAATAGTTATATCTCTTCACTTTACAAACTATTAGAAAAATAACAAAAAGATGCATATGTTTCACTGCACATTGAGGGTCTCTATCCTGAAGTTTTTGGAAATTTAAAAGGCAATTAATTCACTTAACAGGCCCTGTGCTGGTAGGTAGGGATTTGAGTTCTCTGATGCTTTGATTCGTTTTTCATAAGTTATTCTTCTTTATTAAAAGGCACAGCTTTCTTTTACTAATACTTTTCAAGGCTATTCATTTTAATTTGTTAATGATCCTAATTCTTTTAAAATATACTGGTACAGTTAGTATTTGAATATCACTGGAAGAAAATAGACAATACCCTCAAGACTAAAGATTATTTCATTAGCATAAACTTTTTTGGTTCTAATCCTCTAAGTATTTGTCTATGTGCTTAACTTTATTAGGAATTCTCAAGAAATTCTTGTACCTGATGCTATCTCTTAGTGTCTGCAGAGCAACTGCCACTACTGTTTTCAGTAAGAAAATTCTCCCTCCATAGGAAAGTTGTTGAACTATGGCTTTATTTGGAAACAGAACTGAAATTTCAGCAAAACTGGGAGCTGAGTGAGGGTAAAATACACTTGTAATTACTGGAAATGTAGAGTCTTACTCATGAATACCACATAATCTTTTCTTAATACTAAGGGCTGTATTTCAGTGCTTAAGAAAATAAATTTAAATTTCTTCTCTAATATAGTTCCTTGTGGCCATGATATAAAAACATGAACGGATTCAGGCAGAGTTTGTCAAGTTCATTAAAGTGATATTTTTATCGCAATCAGAATCGGATCACATAGAGGTAAAGCATAATCAGACATCCTCTTTGTAAACTGTCTCCACCTAAGAGACTAATCTGCCTGTTATGCTAAAAAAATACAATTTTTAAAGTATTAAACAGTGGGGATCTAGATGTAGCCAAGAGCTTCAGAATTAAGACTGATTTCTAAACCTTCCGAAGTTTTGCAACTGTCTAGATTTTAGATCCCAATATCTGCTCCACAATTTAGGACTAACTGCCTTTTCAAACACTGTAGAAGAGACTTAAACTTCAGAAGATGTGTTTAAAAACTTTGGGCTTCACATTTAGTAAATGTCAGCTGGAGTTTGTTTTGGCATTGTACTGCTAAAAAGCAGTTGACAACAAAAGGAAAAGAAAACAATTTTCTTATCTTTTCAGTACAAAACCTTTTCCATGTGATGAGTTTGAAAGGGTAAACAATCTTTTTGGATATGCTGCAGGAGAAAACATAAATAGGATCAAATGCCTGCGCTTTTGACTGGGTTTGTTTTAATTTTTTTTCACCTGTTTTTAAACATATCCTTGCACACTGATATTCTTCAAACCTTAGTTTGATTGTCAGGTTCTACTTCTGTTTTCATATTCCTGCACTGATTATTCCCTCAGTGTCCTTCAGGGACATGGAGGTCTTCATGAGTTAGAGGATTAGCGTTCAGTGTTGAATTGTTAATCTAACAATTTAGAATAGAGTAATTAATCTTCTTTCTCTGTCCAAAACCCAAACTGCAGCACTGAGCAAAAGGCTTCATTGATCACAAGGAATTGTGAAAAGCAAGTTCTGTGTAACAGTGAAATGGTCTGGGAGTAGCTTTGCTTTTTCCTTTTCTCTTCCTCACCTACACCCCAAATTTACAAGCAGCTGCTGTACATTCTAAGCAAGGGGAGTTTTTGTTTGTGGCTTACTTTGAAGTTTGGAAAGATATGCTTTTGTTTAAATTGGAGAAATATGATATTTGATAGAGCAATTTATAACCTATTCAAATGTGAACGAAGTACTGCCCATTTCTCCTTCAGGAAGACATAAATTATTTTAGAATCACAAGTTGCTGTTGAAATTATAGTTTTGCCTTTCTCCAAAGAGCCTTAACGCTGGGTCATTTGTAGTATGGTTTATTGGGCCAAATTTAAATGATATTTAAATCCAAATGAAACACTAGGTGGGAAATGGCATACCTCCACAGAGTGAGCCATTGATGTCTTAAGAGTTCCATCAATGAGACAAGAGGAGGTTTATAGCTCAAAGAGCAATTAACATTAAACAACTGTTTGAGGGAGAATCAGTACTTAGCATTCATATGAAACAATTTAATATTAAGAAATTGTTCAAATTTTATCTCATTAATTGCTCCTGGTCACATGATATCAGAAAGCCAGACTACCTTTTTTCCTTTTATATCCCTAGTGTTCAAAGAGAATTGCAAGGTGCAGATGCTGACTTAATGGAGGAGCATCTGTATTTTCTCCACTTCTTTCACTTGGGGTGAGCAGAGGATGTGGCTAATCAGAAATGTACTGAAGGTATTTGCCTGGAGCAGGAAAACCCTACATCTCTGACATGCTGCTCAGAACAGCAGTGAGGCTGCTCTTACTCTGGCCCTGTACAGAAAAATGTGAGTTGCTAATGTCATTTGGATCAGCCCCTCTGTGCTGACTGACCATATGGTAAGAGAAAAAGACTTGAGAGATACTATTTTTAGCCAATCCACTGCTGTTGGTTTTCTTCATCATAGAATCCTATGATTAGCTGTATAGAACAAGTAATTTATGTGATTGTGCCTGCCTGTGAAAAGTTACAAACTGCAGACATTAGCATATTTGTTCCATTTGTTAATATTACAGTTTCACTATGATCCATTATACTACACTATGGCATCTGCCTTCTGTAGACAGTGGATTGATTATTTGGAGTAAGTATCCAGCAGCAGCACCTATCAATCTAAAAATATATTTTCCCTGTCCATCAAAATAAGATTAAATTACACAAATAATGAATTTTAAAAGAAAGATTGTATTTCTGCTCTGTACATTGAAGGAGTGGCATAGAGAATTATCTTTTGAGGGCAGAAGGCAAGGCAGTAAAAATGAGATTTTGGAAACTGCTTATTAGTATTTCCAAACCAGCAAGAAAATGATCTTACTTTCTAGCTTTCTTAAAAAAAACATGGACCAATTTTCAAGTCCAACTGTTTTTACCAAGGTATCCATGCCTGACTTACAAGCGACAAAATGGAAGCCACCGAAAAGCTGTGCTGGATGCTTGTGGGTCAGTGAATTTTGGGACTAACACTGCATTATGATTTTTGTGCCACATCTAAGTTGCTTCTCCCTGTCAGTCCTGGTATTATCCTTTTCTAGGACTTTGAATATTTTGTGGACATAGGATTTCTTGTAACCTAACTGAGCACTTGCTTGTTTCTGTTCTATCGTTAATCTGCTTCAGCTGCTAAGGTGCTCTGTTTCTTGACTGTGAGGAGCACTGTAACCAGAATAACACTGTAACTATACAGCACAGCTGTGAGGTGTGCAGAATGCCAAGTATGAGACTGTGCTCCCTTAAACAACAGGATCACACTGATCAAGCTTTTACCATGAAGAGCTGACTCTGAATTTGACAGAAACAGCAGCTGCACAGCAAATAGATGTATTCTGGAGACTCTGACATGAGAAATTTTAGAATTAGACATAATTTTAGAACCAACACATGATGAAAGAAAAATTTTACAGTGGGTCAATAGATGGATTTTCGTTAAGACTCTGAACTTAAAGCTGTACTAAATTTAGATACAGTAACATTTCTCCAGTAATGTATTAACTCAGAGTCTTAAACTGAATTTCTTCACATCCTATTTGAGCTGGGGACATTTCCAGTTGATATGTAGTGAATCTTTTGACATATTTTAAGACATTACTGGTACAAGCTATCCACTTCTTTTCAATCCTGTAACTTACTGCAACCATACACACCTTAAGCAATCAGTTTTTGTAGTTTATACCATGCAAAAAAACACATGAGGTGTGGTTCAGCACTTTATCTACTGATTCTGTGGTGAAGGGGGTAATTTTCATCAGAAAGGACCTGTTGATGGTTGAAATATCTTTTCTTTCCTTTATAAAATTCACTAAAGCTCTTGGTAGGTTTCATAAGAACGCAAATGCACAGCTGTGTTGGCTCTGAGCAATGAAGATGATGTTAAACTGTGGTAATTTGATCATATTCAGTCATGTATCTCAGTCCTTCTTGCTATATGAGAATCCAGCTTCATATCTGAAGACATCTCTATTGAGGTTTTCATGAATTTCAGTAGTTATTGCAGAGGAGGAAGGCTAGAAGACATCTATTTTATAGTTCATGTGAGGTCAAAAGTGGAAGAACGGAGATTAGTGTGGCAGAGGATATTTGTTAGATGCCTTCTTTATCTAAGCTAATATTCTTGAATGATAACTGAAACAAGCTGGCATCACCAGTGGCACAACTTTATGAGGCCAGTCCAGAGAAACTACATGATGCTGTTTAATGAAAGATCAAGGACAGGATATGTGTTGAGGAATCTAAAATTCTCTGTCTAGGACTTGTGCTATGGCTTCTACTGGGCTGCTTATAACTTGACTATAACTTGACTACAGGATGTCCATGGACATTTAATATCATGGAAAAGGGTTCTAATAATCATCATCCCTCTGCACATCTGTCTTGCTTTCTGCATGTTCAGTTTGCCTGTTAGAAGCTGCTATTCCATACACAAGTTAAAAGACATTGCCAGCTAAAACCTTTAAAACCCCTATGAAGAACATGTATTTGTGTGAAGTCTCTGGTCTATTGTTTCAAGGAAATGAAATAAATAGGAAATTAAATAATCACAATAGCTGTTTATTGCTTCAAATGAACAAAGTGCAGGCTCTTTCATGGAAGAAAAACCTAAGACAAGTGTGGGTTTGCAACCTTATGCTCAGATGTCTGAGGTATGTTTTGTTTCACTTTGTTTTCTTACCATTGTATGAAAGAGGGCATTGCAACATGAAAAACAGAGACCACAAGGAAGCAATTCTTTCCTGCTGTTTCCACTTTGTGATATTTTCTAACACCTTTGTTGGAGACCAAATGTCTGGTGTGACTTCAGTCAGGATTCCTCCCGGGCACTTTGGTATAGCATTTGCAGTTTCCTGTTGCAGTTTGCTGCTTACAAAGAAGTTAAGGTAAATTAAAAAAAAAAAAAAAAAAAAAAAAAAAAATTAAGCAACTGCTATCATCTTGTGTTTCACCTGGTGAATCTCAGAGAGTGGTGTTTGTAGGAAGAGAAGTCTCTCACACGAGTACTCTTTGATTATCCCCACTTTTGGCAAACTGCTGGACTTTGAGCTGTTATGTTTTTGAATAATTGGAGAAAACAGTAAAAAAGAAGTGAAATAATTATTTGCCACAAATCTGTCGTGCAGAGTTTTGCCATTTTGGAGAACAGCAAGTTGGGAAATGTTCCTTTTGAGCGTGGCAGGTTTGCTGAGTCCAAGCCAGCCTCCCATTACATGGCTGGGTGCTGCCAGCCCCAAATCTGGGCTAGTTGTTTGCACAGCCGAGCTTGCCCTCACCCAAGCCATGAGTCAGCGCTGTCCCACCACAGCCCTTGGTGGTTTGCTGGGATGCTGTGCAGGAAGCTCCATTTCTTCCTGCCTTCACCCCACGAGGGCTGGCCCTTGGGAGGGAGAGGAGGTGTTTTGCTGTGGGCGCAGAGGGCTGCCTTTGGGAGCACGGATCCTGGCGGAGGCGGTTAGGTGGAGCGGGTTTTCCTGCAATTGTAGGGGAGATTTTCCTGTTGTGTTTCAGCCACAACTGTCTTGCAGTTGCAGACACAGTCAATGCTGCTGCAGGATTACTGGGACAGTAGTGGCTGCTGCTGCCTGTCCCAGCTGGGCTGCTGGTGGTTCCTGAGAGGGTCAGCGTGGTCCCTGTCTCCGCAGCAATGTTCCCCACAGAAGATGTAGGGCGGGATCCAGCGGTGGGTATGCAGCTGGGTGGCTTTTTGGGAGTGGAGCAGATGCATATGTGTATGTTTGCCATTGCAAGTAATTTAGGAAGTATTTTATAATGTGTTTAGCAGTTGCGGGGAGGAGTTGAGGTTTGCTCTGTTGCTGTGATGAATTATCTTTTTGGTACTGGGAAGTCTGGAAAAAATGAAACATTTTTCATCTTGTGTTTTCAAACAAGGACTTATTGTCTTGTTAGTTGTCATAAAACCAGTCAGAGAGATAAAGGGACATTAGCATCTGCATAGTGTTACCAACATCTGGAACATTACAATTCTGTTTTTAAAATAACAGATGAAGGCTGAGATACATGTTTACATGAGAAAAATTTAAAAAATACCATCATTCCCTGAAGCCTGCTTTGCTCATTGTGCAAAGTCTTTCAAATTCCATTTATTTATTTGTAACTTATGAAGTTACCTAACCTAAAGCAGTGATACGTTTCAAGTATGACGCCTAAGAGGTGGTGTTTTTTCAAAGGATGCATGTTTGGTACCAGTTTGGTACCAGACTGATGGTTGGGTCACTACGGTTATTTTATATGCAAATGCTATATCCACAAAAGCCCACAAAAGGCAGCATACATTCAGGAGAATCAGCAGCGTGCATAGATCCAAGGTACAGAATCATCCTGTGATTTTCCCAGTAAAATACTTCACGACAAGCAATTGTCTGAGGAAGGGATAACATGACCCTCAGTCATGTTTAAAATTAGGTATTTATGAAGCTGTTGGAAGAAAAAGCTGGAAGCTGTGCAGGTGCATACCAATAATTCTTTCTCAGGTGCTGCTCTAGTTATTGCAGTAACACTGACTGACCTGCTTGCCAGCTGACAGGAAATCTACAATTTTGTTCTCTTTTTTCCTAAATAAACTGTGAGACTTTTTTTGTGTCATTGATGAAGAACTTCTAAAGGGATGTAATTAAGCTATTGTTATCTTTTTCCATTCTCTCTTAAAAGCCACTAAGCTATTTTGCGAGTGATATTGAGAACCTTTTATTTGGGAGGCCTTTTGCTGGTACTGATACAGTTATTCAGAAGCAGTTGCTCACTTTAGTTGCTTTTTCCTATTCCCTTTTGGGATGTTCTGAAGATTATCTGCAATTAATTTGGGGATGTCAAGTAAACTAGTAAGTAGTCCAACCAAATTAGTAAGTAGTTCTGGATCCTGTCCATGTGTGCATGTGAATGCATATGTGTATGTGATTTCACAGGACAGACATAGCTGGGTAGTAAAAAAATCCCATACATTTAATGAGGCTACTCAGCATGACTTTTCACAGGATTAGGATCTCCTTGAACAGAGAAGAGCTGTACAAATCAAATACCACCCATATCTCAGGGCTGGAGGAAACTGGGACTCTAAGAAACAAAGACACTCTATAGTAACAGCTCAGAAAGAACCTTTCACTCTGCAGAGTGAGAATAAATTTGATACTGGATCTTCTGGCTGTTATACAGCAACAACACAGGCTTCAAATTGTATTGCTGATACAATGCACCCTTTGCTGCTCTTAATTTCTTAGCTTAAAGTACTGAAGTTTTGCCACAGTGTGGTTTCTAAAAACTCTGCAGCAAGATTACGTGGCTGTTGGTTTTGTCTCAGGTCTTTAAAAAGCCTTAAAAGGATAACATTCTTAAAGGATGTAAATGCATAGATGAAACTATTTGAGATCACCAGGGTTTATTGTGGTATGTTTCTACAAAGTAACACTTTCTGAAGAAATAAAACATGTAGGCATGTCTCTGGTAAGCAATAAAGCACTACTGGCTCTTTACATAGAACACCAATTCATATGACTTAGGAAGTCCTCAAAAGAGGTTAGGTGGAACCTTGTCACCTTCTTAGTATTCAGCTTTATTAGGAAAGCATAAAGACTTAAGAGTTTGTGTTTTAATTTAAGGAAGGGGTGGCTGCACAGGCTGGGTTAGGATGCCAAACTCTTGGGTGTCCTGGGGGCAGAACAACTGCAGCTTGTTAACCACTAAATACAATTCTGTACTTCTTTCTCTTCTCTGTGGATTCTGCAGCTTTCATTTTTTTTCTTCTTTTGTCAGGGTCAGAATTCTTAATATGCACTATTTTATACATGACCTAACAATTTTGGGTTATTTTGGGTTATTGCTGCCATTTGGTAATGTTAAGCAAACTGAGGAGAGGACTAGTAAAGTTGTTACTGCACTCCTTGGTACAGTGAGTGGGAGAAAATTAACCCTTTAACACCTTTTAGAGAGTTGCAGGGAGAGACTGGGATGAACAGTTGGAAAGACAGGGGTCTTTTACCTGGTTCATGATCAGCAGTATAGGAAGGCAAACTACTGCTTTATCAAAAAAACTATGAATGACATACAGAAGCTGAACTTAGGTTTCTCATGTCAAGCAGGCTGGTCTTAAGACTTAGCACATCTGGTTCTCAGGAACTGTCCACATGCCTTTTGCATGCAGAAGGGACCAGAACCATCTAAATCCAGAAAAACTCCCTCTTTCAGTGGTATCAACTGGAAGGAGGTTGCTTTGGGATCATTGTCCTGCAACTTCACTCAGTTTTCTGTGTCTCCTCTTGGGCTTTTGACTAGAGAACAATAGAAATTAAGCACATTCAAAGATATTTATTGGAAGCAAATTTTGCTAAACAACTGGTTGTTGAGCACATCAGAATAAAAAAATAGATATTAGATTCTCTCTTTTTCTCTTTCTCAAGCTCAAGAAGACTGAAAAGAGTAAGTTGTTAGTTGATGTAGTCTTAATTTCTTAGATTCTGAAGTTCCTTTCATACTTGGAATAAAATAAATGTATCTAGATAGCACAGATCACTTAATACTAAAGATAATCTCAATCAGTTTAAATGAGATGGCTTTAGAGATGGCCATTTCTTTCCATTGATTTCCAAGGCACCCTGCAGAGACCCATTTAGATGAATGTCACCATCTGCATTTAGGAACCATTGCACAGCAAGAGAGAGGGTCTAGATTCTCATTTTTTCTTTTAGTGATTTGCTACCAGGTACTTGCAGATTTCTGTTTGGGTCTACAGAGCTAAAGAATGCTCCTAAAAATCATTCTGCTAACGGAGAACAGGAGCCTGATACCCCAAGCTGTGGTGGCACAGACATGCCCATGGTGGCCCCAGTGGCACCAGTAGGATGGGAAATGTCCCCACTTCTCTCAGAGCAGGACTCAGGGTCTGGTGAGGGCCTGTGTGAGAATTCTCCTTCCTGATAGAGTCATCCTCCTGCTGGTTCCCTTTCTTTTGTTCTCAGGCCCAGGAAGCCTGAGCTGGTGTTTCCTCCACTGGTGACAGGTTTCTGTCAGAGGTCTAAACCAGATAACCTTCAGAGCACAGTTATAATTTGTTCCTTATCTTCTAGTTTCCCAGAGTTCACAGCTAATTTCCCCTTCTAATGACCTGATTAAAATCTTAATTTTTAAATAAACCATTGATCTTGGGGAGTTCAGTGTACGGAGAGTACAGCAGCCATAAATTAGAAAGAGCTTTTCAGTGTCAGATGGTAGGGGTTTTTTTTGAAATAGCCAGAATCTGTTTATATTTTTTGCAAATCTACAGACTAGAACTCTGAGAAAACTTGTTCATTCATTTAAAAAAGTAGAAAATCTTTTATAGGCTTTTTTGAGAATTACAAATGAGGACCAGAGAATAGGACAGTGAGAGGTTAACACTGTATTTTGTAATGTGATTATAAATACAAGGAGCTTTAGTTCATCAAAAATACATATTGCAGTTAATTTAAGTTCTATGTAGTGGGTGAGGTCACACCTTCATACCTGTTCCTGGGACACTTCTTGCTGTTATTTTAAATGCTCTCTTTGATAAGAAAGCAGACCCTGGTGTTCTTCCATGAAAACTTAAAATGTCATTATCTAGGTGATGACATGATTGTGAATTTAAGGAGTATACATGAGTCGCTTTACTTAGCTGTGGGGAAGAAATTCATAGAACAACTTGGTGGGAAGAGAATGCAATAGTTTCTTTCTGCCACCCTAAGACCTCCTCTGAAAACTCACAGCAGCTTAATGGCTCCAGTGTTTCCAAGCTGTGCTAATGTGTGTGTGACCCCTTTGTGACTAGAAGGAGTGTTTTGGAACACATAATTTCTGAATATTGCTGTTGCTGTATTGTCTACATTAAAAATCAGGGTGTACCGTGTCACCTAAGTTATTACACGAGCTGGGGAAATATGGAGGATTTCCAGCTCTACCATGCAACCAAAGCCCCTTATTAAAACTGGTGGGTTTGGGTGGGTAAAATTATTTTACCTTCCTTTTGTTGTGGAGTGGCATCTATATCGAGGAAGCTCTTAGCTTGAAATGAGTGAGGAAAAAAGAATGGTGTGGTATACAGCAATTTGTTCCCTTTGGTAAGTTTTTGAGGCTTGCTCCACATGTTGTTTTCCATGCTGCCAGTATCCAGACCAAGATGTGAACTTGATATTTTTTCTTATATAGCCATGATACACTCCAGAATAAATACCAGTTTCTCAAAGGAAGAGTGTGAATTTAGTTGAGGATGTTTTTGGAACAGACCATCAACCATCTATTTAATCTGAGGTCAATGCTGATTCACATGTGCTAAAGATTAAACAATTGATTGCATTCCTTCCCCTGAAGAATTTTGAGGAAATACTAAATCTTATATCTAAAGAATGTAAAGCTACAGGAGTTGCAAAAACATTAAAAAAAAAGGCCAAAAAGCATTCCAAGTGTATAGTAATATAGGTGTTTGTGCATATGTGTAATGTTGTACCTAATATATTACTACATATAATATTAAATTAGAAATTTATTGATTGCTTTGGAGTTTACAGGACTTGATCTTTTTCTTTTCTAGTCTGTTAGTTTTTGAGCCTTAATTATTGTTTTATCTCTGTTGAGAAGGAATATGTGATGTTGTGCCAAAAGCCTTAATTCTATGAGATGTTCTTGTCTCACTGAATAACGTAACAGGATTACTCTTATCAAAAATAAATTCTCTTACTAGCATATGTTTCAGCCAGAAAGGGATGTTACCAAGGCTTTATGTCACTGCAAATAGCATAGCAGGTGTGCTTTTGCTGCATTGATCTTATTTAAATGTTGCAAACAACTATCTCAACATTGTGGAAACACTGCATGTAACTTCTAGACAAGGCAGATGATCATTCTTCTGTCAATGAAAATGTATGAATAGGATGATCTAGTAATTTTCTTTCATGCTGAACATTTGTGTTTGCATATCAGGAGCTGTTGAGCAGACACTATCCTTTGAATATTTATTAATTCACACTGCTTTGATAAAAGCCAGTGGGAAAACAAGTATTTGCTTGCTTCAGGGTGTTTGCAGCTTGCTTTCTTTACTGCTATAGAAGTTTCCATTAAACATTTCTAATGAAAAAAGTATGGTGTTTGATTATTAGTTCTTTTTGCACTAGTCACACAAACTACACTATTTACATGAATATCTCACTAGCTGTGCTGCTGGCAATTGCTGGCAGCACCAGTACTCACAGACTTCAATGTCTGTGGTGCAGAAGGTTAAGCCTGTAATGTACTAGGAGGGACTACCTGGGCTATGCAGGAGTTCATTGGTTTGATCATATTTGAAACATTGAATGGGGTGTGGAATAATCACATTTACTTGTTAGAAAGAAAAGGTTTTCCCCAGACAATTTTTTGTATATCCTAGAAAATGATCGAAAAAGGCAAAAATAGTAGTATTTTCTTCTTTTTTTTCCCAGTGCTAACAGAAGAAATTGAAAGCTGAGGTCTTTTTAGTAGCCTGTATCAGGTTTTTATGACAAGAAAAAAATGTAAAACTTTACTTTTATTGTGCGCTTAACAGAAAAATGTGGCCACTTTGAAAGCTACAGCTCCGTATTACAGTAGTAACCTGCTTAAGCACTCTGTAGATTACTCAGGAATAGGGTGGGTGCTGACTGTAATTCCCCTTGTATGTATCTTGGGTTTACGTACATGTATGGACACACACATGCGTGCATAGCCCGTTTTATTTCATTTCATAATTACATACTTATATTTTGTATTCAATTTCTTTTCATATTTGTATAATCACAGTTTAACAAATTTCATTTTCTATCCAAAAAAGCTGGCAAGTGTTTTCAACAAAAATACTTAATCTTCAGGTGTTCAATCTATAAATTAACTGGTGGTCTTGTGTTCAATCTTTAAATTAACTGGTGGTCTTGTGTCCATCCTGTACATGAGTTTGGAGGACCAGGGTTGAAATGGCCTTACTGTAGCAGCCATTCCATAGTAGTCTTAACAAAGTAAATTGCTAGAAAACATGACGAGGAAAAATGCTATTCAAGCTGGCTTAGGCATATTTTGGCTGTAATTCACCAAACCACTACAAACTGATTTTTACCAGAGAGAATTTTCAAGGAATTTTGGAACATGTCACAAGTCCAACTCTTTTGCCCAGTGCTATTTGTTAGTAAGATGCTTAAAATTCCTGAAATGGCCTACAGCTGCTTCCTCCTACAGTGGAACCGAGTTCACTGCAATTGAAAGGAAACAGCCTTAATTCATGCCATGAGCTCCACCTTTACAACAGTGGAAAGTGAAGTTTTGTAGGACATTGTTTTCCACTGCTTTTCCACTCCTGATAGATTCTGTTCTCACCTTTCCTGAACGTTGTAGGACCAGTTGGTATAGAAATAGAGCAGGAGACACTGTGTGGCATGCTAAAACATTGCCTACTAACTTCATTGAAATACCTAGGTATTTTTCAATGTGGGGAGAATTCTACAGTCTTTTACTGACCAAAAGTGATCTCAATATACTAGAATTTTTGACACATTCATTTATAAGTGTAGTTTTGTATTTGTGGTGAGTTGACCCTGGCTGGATGCCAAGTGCCAACCAAAGCTGCTCTGTTACTCCTCAGCTGAGTAGGGGAGAACAAATTTAATAAAAGGCTCATGGGTCAAGGTAAGGACAGGGAGAGATCACTCACCTACTGTCACAGGCAAAACAGACTCGACTTGGGGAGATTCATTTAACTTTTTACCAATCAAATCAGAATCGAGTAATGAGAAAATACCTTCTTCTCTACCCCTTCTTCCCAGGCTTAATTTCACTTGATTTTTCTGCCTTGTTCTCCCTAGCAGCAGTGGGAGATGGGGAACGGGGATTGCAGTCAGTTCATCACACATTGTTTCTGCCACACTTTCCTCCTTGGATGGAGAGGACTCCTCACACGCTTCCTCTGCTCTGGTGTGGGGTCCATCCCCTAGGACACGGCAGGTCCTACAAGAACTTCTGCAACATAAGTCCTTCCCACAGAGTGCAGTTCTTCACAAACTCTCCAGTGTGGGTCCCTTCCACAGGGTGCAGTCCTTCAGGGGCAGGCTCTTCCAACACAGATCCCTCACAGTGTCACAGGTCCTGCCAGGAATCTTCTCTGGCATGGGCTTCCCACAGGGTCACAGACTCCTTTTGGCAATCACCTGCTCTGAAGTCCTCCAAGGGCTGCAGCTGGATCTCTGCTCCACCATGAACCTCTGCAGCCTGCAGGGGGACAGCCTGCCTCACCATGGTCTTCACCATGGGCTTGTGCAGAAAAATTCATATTGCCAGAGGTTTATGTCCCAGAAGGAGGCAGAGGAGTCCTGTAACTTTATTCATGAACAAAGGGAGAGGCCATAGGGCATTTCTCCATGGGCTCTCTCAAATTGTTGGAGGATGCAGCTTCCTTTTCATCCTAATTTTCCTGGCAGCATCACCCTCTCCCTTTCCCCAGTGACTAAGGCACCTGGAAGGTACAGACTTCCCAACTCACTTATTATATGTCCTTCTTAACATGCACACACAAACACACACATGCCCTTTGTATAACATATCTCTATTAAGTCTTTGCTCTTTTTCTCAGTGTTCAGGAATTTAGCAAGGCCTTGGCTGAGCAGCAGTCCATGTCAATTAGTAATGTTTTCTGAAACTGGTGGTTTCTCCTGTTACTTCCCTACCTTCATGTCCCTGGCTGCATCTGCAAGCAGATTCACACCATCTGTTTGTAAAGACACATTTTTCTTATTCCTTTCAGATTGCAGGGAAATCTGCACCGGGAGTATCTCCTCCATTTTCTAATTCATTGTCCTTGTTGGCTGCAGAGCTGTTTCTCTAACGTACTCTCACTCCCTTCTTCTCTGACTGCAATTGCTTCTCTGCAGCAACTTTTTTTCCCCTTCCTAAATCAGTTATCTCAGAAATTATCCCACTGTTGCTGCTGAGCCATGTCTTGGCAACTGAAGGTGTTAATGCCACCTACAAAGTATGTCATGCTTGTAACCAGAGGTATAGAGATGCTAATTCCACTAGTGTTAGTAGAAGTCTTGCAATGAACTAGATTGATTTGAAGATTTCATTAAGTGCATGTTTACAACATACTCCATAACTAATCATTACATGCCTGGGGAGGTGTCAAAAATTCAAATTTATTTAAGTATTTTTTTGTTCTTTAAATAACATTTGTTTTGACAATCACTTTTATTTTGATATCTGCTCTTGAAAGTACCTCCTGTGGGTAGAAAAATAATACTTGTCATTTCAATGACATTTTGGTTATTATTTTCTGCCAGTAATTCCATATTTTTGCAAATGGGAAATTTTGTACTAGAAATTCCTTCTTTCCTTCCTGTGTCTGAAAGCTGCGTGCCTTTCAGTTTTTGAGCTAAGTGTAATATGGAATACAACCATTTGCATATATAAACCATGCATATTGTATTTCTGCCTGGTCTTCCAGTTTTCTGTAGCTGTGGATTCTCTACCATTCGCAAGGAAAAAAAAACCAAAACAACAAATTCAATATGAAACCTTAGGTCAAGAGCCTGTAAGTTTGAAAGATTTTGTAGCTAGATCACCAGCACACTGATCTGTAATTTAGGTGCCTATTTAAAAGTGAAAGCAAAATTGAAGTTGATTAAAGAGTAATCATTTGATTGTCCTGGAAATGCAGCCCTTCTTTGGTGAGGGGCTCTAAAAGGATTCATTATTCAGTCCCAAGTGTGGTGTGTTTTGACTTATTTGCAACTGCAAAAGAAAACAGGGAAACATAATTTTTTTTTTGGTTTCTATCAGTGTGCTCAGCTTTATTTACCTTGGAAGATAGGTTCTTATTCCAAGATGTTTACAATCTGAGATCAGATTTTGGCACCCTTACTCATACTGAATAGCATTAGTTAGGGCTGAACTGCTGCTCATTCAGGTCAGATAGATTAGAGTTAGTCATCAATTGAGATGGTGGTATTTATGTAGAGCCCCAATGGTGATTCAAACATCTTTCTATGAGGCAGTGATGCAAATGTTTTTCTGCTACTTCTAATGTTTATCTATACCTCTCCTGTATACGAGTAATATAAGAAAGCCTTTGCTTAAAAAAAAGTGCTTTAAGAAGGAAACTGAATGAATGAAACTGTTTGGCACATGGAGGAGCAGAAGGAATTTTGTACAGAAAGATTAGCATAGAAGAAAGCCGTGTATTCTGAACATGGTCCTAAGAAACAAACCTGAAAGGCTGGCAGATTTTCACAGGGCTGCCAATAGATGAGCAGTGATTAGTTTGTCTTTTTAAACACTATCTCCTGCCAAGCCCAAATCCCCTTCTCCCTTTTCGAGAGCAGCATTTAGCCTGCAGGATAAGGGGATGATGAGGTAGACAGTTG
The DNA here is from genome assembly GCA_020086605.1 of Lanius collurio. NCBI lineage: Eukaryota > Metazoa > Chordata > Aves > Passeriformes > Laniidae > Lanius > Lanius collurio. The sequence goes on along the minus strand of JACBWW010000007.1, from coordinate 23,751,015 downwards.
TGGTGTGGAAGGGATTCAAACAATGTGAATGAGATTTTGATCTTCTGGGACTTCTGTGAGACAGAGAGTGAAGAGGAGGAAAGACAAACTGGTCTTCATTTGCAGAAAAGGCTTTAATCTCTTCTTTGCTGTATGGCTATGGCTGAGAGGGGAGTTGTCTTCCTGCTTATATTAAATTTCCAGACATTTAATTTTGACCAGATGGACCGTGCAATTATGGCAGCTGATGGATAGCTATAAATGAATTAGTCTTTGGCAAACTGAACTTTGTTTCAAAGGAGATCAGCATCATAAAAGATACAGGAAAGCAAATTTAGTGATGGGGTCAGTGAATTTTTTAAATGCTCAGAGTTCTTGGTAGAATAAAAGGACACAGTGCAAAGAGGCAAAGTATCCTAATTTCTAAGCATACCTCTGGAACAGACGCCTTGCTGCTCTTCCCACACAGCAAGGAGGACTAAATACCAATGGTGAAGTCTGAACCTTGCCTCTGTTTGCTGAACTTTCTTTTTTGCTTTGGTTCGTGTTGGGGTTATAGGTAGCATTCCTGTCATTGCCACCACTCTCCCCACACTAATTGTCATGTAGGACAGAAGATTCAAGCTTGCTTGGTTCCCAAGGCTGCTAATGAGCCCTGAGCTTTTCTCACCCTTAATGAATCAAGGTTTGTTTGTGGAGGATTCTTGTCCTTCTGTCCTTTTCCCTGGCCAGGGGAGGAGTCAGAGTTCACACAACTGAACAATGACTTTACAGTGTAAAGACGATGCAGCTGTGCCATCTGAAGCTGTTCTCAGTTATGAGCAACAAAGCTTAAATAGATTGTACTGTGAAGAGGTACAGCTCTGAGTGTGAAGCACAGCCTTTGCTTCTGCTTCACTGACCCGTCTGCTTGCGGCAGTGACGGGCCCTTGACGGGAGCTTAGGCAGGGAGAGCCACGTAGGGCGACTCTTTCAAAACCATTCTCTGTAACACTGAGCGCAGGAAAGGAAGCAAAATGAAGTTTCAGTTGATTTCTGATGGGGGTGTACTGCTGCCTTCTCCACAAAATCCCATGCCCTCCATTCAAAAATCATTGATTCTAGTCCAAATCCACTTCAGGGGTTTAATAAGTTCACTAAAGCAAGCCATAGTTTGCATGTCTTAGCAGCAGAGAGTACTCATACAAAAGTGGATACTTACACAATGTCCCAGATTCGGCTTCCCTGGCTGGATAGGCAGCTGGCATCCCTGAAGCCGGCACAGATAAATGCATCTCACACACAAACTCCTCCTAGGCAAATTACACATTTTACTATCTCACTATATTTTACTTTCTTACTGTCTTTTCTTTTTTTAGAGGTTAGGATCTTCACTAATTTGGGCTAAACTACTGTTTGGCATCTACCTAATTCATCTTCATTTGGGCATTTCAGTTACAGTACTGTGTGCTCCCGTGGCTGTATTAATCTTACTACAAACATGTATGTGATATACTTTTTGGCATATGCACACAGTTATATATGCAGAAAAATACAGGTGCATATAAACACAGCTGCATGTGTTCTTGAAATTTGTAAGAGTGTGTCAGTATATGATATACATCGTATGTGTATGTAGGATACTACATGCTTCCCTAGAAACATTACTCCTTGTGTTTATATGCATATATATATTTGCACAAGTAAACACAGATATGTACTCTAAATGCTGTGCTATTACTATAGTAGCAAGTGAAAATTTCAATCTGATAAAATTAACGCTTTTAATGGTAATAGAGATTTTAGATTTATCAGTTATAATACTCTGTATTAATCCATGCACAATGCTCTGCAAATTTGTAGGGTTTTTTAAAAAGTTTTACTTATAAATGAGTGAAGCCAAAAGTAGCATCTGCAAAAGAAATCTAATTTTGCTGTAATAGGCTGTTTGAAGTTCATTATTTTGGGTTTAATAATGCACAGAAACATCTGCTGTTTTTCTTGGTTGCATGAGAGAGAAAGGGAAAGAGGAAAAAAATAGAGAATGTTTGGGTTTTTTTCATTCTTGAGTGAACAGAGCGAGGGGGAATAAAACAGTTTAAATACCTTGATGTGTGTATGTGCAGGCTCAAAACTTTTGATTGCTCTCCCGCCCGGCATGGTGGCTTGATAGACCAGGGAGCAGTGGCGAAAGTTGACAACCCCCCACGGCTGACCCCTCATGTTTTCTCCTGCCTAATCGAATTTTACGTGTGTTTCCAGATAGCTGATCAGCTTCCCTGGATTTCGCTGACGCCACAGGAAAGCTTTGCCTGAAGATGGAAACACTGGAGTCAGAACTGACCTGCCCTATCTGTCTAGAGCTGTTTGAAGACCCGCTGCTGCTGCCTTGCGCTCACAGCCTCTGCTTCAACTGCGCGCACCGCATCCTGGTCTCCCACTGCGCCACCAACGAGCCAGTGGAGTCTATCACCGCCTTCCAGTGCCCGACCTGCCGCTATGTCATCACCCTCAGCCAGCGCGGTCTAGACGGGCTCAAGCGCAACGTCACCCTGCAGAACATCATCGACAGGTTTCAGAAAGCCTCCGTCAGTGGGCCCAATTCCCCCAGCGAGACCCGCCGGGAGCGGGCGTTCGATAACAACAGCATGTCGTCCTGCGAGAAGGTCCTCTGCCAGTTCTGTGACCAGGACCCTGCCCAGGAGGCAGTGAAAACCTGCGTTACCTGCGAGGTGTCCTACTGCGAGGAGTGCCTGAAAGCCACTCACCCCAATAAGAAGCCATTCACCGGCCACCGTCTCATCGAGCCCATCCCGGACTCTCACATCAGGGGATTAATGTGCTTGGAGCATGAGGATGAGAAAGTTAACATGTACTGTGTGACTGATGACCAGTTAATTTGTGCCTTGTGTAAACTGGTCGGGCGACACCGTGACCATCAGGTGGCAGCTTTAAGTGACCGCTATGACAAGCTAAAGGTCAGTGTTACCTATCAATTTTTTTAGCCAAGCAGTGTGTGGTTGGGAAGGAGAGTACCCTTTGGTTGCATGCTAAAGTCCTCGTTCGGGCAGTGGTTGGGACAGGCAGATGTGCAATCTCTAATCATGAGATAGAGATCTGTATGTGTGTTTGTTCGCCATGTAAAAAAGGTGCCAGATTTTACTTAGGAAAAAATTCCTCACTTGTGTTTGGATTTCTCTAGAGCTATAATAAGGAATATGCAGCATATAGTACTGTTTAGGTGAATTTTCTTACCTACCTGCAGCTTTACTCCTGGCAGCTGGCAAAGTTTGGTGCTGACTACACATACACAGGCACTTATTGAAATGTCAGGCATTCTTTGCATATGCTTTGCTGTTGATTATTTTTCATTAGGTTGCTTTCATTGTGAAAAGCCCCTCACATCACCACTAACAGGAGCTGCATTTATCTGTGCTGGTTTCAGGGATGCCAGCTGCCTATCCAGCCAGGGAAGCCGAATGCCGGCTCCGCTCTTCCCGTGCTGCCTCCCACCAGGCTCGCAGGCAGTGCAATCCTGGAAACAAAGCCAAAATTGTTTCTGATCTTCTTGCAGTATTCCCACGGTTCAGTCTGGTGGTAGTTCAGCAAGCTTCTGGCACATCTCCTGCCAGGTAGCTCCGCTCCAGCAGCCTGGCCCTGTGTGGGATGCTCTGGGCAAGGTGGCAGTGGGCAGCCGGATGCCAGTGTGCTCTGGGGGTTCTCCAGGCTGCCAGCAGAGCCAGAGCTCCTGCTGAGCATTGAGGCAAAGGCAGGTGGCCTCACACCCACCTGGGTGTGCATTTCTCCCATGCTGATTCCTGTGCTGCTGCAGAGCCAAGGCAGGAACTGGGCATCCCTCACTTTCCTCCACCCACTCTCTCTGGATGGTCTGCATGTGCCTGTGTGCAGCTGTGGGGGGAGTTTTTAAAGATGGGCTGCAATCAAGAAATCACAAGCATGGAGAGCAAGGCTTAATCGCCAGCCTTCCCACACAGAATTTTGGATGTGGAAAAGAAACTGAATTATAGGTTTGACTAACTTAAATACTTTCATATTAAAGCATGTGGCTGCACACATGTCTATGATAACTTTAGGTGATTGCTGGTGAAATCTGCATATGCATTATGTGTGGGTTTTGTGCCTGTATTCTATGGAAACACTTTGATGGCATTCTGTGATTTATATTAACATGATGAAAGACACTTCTTTACCTGGACCTGGTAACTTCCTTTCATCTCTTAAAATCCCTTTTATTTACTGAAAAAGAGCTGTTATTTTTGCTTTCTTTTTCCTGAACTAATTTTTTATTTTAGTAATTTTGATAACACTGGCACAGTCCGTAAATGTGAAAAGGTGCATGGATTTAGAGTGCTTTTTAATAATCCAGTGGGTTCACATTCTTAACAGGTACTATTATTTAATAGCATAACATGTTGGTTACCACCTTTATATCAGTAGGAATATACTACTTGACATGAAAGACCTTCAGCATTAAATACTGGATAAGCATATATTTGAGGATGTGAAAAAAAGTAGCAAGTGTTTCTTGGCATTGATGTACATAGATAATTCAAGTCTTGAAGAAGACTTTAAAAGGCATGTCTTCTCCCTTGCAATCTTTGACTCAATACTGTAGATAGAAAGAAAATGAGGGCATTTTTGCATACTCTGTGTCTTTTCTGTGCAAAGATGACTGAGCAAACTCTGAAGATGTATCTCAAAGAGACAAGCAACATTCACACTGGATATCACTCAGTTTAGCTAACCTGGCAAAAGCCTACTAAAGTACTTTACACCAACCTCCTTGAAGACTGATTGAAGTTCTAATTTAATGGTTAGCATAGACTTGAGCCAGGTTACTCTTGTCTCAGAATGACAATTTTGAGCATTATTTATATTACTTTTTTGATTTTTTCGAGATGCAGAATTTCTTTGTACCCAAACTATATAAAAGAAATTTACACAGGCAGTTATTAGTCTATGTGAAATCCTATTCCTATCATCTTAGTCATGAAGCAGCCTATTTCATGTTGCTAATAGCAGTGATGACATCAGTCATGCCAGTTATGCCATGTATACGACACATTCGTGCTCTGGTCCAGGAACATGAGGCCAGGTGGTTTCCGTGCAGATCTAGCATCCATTCTCTCTTCATAAGAAGGTAATCTGAAAGTAATGTCTTCTCTTTCCTCATTACCTCTCCTGTCACAGCAATTAGTTCTGGTTTACAAATCAATCTTAGAAAATGAGATTTTCAGTCCTGTAGATTAGTATTTACCCCCAGAAGTAATGGAACGATACCAGTTCACACCAGCATTTGGTAGCTGATGGGCAAAAATTTCAGGTCCATTTTCACATTCAGGCCTCTTTCTCCTCTTTCCTTAAGGGACATATGATTGCTTGAATCATTGGTTTTTCTACTAACATAATATTAGGCATGAGATGGCAGATGGTCTTTATCAACTTACAGGTAATGTGCACACACCACTGGGCAAATTAAATATTGAAATGGATTAAAAAATCCTCACTTGAGAAAATGGGTTGTTGCTTGCAATATTGCTGCTGTGGTTTTTTTAGTCTACATGGGGTTTGATATATATATGCTACCCAATTCTTTTAAAAAATTCCAAAAGAATGGGAATGAGTTAGGCAATAGTACAGTGGATCAGTTAAAAAATGTGCAATTAACTTTATCTTTCAAAAAGAAAAGCAAAACCACTTACGGTGACACTTTCTTTTGATTTTTCTTTTTAAATCAACACACTGTTGATACTAACAACAGCAACTTGTGCTGTTCCGGGTGTTAAGCTATGCTAAATACTTACATTTTCTTGCAGTGATGTTGCTAATGATTTAAACAATATCTCACCCCTCATCAAGCAGAGGACAAAAGATGCCATTGCAATCTAGCTCCTTTTGTGGCAAAAATGAAACTCCTTAATTAGGAGTTCTGTACACTTACCCAGCAGAGGCATCTACACTGAAGTGGGTTTAACAGTCAGTGTAGCAACAATTGTGGGCACCTCAAAATGAGAAAGTATTTATTTTCCTTTGGCTACTACATCTCCAGCCCTGAGAGGTGCTTCTATTACTCAACTTGTTTTGGGGCAGAGGGGATTGAGGGCATTTGTGTTCCTTCAGGAGCAATCCTTTCTTGCATAGCTACACAGCCATGATACCAGCTGCATGCTCATTGTTGGTTTAGTGTTTATAGATGCGCTTTGGGTTTTGTTTATCTTTTAAAATTTGACCATAGAGAGATGCATATTAATAAAGGAAAAAGCCAAAACAGAGAACAGGAAATTTGCTGGTAATACACTAGATTTATAATGTGGTGGTCAAAATTGTGATAAATTAAAAATAATTTTAAGTGGCAAAAACAATCAAAGCATTAAATATAGAAAGAACAAATGTCTGTGCTTACCACATCATATTACCTCAAAGAAAATATATATAGCTAATTATTTTCTATATTGCTTCTACACTTTCTGTCTTGTTGCAATGAAAAGGAAATGAAAATTTAAACACGCATTCTTTTTTTCTTTCTGAAAAAATTAATAAAATTACCATTGCTTGACAGATAGATTTAGACTCATGAACGTGAGGAAAAACCCAGTAAGAGAAGATTTACTTTGATCAATAGAGAATATTTGAGGGAGAACAAACATATAAGGCATGGATGGAAATATATCACTCATTTAATATTCACAAAGAGCAATGAAGAGGTGTAGCAAAAGAGAAAGATAGATGGTAAAACATTTTGAAATGGTGTCAAGCCAGCATAACACCATTGAAACTTTTTTTTTTCTTGTCTTCATGTTTACTGAGAATTTAACCTCTAATACATATGTTATTGTCAAAAATTGTTTTGGCACAATTTTTCTAATTCTTGGTCAAGGAAGATCTGCTGAATCAAACTTGTAGCTTAGCTTTGGTTCACCCTATTTTAGTTTGAAATTTATTAATGCTGACTTGTTTTGGGCATGTTTATGAAGCAGTGCAGCTCTCTGAATAGTACTCAGCAATTCCAGAAACAAAAGGATCTTCTTGCTTGTCTGGTTTCCAGCTAGTTTTGGTGGTAGAATCCATACACATCTATTTTTCCTATGCTGTTGATTCAGGATGTAAAGATTGCTTTTTCTTTTGTGTGTCAATTCAAATACTCACGAATATTAAAGGAATAGAAATGGTTTCCACATAAGGAGGAATGAATTCAACTCTTAAAAACCTTTGACCATATAAAGGGAGGAGACTTTGTCAAGTCCACAGCTAATACAAATAGAATGCAAAAATATGTCTACTTCTGTACTATGTACACATTATAGATTAAAAAACTTTCCATACTCAAATGACTTCGCAAGGATTCTGGCAAAATATGTGTTGAAACTTTTCAACTATTTTTATGTGACATTATTTTGTAATGTCAGCTCGATCATTAATTGATACACTGTAGTGTTATAAGAATCCAGCAATTACAAATATGTGCTCCTACAGTGGGCTTGACAATCCAGGAACATTTGGTTCTAGACTTACATATAAATATATTATGCACATATACATAAATATATATCTGTATACATTCCATGCCTATATTTACGGTGCTTGTGTTAGTATATGAAACCAATACTAATATTGCGTTATACAATAGGTTGGTATTTATATCTATGTAGAGTTGTCTAGCATAGAAATACAGGTAATTTTTAGTGATGTCTAACTTAAGGAATATCTATAATTTTGAATTTGAAGAAGTAAACATATGCCTGAGTTTTAAGTAAAAATGTACAGTTTCATATATATGTATAGGTCAGCAAAACTGTATTTAATCTTATATATAAAAAAACCTATACATTAATAGATTTACTTGTTATCTTTTTTTATAATTCTATGCATATATCTTTTTAGTTGCTGAATATTTTCATATCTAAGTTTATTAGTTTCTCTGCATACCCTTAACTTTACTAACTTTCTATTTGATGGAAGATATTTTAATAAAATCCAACTGATATTGATGCCTTTTTGCTGGTCCTAAAATAACAAGCCAGGCAGTTAGGTGATAAAAAGGGATTACCTTCATAAGGACCCTTAGGTGCACAACTTGCTAAATGGAAAGCGCCAAAGATGCACACGTAACATAAAACCCATACAGTTTCTATATGTGTAGCAAATTAGCTAACTGACAAGAATTCCCAGCTAGAGACCTAAGTGATGAAATAATTCTTCCCTGGTTCTACCCTTTTGTGAATTACCCCCCACCTTAGATAGGAAATAAACTTTGTGAAAATGTGTCTCAGAGAGCTGGTTTCAACCCTGGCTTCCCAGAGAATGTAACCTTGGACCCCCAGCTTGGAGCAGCTGGGGAATTTACTTTGTCTTTCTGTCTAATAGTAGGTAAAATGCTAGCAATAAGTACAATAATAGGCTACAAAGCTACAAAAATATATGTAAAGAATATAGAGAATATATAAAAGCAAAAAGGCAAAAATCGATTCGGCGTCAATATGTAAAGACATAGTATGTCAGTGTAATAGTGATATGTGTTAGCAAACATTTAGATAAGTGGCACCTTCCTTTACATTGTACTGAACAGACTGAGAGTGTTACTTTCCATAGCGCCAGCTCTGCAAGTTTAACATATAGTTAGAACATCGTATCCAGCCTGGCAAATTGTAGATCTCATGGACTTTCATTATTATTAGATTAGAAGCAGCTTGATATTATTATCATATTATTATTAAATTAGATACTGTTTGATAGATATTTCAGTGTCTAAATTTTTAATGAAATTAAAATGATGAATGGTTACAGTGATTAGTATAGAATATTATTTGATACTACTTAATTATTTGACCCAGAAATGGATGAGAAAATATAACTAACTGGCTATGCTTCAGTATTTGCAAAGATCCAAAAATATAAAGTTGTTGCATGGAAGAGAATTGATGTAGGAATAAGCTTTTTCACTACAATGAAATCAGCTACACTTATTTTATTTCATTGAAATATATTTATTAAGGCAGACTTTATAAAATTCTCTCTTTAGTGCCGTGTTATCTGCAATGTCTGTTTCCTCCATTAGGTATTTCTTTGTCATAGTTTGGAAGGATAACAGAAAGTGTTAATACAGAATACCAAAATTAGTCTTTCATGGGGGAAAGTGTGTGTGTTTATTATTATTTTAGATGCATTTTGAAGTTCTTCATGTGTATGATTGTGGATAATGGATGATGACTTTTAAAGAGTCCTAAGTACTATGAGACTAGAGGGTTTTGTCTGCTCAAGTTTCCTTAAATAATGTAAGCCATAGTTTTTTTAACCTAATTTCACAAATTTAATAGTTGGCAAGTCTTTCACATACTACTTATTTCCTTCAATTTTAGTGGAAATGATGGTGTTGAAGGTCTAATCTATTCAGGAAGAAGGAAAGAATTAAACAAAATTGTGAATAGTACAGCATTATTATCTTTGTTCTCATGACTCTGGTTTCCAGGGAAGCCACACTAGAAGTTAAGTAAAATATATTGTCATATTTTTCCATGGCTCTGGTCCAGACTCTTTAGACAACAGATTTTAAGTCCATGTTCAAGCTCTAAACTGGTGTATTGTAATGACCTCTTGACTGACCCTTCATTGCTGATGTGCTTGAAATTTGTTGGTGGAATATAACTCACAACAGATACTTCCTTGGAATGAGAATTTATGTAGAAACATTAAATAATAAGGTGATAAATCTGGAAATTAAGCAAGTAAAGGCAAACCAAAAAAACATTTTAGAACACTGGGCACAGGTTTAGGAAGTGTAGTCTGCCTACCAGAGTAACAAAGATAGAGGTGGTAACAGGAAAAGTAACGAACAAGTAGTCTTCAAAAGAAGAATATTTATGGATTTTAGCATAACAGGGCATTTTGTTACAACTGATAAATAGAATGAGTTGGTTAACTGGTTTAGTGCTTTACCAGGGAATGATAAAGATCATTGGGGGCATAAGGCTAAAATCACTCAATGTGGCAAGTCGGCTAAAACACACAATCTTCAGTGGCTTTGGGAGGTGTGTGAAGGGTATGAATGTGTCTGTACTTTAGGTACATATATTCTGAAGTTATTTTAAAACATAGCCTCATTTTAATGAAAATATTTTATAAAATATTAACGCAGAAAATACATTTTCAGACAAATGCAAGGGTTGGTAATAATAGACTTTAATAGGATAAAAACCCACCCCAAAATCTGGATGTAAATATCTCCCAAATAAGCACTGCAGAACACTCATTAATTAGATCTTTTTCAAGACTTAATTTAATACATTAAATTTCTCCATGAAGAGAAACCGAAATTATTTTAACTCTGACCAGTAATGACACACAATTATAGGAGCATGAGATGGAGAACAAAAGCATTTTAGCTCTCCATCTTATATTAAATAATTTTCAAGACCTCTTCTATTTTATTTTTTTTACATTTTCTAATCTTAAAACACACACAAATTTAGCAACAATCCCAGTATATTAATTTCAGTTTTGCGCTTTACAAGTGTACTTCTGTTATGTTTTACTTTGGCCCTCTTTCTTCAGTAAAATGCACATTTCCTATTCAAACAACAATACATTTATCTGTTGTTAGCACCGTGAACCTTACATGGGGTTTATGTCAAACAGAAACAGTGCCTAATTTGGAAAGCCTCAAAAGTCCATGTCAGGGGAAACTCCTGCAGAAGGTCATGGCATGGAAAGCCATGTTGGGTTGCTAAAACACACTTCGGACTAAAAGCCTGATACGGGCGACAAGATTGTGTGTTCCCTTTCTCTCCTGTTTTGGCCTCTCCCCAAAACCAGTCATTCAGACCCCTATCTCTGCTGGCAACCCCTGACCATCCATGAAAGCCTTTTCTATTGCTGAGGCCCTTGAGAGCAAACACCCACATCAAGGACTTGAGGCAAGGGGATTCCTGTCCTTCACAGCTTTCACATCTTGTTTATAATGTTGCTCTCTCAAATCTATTCCAGTTGTCTCAAGTCAGTGAAAAACGAAAAAAGAGCAAAGAAAACTTGATTTTATCGTACTGAGTTATTCTTATACCTTCTGAAAACACGTACTTAAGTAATCCTTACCCTTTTAGAGAGCAAATGCTTAGTTGAAAGTGCATTGTTTTCACCAGTAGAATGCTTATATATCTTGGTCAGCTGATAAACTTGTAATATATCACTGACTTTATTGATGATGGACCTTGACAGTGCCAGCAGGATTGCTCTTTTTTTATAGTCTTTTCTCTTTTAATTTCTACCTGCTGGAGTGGAAGTACTTCTTTTTTACATATTTCTCCTTTGTGTGGCATGTTGGTCCTATGCAATATCTGAGTTTACAACAGTGGAAGGGGCTCATCTACAGGGCTATTCTAGTTCCTCAGACAAACAAGCTTGAAGGACTGGACCTTTGGGTTGCTTCTGTACCTTACAGATCCCCTCCATTAAAGCTTACTAAACCATATTCAGCTGTTCCCAGTTGCCAAGATGTGAGTCTTTGTAGTGGCTAGAATTCAAAATTTAGAGAATTCTGTGCCCCCTACTAGCACCTGTGTTTGTATACACACTGTGACTCCTCTGTAAGAGCCCCCTGGGATACAGACCACTGAAAATCAGAGAGGATCAGAAAAAGACAAAAGCAATGAGTACACAGACAGGAATAGGATTCTGTAGAAATGTTTTCCCCTGTTCATCTCAATTATGACTATCATGCTTCCAGAACTTTTGGGCTATTTATACTTTTGTATTTATTAAATGATTAAAGTTCCATCAGTTCCACTGAAAGCAAGAGGATGTAGTGGTTTAGGTTTTTTCCATAGTTTGCATTTCTTGAGAACTGAAAATTTCCTGCCTAAATGTCAGTCTTATTTTTTGAAACCCGGAGACCACAGGTTCCCAAACTTCAGTAGCTTCCCCCCTGAAACTCATCTCTGCACGTCTGGAGATGTCCTGGCTATTCTGAACTGAGACTATAAACCTGAGTGTTGTTATTTGTTATGATACTGTCAAAATTTGAAAGAGATTAAAGATGAGCAACTGTTCACAACATATGTGTCTTGTGGTAGAAGCATTAAGCAGACTCGTTAAGCTATAGCTAATGACAGCATGTGCAAAATTTATTTCCAAATTAAGTCAGTAGCATATGGAGATTATAACTCAATCAAACTGAATTTGAGCAATATCTATCCTAGTAATAAGTTACTAAAGAGAAAAGAACATTCTGATCATTCTATGAATTAAGGTTTATCTGAATAGGTATTTAAAAGATTTTTTTTCTGGTCCAAAAACTTGAAACGCATGCATGCAAGAAATCCCTTCAAAGGAATAAGTCCAGTAATTATTAAAATACTGCCAATAGTATCTGAATGGCATATTTTGAAAAAATAAAAAGCCTTTAAAATTCTCAATCCAAGAATAGATATTTTCAGTGCCTTTCCCAATATAACAAACTGGACTATATTCTGTAAACTATAAAAGGGGAAAAAATATATATACAGATAGGTAAGAGATTAATTGAAGTGAATGCTTGCAAGTGAAAGCTCCTGTGTTTTTCCAGTAGTCCTGGATATCCTGGTGACCATATGGTCATTTCTGCTTCCCTGTGTTCTCGGCTGCTGGGGCAGTGGGTCACTCCAGGATGGCCCTACCAGTGCTGGGGCCCTCCCATTGCACAGGGGGCTCTTCAGCTAGGCAGGAGTGAGCTGCATTTGCGTTGTGAGTAAGGGTTTGCTGTTGGAAGGCTGGCAGTGAAGGTTACAGCTCATCTTATTTCAAAATAAAACTCATTTCAACTACATTGAAAAATCTGTCATGTGAGGGAGCTCCTGCTTTGAGGGACTTTTTCATTCCAAGGGTCAATAAGTCTATAGCCCTTAGCTTACCAAAAGGACCCATAAGGTCATACGGACATTGGGTAAATTTATATGATCATTCAGTCTTTTCTTGCCTGTGCCCCTTAAGTATGGGCAAACATTGTTCTTTCCCCTGCCTTCAGTTACAGCCTTCAGCTGCAAAAATATGCTGAAGCTTGTGGGGAAAAGGGCCGTGTATTAACCATACAATAATGTTTTCACCCTCTTTTGAACATTACTTATGATTGCTCTTGAGGAAAAACTGACCTTTCCAGTCAAATCCACTGAACAGAGCAGCACCATGAAGCCTTTTTGTGGTTTTTTACACTTTTTTTGCCTCTGCTGAATAAGGGTTCTTTTCAGACTTGGTAGACATATACTTCTGATATTTCAATGCACTGAAATTCTTATGCTGGCAGGATGCTATTAATTATTACAGTTCTTTTGGCGTAAGAATATTATCAGAGGAATCTTTTTTTACCCCTTTAATTTACTTGATTACTTCCAGCTTTGTTCATATTTATACTGGTTGAAAACCTTTGTCTGAACATACAGTGAATTACTCTGAGTAATCCTGCCTCTTTAAGTTAGTAATTTTCTGGTAATCTTTTCTATTAGAAGAGGTTGGGTAAAGAGAGTGCTAAGCTAACAAAACATTTTTCTGAACAAATGAAAAAAATTTAAATAAAGTCTGATTTTTGAGTAGTTTTAAATGCATTCTTGCTCTTCCTAAATCATTTACCACACTCCAACTTCGAAGCAATTTAATTTTTCTGTCAAAGTCACTACCACACTTTAGGAAAAATAAAAGAGGAACAACAAATAAAACCAATTAGGAGTTCTACTATTAAATCTCATAATACTTAATTTCAAGAGTGAAGGCTTCAGATTTTAATGTGTTCAATATCAAAATAATTTTGAATAATTTAGGAAGCTGTTTTAGTCTAATTTTTGTATCTATTGTGTGCAGAATTTAGTGTTTGCAGTACAGGGGTACAAGTAAATTGTTGTGTTACAGGTAAATGATTGTCACAAGTTAAAAATTCAGGCGTGGGAGAGCTTATTTTGTAATGACTCTGATTATAGTTTGCAGTGAAACTGTCACTCCAAGGAAGAAAACAACAGAAAGTAAAGTGGAGGATGCTTGTTTGTTCGTGTAGTTTGGTTTGTGGGTTTTTTTCTGACATGTTGTAAGCATGGTAGGAGCTCTGGTTCACCCTGAAGTTCCAGACTGGAATGCCACACTGAATGACTCCTTCTTGCAGAACAGACTCTGAATCTGCTGTCACGTGTTTTCCTTGGAGGAACTAATTTCCTTCCTGAGGAGGTCTGCAAGGTCAGGCAAATATCCGATCTTGGAAGCTGTGTGTCTCAAGGCTGCTCTCTCTGAGTCATTATTTCTTCAGAAAAATTCATAGGAAAAGTCTGTCATAAACCCCAGAGAAGCTAAGTGCTTCCATAATGGGAAGCTGCTTTAAACTGGGTGAGCCAGGTATGAGAGAAGTCTTTTGAAGCTTCGGTGTTTTGTTTTCTAATACATTAAATACATCATTTCAGTATTCCTGTATAAGATTCACAGGTAATTCTTTTCTAGTGCTGTGAAGCAGTATCACTTTGGTAGTGGGAGTAAAAGGTGCACTGTTCAATCTTTAAAATTTGGCTCTATTACTATTTTTGCTTTATGTTATATTTATAGCATATGCCAAATTCTGGCCTCGGGCAGACCGCCAAAATCCCACATTGCTTCAACAAATGTTATTGGATTTTTTAATTATTATTTGTTTGCTTATTTATTACTTATCATTGACAGTTTAGGATTTTTCTTACTAATACTCTTAGCACTGAAGATATATTATGGGATAGCTGAACTAATTTAACAAGCCTGCTACCACCAGAAATTGTTTTCTCTGTCATGTTGCTCTCCCTCTCTTTTCTGCATGCTGCTATCATCCCTCTGAAGCACCTTCAGTAGTTGTGCAACCCTTTGGTGAACTGATTCCCTACATTTTTTGCTGGCTGTGAGCAGCCCCAACAGCACAGTGGTGCAGGCATGCCTGAGGTGGGACCGCTGAGCCTCTCCATTTTCTCCCTCTTTAGGCACCCAGCAGTCTCCATGGACTGCACAAGTGTTCTCTGCCCCAGATGCTGATAGTAGGTGCACAAATCGGATGCCTTAAATACAATTTCCCATTAAATTACAATTTAATGGCTGGTTTCCGTGCATCCACCATTTTCCCCTTCCTGTAGCAGTTCATTCCCACACCATCCTCAGCATGTGTGCCATGCCTCTTTAGTCCTCCCTCCCTAGCTATGCCAACTCTCAAGAGCAATTTAAAAAACCACTCTGCATAGAAACTGAATAATTTCCTGGACGTCTAGCAAGTTGAAATTACGCAGTGATGGCTCAGACTTAGTCTGGTTTTGGCACAAATAAAGACAAGTATCTGACAGATTAAGACAGGAAGGAAAGTGATCAAATGAACTTTAAATATTATCCTAAGGAAGGAGAAGCAATTTCACCTATAGCCCTAATGTGAGTATAACAAAAGGGGGTACCGCAACTTCTCTATGCCCAACTCTGTTAAGGGTTGTCCTGTTCATCACCATGGACTGTTTAAAATTTATAAATGTGACAGAATTTCAGGAAAGCTGAAAACAGAAACTTTGTTTTTCATTGTGTTTTTTAAGTGGCCAAAAATTATTTTTATCACTGAGATTTCCAGTATCGATAGACAAATCAAAATAAACTAGAGATACAAAAGTGGTACTACAACTGTGTCTGTAGAAAGACTTTTTTCAGTACAAAAATTCCCTGCAGCAGTTATGCCCCTCAGATGATGTTGGCATTCTGGAAAAAGCTTCTAGTGTGAAGCTGTGGTGTTTGTTTAGAATAGTGGTAGGAGAACAAATTTTTTCTTCAGAGGTTTTTTTACACCCCAGCTGTGAATTTGGCCCTATGATTAGGCTTCATGTCACCCCCTAACTTACTGTAAATCTTCCAGAGAGTTAAAAAAAATTAAATAAATATTTCACGAAACTGGCATAAAGTTTGAGCTCGGAAATAGTTGTAGTAGTCATTTGGTTTCGATTTCCTTGAGAACCCATATTAGATTTCTGGTAGGGATATAATACTTTTCTGCTGAAAAGATTAATTCATGAAAAATATGAGCAAGACTGAGGATTTATTATTTATGTATTTATTTTGATTTATACACATGACTGGAAATATTCCTGTAATATTCTTTGAAATACAGTAGAATGGATCTGTCTGGTAATTCCCTTTTAACCACAATCCAGCAGGAGTTCAACAGCTGAGCTGCAACAGGTGTAGATATATCTGATTTTTAAAAACTTTTGTCAGAGCTTTCCCACTTTCTCACAGACTGCAGGATCAAATGGGCTTGTGAGTCATGCTCACTGAAACAGAGCTATTCTAAACTAAATAAAGAGCAAATTCCAAAACACACCAGAGCTAATTTGCCATTGTTTTCACCATAAACCATAATGAATCCTCATCAAATGAATGCAGCTGCTATGGTGCTGTATCCAAAATAATGTAATTAAATTGCTGCTTGGGGAATTTTAGAGTATAAATTTGGCAGAGACTCATTACTGGCAATTCGACAGCGAAGCATTCATAATCTTACCCAAAGAGGTGATCCTGTGTTCTGTCATTCTAAGAACAGAGAGAAGAGAAACAGAACCAGGATGACAAATGGCCAGACCAAAATCTGAAACAAGAAACCGCAAGAACTTAAGGCTAATCCAAGCCATGCAGGAAAGCCTGTTGGGATGGCAAGTGGAGGACAGGATGAGAAAACTTGAGTATGTTCCATCAGAAAAATTCCCTACCGCTCTCTGCAGTGACAAGGTCAACAAGGAAAGAGAGTCCACCACAGGGAGCCTGCAGGAGCCACAGCTTTGCCACCATCAGGGTCAGAAGAGTCACAACCCCTGATCAGGCAAGGGTGACTCTGGGGCCTCATGCCCAGAGCTGATTCTTCCTCCCTGCCTGCTCCCTTACAAAAACATTGCCCCCCTCTTCTGCCAGGGCATGTGTGGATGCTTGGCTGTAACTGCAACAACCTCCTCCATCCGGGGGAAAGCAGTGATGTTGGCCTCTTGCATGAGGAATTCTCCAGAGCTGTCAGGATCCAGGCTGGCGCATGGAGATTCAACATACAACTCAAACATCTGTAAAAACTTCCGTGACGAGACATCATTGTCTTTGCTAAGGCCGTTCTAGATCAAACAAACTGCCATTCAAGTGCTGAGAGTTGTGATGAAGTGGCTACTACAATCACTTTCATGATTACTAAACTGTAAAACTAAAACCAGGATCACCCAGTCTCAGAAGAAAGCAGGTTGTATTTCTAATTTGTTTTAAAAGTGACCACAAATTGAATTCCAATCTCAGGAGAGAGGAATTTGCATTTAGGCCTAATCTGAGCCTTTGGTTTATATTCTATAAAGCCTAAGGTTTATGTTTAATAAGCCTTAGTATGCCCATTCTAATTAAGCTTACATAAAATATTGCAGCTTAGAGCATACTTTTGTTTAACAGCAACGTTTGTGTTCCTTCATATTCTAGGCAAATCTTCTGGGGTTGTGTTTCCAATTCACTATTACTGCTTCCTAATCAGATATCCATCAATATTTAACATTACCTGTCCCCAAAGTAGTTACCTAATGCTTCAGCTCAGGGACAGCTGATTCAGATGAAGCCAACAGAGTCCTTCACATTATCTTCTTTTTTTTCTTTGTTTTTACTTTGTTTTTTCTTTTTTTTTTTCCTTCTTTTTTTTTTCTTTTTTCATCTTTTTTTTTTTCCACCTTTTTTTTTTCCTTTTTGTTCCTAAGTGCATAGTAGTAACTGGCAAATATGCAGAAGCAGCAGCTGCCTGGAGAAGTAATTGAAAAAGGGGCTTGGGAGAAGGGACAAACAGAGGAATTTCAGAGTTTTGATGAAAACCAAAATAAATAATTTGCTAAAGAAAGAAAAGTGTAGAGATCAAATGTTGAGATTGAAGATCAACATGCTCAACAGTAAAGTTCACAGAACTTTAACTTACCAACTTTGTGTGGAAAGAACATTAAAAATACTAAGAGTAAGGGTTCAGTTAGATGGGAATCCCTATTATATGTATATACTTGGAGAAAAACTGTATTTTGAGAATTGAAGAAAGAATGAGCCTGCAGTATACTTCTGTTGCTCAGCATTGACCAGTAAACATTCTTTTGCATGGAAATAGAAAATAGTTATTAGAGCTAACATTTGACCTTAGGTAAGTGTTCCAGAAACAAAAATCCACTCTAGCAACAGACTGATGTCTTCTGAATTTGAACTGCCACAAAGGGAAGTTAAATAGGCAGGGTGGGATTTTGTTGATTCATCATGGATTTCATGAGTTTCATTTGTTTATGTAGCTTTGCAAACCCAAAGCTGTCTGACATCTAGAAAAACAAACATTCATGTCTTCTTAGAGGTTTGTCAAATGACAGATTGCTGGCAATCTTAGTGAGAGGCTGAAGTAATTTATTGCCAAGTTGCTTCATCACAATAAGCTTAACAGTTATCCCAGGTTTCATGTGCAATTCCTTCATCATTGCTGGAGATAATTAAGTGCCTCTATCCTGTGCCGTACCCTAAAAAACATTATAGCAGTTGCTGAACAACTTCACTGTGATTTTTTTTTCACATTACTTGTTGATGACTTCAGCTTTGGCTTCTTTGGTCAGGTTATTTGGCTGCTGTAAAGCTCTGTAAAGTCACTGAGAAATGTTGGCATAATCTTGAGCTTAATGGAAGGATCAGACTGGCTTTATCCTGCAATTTAGTCAGTAGAGTTGGGTAACATTTTTAGTGACTGCAAATTCATCACAAATGAAGTTTTGAACCTAAAGCTGTTTCCACTTTTTAGTAGAAGGGCAGAATTTGCTTGAGGTAAGGAAAAAGTAACATGGAGATAAACTCTAATCATGTTAACCCCTCTTTTACCCACTAACTCAGGGATTATGGAATTTATATTTAATCTCAGCATGAGGGTCTTAGAAACAACACCACTCTCTACAAAAAGACAATGTTGTTGAGGAGAAAGCTGGAGGAAATTTGGAGTGCTCTCTTCTTTTTTCTGGCCCCATTTCTTGGGCCCGGCTAGCCAGAGAGAATGGGCTCTGGGGTTCTCAGCCTGCTGTCTTGGCTGCTTTGGCCCACAAAGTCCCTGGCAGAACACAGCCTTGGCACTCACACTGCTGCTGACACAGCTTTAACAGGAGAGGCATCGTTGGCAAGCTTTGCCCTCCTGCTTGGTTGTCCATAGAGCCTGGATGTTCATTCTCTCCCAGAGAAATGGGAACCCTAGGTCAAGTTTGTTCTTTTCTCAGTCCAGAGCAGGGACCAAAGAAACAGCCACTTTTTGCTTCCAATATTTCAGTTTGGCTGCTGACCCAGAAAATCAATTACAGTCACAGCCTTACGTAGTGCAGAATCAGGTAATATTCAATATGACAGTGAGTATGTCTGGCCTATGTGGAGCTTAGACACCTGCAGAGGCTGCTTACTATGTACTGCCTTGTTTAGTTCTCTATAGTCCTTTACATTCCCCAAATGAATCTTGTTCTCTGTGCAGGTTTATTTAAAACAGAGATGTAGTAAGTTAAGAGAATACCTTTTTTTTTTCCTTTTTGGCACAGTAGTTCTACAGACTGGTCTTAGATGAAGTTCAACTAATTTATGTAGTAACAATAGTGAGCTGATATTTCCTCTGATACTGAGATTTGGCAGAGAGGACCAGAAGGAAGTGTTTCAATCCAATATATAAGACAACAGTAAAAGGGAAAAAAGAGATTTCCTCTTTATTATGTGAGGAGAATAATATATTACAAATAATTTCCACCCATTAAAATGCTCTTTTGTTCTTGCAGCCTGGTTTGGGATTTGCAGTCAGTCCAGTTTTGATCCTTGCAATATCTTTGCAACATTCCATCTTCGTTTCCTCACATCCATAGCTTGTGTTCCATCTGATCTCAGCTGTTGACATTCAAAGATCATTAACCAGGACACTTATTACTAAAGCACAATGGTCGAAGTTTGGCCTGTTCCAGCCCAGCTGTTGTGGCTGGATTTTTGTGGTCCTGAAATCCAGTCATTTCTGGATACCTTTGTCTTTAATCAACTGACCAAATGTAATTTAGTCGCAGCACTAGTGGGCCAACTTCCTTAAACAGGGCTATTTAAATCATTTTTGTGTAATTTTGCAAATCCTGTGGTTAAATCTCAGGCTCAGAAGCTTCCACAGAGTTTGCAGAAAATGACTTTGTGCTGTTCTATCAGCTTTTTTATTGTTTGCTTGTGATCATTGGATTCTACATTTTGGCGCTACAAATTAATAGTAATTGTAGAAAGAAAAAGGAAATTCTTCATTGTTCTTGTTTTGCACATCACCAGCAGCACAGGAGTGTTACATTAGTTCAGGTAAGGCAGGTTTGTGTTGAAGTACATGGCTGCTGTTGCCTGGTTTGTATTACAGGTATTAGGAAACTCTATTAGAAGCTCATCCTTGTGAGCATTATTTCAGTCTCAGAGCTCTGAAGGGCTTCTGTGGTTTGTGAACCACACACTAAGGAAGATCTGAATTGCTCAAAGGCTTCTCCACTGGCAGTGTGCCATGCAGCCTGATGTGTGTCTGATTGGGACACCGCAGGGCAGTGTGCAGTTAAACGGCAGAAGGGACCACGAGAGATGCTGCCAAGTCCTGTGGGACACAATACCAGGTCCCCCAACATGGCAGAGGAGAGGAAGATTTTTGGATGCCAAGGTTTTCAGAACAATCAAGAAATGGCAGTAAGTACTGTGATGCCTTGGGAAAGGGCTGATTCCTAACCACTGATTTTTGATAGCTTTAGAACATGCCAAATGCCAAAAGAGTGCTTTTCTCCTCTGTGCTCTCCCCTTGGTTGGAGCTAAAATCCAGAAGCCTAGAGGTCTGAACAACAGACCATAGAGTGAAGTCCTGGGAATTAAAATTTTCCAGGTAATAAGCAATGTGAAATAAGCAATATCAGAAAAGAGTTGTGTTTCTGATCAGTTCAAATTTTTGGTTGATTTCTCTTATTTTAAACTAACTGACTGTCGTAATGAACACCTCCTTCTGAGGAGCAATGGAGTTTAATTTCTGCAAGGACTCCCATCTGAAATGTTATTTTCTATTTATTTTTCTGATTTTAGTAGAAATTTATAGCGGCAAATTTTTGATCACAGAATAAAGTTAGAATGGGCAATTTTAAATTTTGTATTCAATAGTTATTATGTATGACCCAGGGGTCCATTCCATTGTAAGTTAACAGTTTTCCTGAGATACTGATACTCTACTAGATAATGAATGGCATTTATCCTTTTCTGCAAAACAGGGTAAGTGGAATTGCTCATTGATTAGCAAGCTACAGAACTAGTTTTTACTCAGCTTTCCATCTGAATTTAGCTTGCATACTAATAATGCACTTTTTCTGCTTCAAGTCTGTATCAGATCATGGGAATGTTTTTTGTTAGCCTTGTCCATTCTACTCAGCTGGACTTTGTGGGTGAGAAGGGCTCAGGAGCATACTCTGGTTCTCTGATTCTGGCTGACTGAAGTTCATCAGCATTCATAATTATGATGTCTTTTTCACATTCTAAGCCCTGACAAGTTTGTAATAAAAAGCTTCCATATATTCAGGTTTTCTGAGGTGAGTCCTCTCTTGGATTGTGCAAATTTTATAGGCCAGAATTTCCAGATGGTAACTAATGGGTCACATGCTTCTAATTTGGCTGCTCTTCATCTGGAACCCTAAATATCTTTGGGATTTCCAGCAATCACTACCCAGGCATGCTGCTCTTCACCTGTGCACAGGAATTCTGGTGCTGTCCGGACATCCCAGCCTTCCTGAACATGAACTATATTATATATTTAGTTTCAACTGTATAATAAGCCTTCAGAAGGTTCCTGGCAAAGGTCACACAGTGCCCACGAGGCCTTTGCAGCCCCAGAAATTCTATGCACCTTCAATATTTCACTTTTATTGAATATACAGCTAGTGTTCACAGCTTTTATATCAGGAAATATTGACTAGCAACAACTCTTCTATGTAACCCTAGCTCCTGACCCCCTGGATTGTCCATATTACAATAGACATAGATGGAAACAAAACCACCAACAACTTTGTAACTGCAAAGAGGTTTTTGCACAGTAAAAGTGATCCATTTTACTTTTACAGACCAATTTAACACTATGTTGTTGCTTCACTAGAAAAACTGGCCCCGATGAAGAAATACTTCTAGTGAATATTTAAAGCTTATATAAATGCTCTGCAAGCATTTTGGTGTGTGGGGCAAGGAGTTCTGTCACTAGGATATTGTGTGTTTGATCTTTATTTCATTCTTTATTTCTCCATTTCAGTCTTCTTTTTATTTCATTTATAAACCAGTAGCCTACCAAGCTATGCTGAAAATAGTTGGAAAATACATCCTTTCTGCTAATACTTCTAATTCATGTAACACTATTTCAGTACGAATTTGAATTTCTGGAATGACTTATGATATCTGGTAACTGAGTTATAACAGACACAATCTAGTTAGTGTCTACTTTAAAGAACAAGAATTGATGTCTCTTTAAAACTTTTTTTCCTTCTGAGACCGTATTCTTTCCTTCTGAGTTTAGAAAAAGCTACTCAACTACTTTAAGTTTTACAGTATATAATTACATTTCTTTTGAGATCCTAATGCATTTTTTCTGTGCAAACTTAATGTGAAAAGACAGTAATTACTATGTTTCAGAAATTCCTGATTCTAATACAGATGCTTAATAATAAGATATAATAAGCTATAATGATAAGATACTTCTGAGGCAGCTATTTGGTGGGCCTATTAGTTATTTATTGACTTTTTATCTGGAAAACATCTGGTTTCATGGTTCTGTTGTTGATCTCTCTGAGCATTTGAAATGAAGGGCTGCTTATTTTGATGATGTATAAATTAATTAGTGAAAGGTCTTGTTTTACTCTAATTTAGAAGTATTTCAGGACTTATGCTCAGTTAATTTGTAAAAATTATAAGAAAGAGAAAGAGAGGAAAGAATGAAAATCAGACTAGAAAATATGTAAGAAAAGAAAAGGTAAAAAAAAGCTGTGCAAAGGCCCCAGTCTTATCCATGGAAATTGTGCTGTTCACTTAAAAGGGAGCAGGAACTTGCCCTTTAGCAGAACGACTGCTTACAAGACATGGGACTGTCATTATGTGAAATGGTTTTGTGTATTTGTTATACTTTTTTCATGTCACTCAAGAGCTAAAGATCCCCAGGCTAGCATTAATATCTAATACAACTTTGTAAACCTTTTACTTTCAATGACAATCTGCAGTCTGTTGCAGCTCTCATTCTACTGTTAAAAAAAAGGGCTCTTTAGTGAGGTTAAACATGAGCTGTTCATGTCTGAGAACTTGGCAGAGGATGAACACTGGAATGTCAGTTTGGTGTCTGATGTACAATAGGTGATTTCACAAAGCACCTTTGCAATTTGACAGCTTTGTTTGCAAGAGACCTCAGGAGTCAATGGGCCTATAGTGAATGACTTAACATTACACCATAGAAACCTGCCTCTGTAGGTCAAATCTAAAGTTAAATCGCTGACAATACCTCACTTCTTGTGCTGTTTTGGCCCTAAGAGTACAGCAGGAGACATCTAGCTCAACTCAGACATATTTCAGTTTGTAAGGTACCTTTAGGTGTGAAATGGGTTTACATCTCTGAAATCCATTGAAGAGCTCAGGGAATATAGACATGACATCCAATGAGAAACTTTAAAATTGTGTTTCTTAACTTAAAAAATATTATCCAGAATTACCAAATTAAATCTTACTGTAAATACGGTGGGTTATGTTTAGGGAACCAGAACTAATACCACGTGGGATTTTTCTACTCTGGCTGCAACTTCTTACAAAGTACCATCCAGTTTTTATCATCAATTTTTAGTGGACATTGCAGTGTCTGTATCCTGTGCTTAAGAGTTTGGTGACTGAGCTGTAAAAAATGAAGTCTGCACAATGTCAGGGACACTAAGAAGGAGTTGGGGAACTGGTTCCAAGCACAGGTTGCAGGGGACCCACAGCCCATGGACAAACAGGCAAAAGCTCCCCTACGAGCACACACAGAGGGAGGGGGGCAGTAATGCAGAAGAATGAAAGTTTGAACAGACAAGGACCTGCAGGAGGAAGAGACTTCCCCTGAAGGCTGAGGTGCCCTCACAGAACCACTTCACTGCTCAGGAGAGTAAACACCTGTCAGATCAGGATTGTTGCTGGAACTAAATAAGGCAGCTCCATCTTCTCCCTGTGTAACAACCTGTGCAGAGAAAAGGGGACTGGCAGTGGGTGGCTCTTCTGCCAGGTACGGAGGGAGGCACCCGTGTGCTCGAGAGGGAGGTGCTGCTTACCGGGGGCTTGTGTCACAGGCATTGCTGACAGACTGCCAGCCCTCACACAGCCCACTGTTACCTGCTGCTGCTGGTTCACATTGGTACCAGCCAGGAGCAGCTGGAGTGGGTCCAGAGGGGATCACAAAAATGGTCAGAGGGCTGGAGCATCTCAGCACTACAGACAGGCTGAGAGAACTGGGGCTGTTCAGCGTGGAGAAGGCTTTGGGTAGACCTTACATCAGCCTTCCAGTACCTAAAGGGAGCCAACAGGAAAGCTGGAGAGGGACTTTTTACCAGGGTGTGTAGTGATAGGGCAAAAGGAATTGTCTTTAAAGTGAGAGTTGGTTTAGCTTAGATATTAGGAAAAAAATATTTTGTATGAGGTTGATGAGACACTGGAAGATGTTGCCCACATAAATTCTGAATGCTGCATTGCTGGAAATGTTCAAGGGGAGGTTGGACAGGGCTTTGAGCAACATGATGTAGTGGAAAATGTCCCTGCCCATGGCAGGGAGGCTGCAACAAGGTTCTTTCCAATCCAAAGCACTCTGTGGTTCTATGAACATCATTCTGTGATGCAGAAGACCTCTGCTTTTAGACTCTTAAAGATGAATGTTTAATAGAAATAGCATTTGTTTTATAGGTTTGATAGATTCATAACTAGTTCACATGTCATTTTGTACTGCACTTGTACAGTGTGAAAACTATCAGGTTTAAAGTTAATTCAAGACATCATGAAAAAAAACATTATATGTTCAAAAATAAACTTCTTTCGAACATGCATTGGATAATTTGTGATATTCATCTGTTTGTTGCCCTAGGCTAGGGATAATGGGAAGCTGTTTATTCAGCACTTATGGATAACCTGACCATTCAGTATGGTTAGGTCCCACAAGGTGGGATAACTGTGATGGGACCCCTACCTGGAAGAGATCACTGCAATTCAAAGCATATTGCTTGCAAATAAATGCTATCCTTCATTTTGTGGTACCATTTGTAATGGAACTTTTAAAGACTGAACATGTTATCTCAAAGCTTTTAAGAAGGAGAGGCATGAATAGTTAAAAACTATATAGTTTATCAGCCCTATGTAATGGAAATGTATGGTAAATAGTGATCTGTCTCTCTGTCCAGCTGTACTATTTGCAGGAGTAAGGATCACTCTTACGAGGAGTGATGGGATAAAGTCCAGGGCTGCCATTTCAAAGCGTTAAACAGAGTTGTTAAACAGTAGTATTTTTCAGGAATGCCTCCAACCAGTACTTTTTACCACAGTACAAAAACCAACAAACTGAAAGCTAGCCTTTCTGTTTGGCATATTTTCCTCCACATAAAAAACTTACCTATATATGTTAGGAAGAAAATAACATACCCTTTTTAGTATAGGGCTGCATTAAGGAGGACAGATTCATGTGAAAAATAAAAAAAGACAAGCGTCTATTTTTTTTAGTGTTTAAATTTCTTGGTATCCTAAGTTTAAATAAAAAAATATTGAGTCAATAATTGTCTGAACCAAGTTCCCTTTAAAGTACTATGAGTAGCACTATTGTCTTGTAAGTCATCCTTGCAAAGTAGAAGTGCAGCACATCTCAAATTTATAAACAACCTGAAAATCAGAGATGCAGCCTGTTACTTCTAGTTGTGACTTTATTTATTCCTGTAAGTCACCATCAAAGTTTGCAGCAGAGATCACAGAGATCATACAGGTTTTTGTACTGGATTGTACCTGAAAATAAACTCTTTCAGCCACTGGGTTGGCATTACTCTTGAAGAATTTTGGAGAGTGAAGATTACTTTGAATATCATGACAGCTACAGCCATGATTTCTTGACTTTTTTTCTGAACTTTTTAAGCTCGATTCTGTGTCTAAACTTTTGAATTAAGGTGCTAGCAGAACTTAGGCAGCATGAACATCTTTGTTGGAACTTGAAAGAAAACTACAGTGTGAAGTGAAAGCAACATGACACTGCAGAACAACCACAAAAGTTCTTTCATTACTTCTATTGTGCTCTCTCCTTGAAGCACTTCAAAACCATATCCACTCCCACAGTTTTTGTGACTGCACCCTTATTTTAAAGCAAAAACAGAAAGCATTGTTTGTCTCACCCACAAATCTTGCCAACACTTGAGATGGAACCCAAGGATGTTTTCTTCTGTCACGTACAAGTATTGTCCTCAAATTCTAGCAAGTAAACAATGCTGCCTCAAGTAAATGAAGAAAATTTTCTGAATTCTTACGTAGGTTTCAGATTTGGATCACCTATTTTATTCCAAAGGTTCAGTGTTTATTTCAAGCAGGAAAGCTGAAAAAATGCTTAATTTTTAATTATGTTAGATAGAAATATCTTAGAAGTTTGACAAAGCATTATGCCTTACTAGAACAAAAGGAGCAACCTGAAACTTTACAAATGATGAATGCTGCAGTGCAGCTCCCAGTAGAAAATCTCAGTATAGGGCACAGGCAGAGCAGATTAGGTTTATCTTTGATCAAGAGCCAAAAACATCAGGAGATAATGATAGTAATTTTGCATTCTTTTATTTTCGTAGAGAACATGAGATAAGCATTGGAAACAGTTATTATTTATATTATATGAGGGATTCATTATTTAATTACTTTTCTCTACTTAAAACAAAGCTAAGACTGAATGAAGTAAGATTGGATACTCTCCTGCCATTCTTACTCTTAATATTCAATTAATTATCTTCTATTATTCAATTTTTCAGCTTGCAAAAAAAAAAAAGCAAACCCCAAAAACTGCCCAAAACCTTTAAATGAAATATAGTCAAATGCCTGGGCACATATCCACTTTTAATGTTGCAATTCACTTTAGCAGTTTTTTATCATTTCAGAACCAGTAACTGAATCTCCTGACACTTAAACACAGTATTAGGTCACAAAATTAAATTTCCATTCCAGTGTAAACTTTCAGATAGAGACAACTTGTGGTTTTTTAGTTGATTTCTTTTTTCCTAATTAATGCATTCCAATCTGTGCTGCAAAGAAAAGAGTCAAAAGGTGAACCCTACCTATCTTTATAGTACTGTTATTATAGATATCTATATATATCAAGGTGATAGGATTCTCTATGGGACTGGAAGCAGGGACAACTAAATTTGTATATGAACTTTCTGTTGCTGGTGGTTTTTTGTATGTTGGCAGTAACACTTTTTTTTTCGCCAGGTATGATCCATTTTTAATAAAATTTCTGCAGTAAGCCAGAAATTTCTTGAGAGAAAGAGGAAAAGGAGAACCACATTAACCCTTGTATTCTTCAGTAAAGATTAGGGAGAACTCCATGTTGGAAGTTCACAACTGTTTCTGTAAGCGAACATACATATAAGGGGTGATTTTGTGAAATACTATGATAGGAACTGCATGTTCCTGTTACAGGTGGACTTTTAATTCACATTGAAGGAAACTTGTTCAAATCAATAATAGGAGATGTCAAAGTTCAAGTATATGTTCTGTGCACTATGCTCAATCTATAACCATTTATGAACATTGAAATCACAGCTGGAACTTGATCTCTCACACTAATATAGTCATATCTGATAAGAAAATTGCTCTGCAATTCAGGAAAGAAAGCATAGCTCCTTGTACATGTAGCTATGTTAAAAGAGTCATCTTGGGGCCAATAGAAAATGTAAAAGCTAAAGTCTACTTTTTGCTTATCTCATGAAGTTTCTGACCAGTGTATTCAGTTAATTCAGCTACCTTTCTACCATCATTCCTATAAAGCTCTACAGCCTTCATTCATTTTTTTACTAGAGTACATTCAGCCAGCTGTGGTTTCCCTCATACACATTTGCTTGCTTGTGCTCCCACACTTTCTTTTGTTCTTTAAACCACATGGGCTTCCTTCCTCAACAATGACAACTATTTCCTTGTCCCCATCTCTCTACCACTGTTTAAGACTTCCCCTCAGAGAACATGCATCTAAGAAACTAATGTCTAAAAGTTTTGACACTATGACCTTTAATGACATTTGGGAGGATTTACTCTCTCTGAGTCATATCTCAGCATCCTGTACACTCAGGCTGTACTTCTCATCAGCAGTTGAGATCAGTCAGGAACAAGGTCTGAAGGCAAAAGAGCTGGGTAGAAAAAAACACAGCTTAAAATAAAATTAAAAATTGCTGCAATCTGCAGAAAATCAGGCAGTCACATGGGTTGAACAATCTGCATTCATGAGGCTTGAGTTTGAAAGGACCTAACCTGCTGAACCCACCATGGGCAGGGATGCCTCCCATTAGATCAGGTTGCTCAGGGCCCTGTCCAACCTGGCCTTGAACACTTGGAGGGATGCAGCATCCACTGAATGGGACATTCACAGAAGTTTTTTATTTTGTCAAGAGATTTCTGACCTGACACTGGCAAGTGTCTGTGTGTGTGTGTCTGTATATACACACGTGTGCAGGTAGATATATTTCTGTATATGTATGTCTATGTATATTCGTATACAGAAATATATATATATTTCTGTATATGTATATATATGTATGAATATGTATGTGTTTGTCTAAAACAATGTTTTCAGACAGGTTGAATTTTCTCATATTTTTAACCTTTCTTTTTCTCATACATCTGCTTATATGCTCAAGTCCTTGCTTGTATATACACTGATCATTCCCAATATAGGCTCCTGCTCCTCATGAATTTAGTTCTTGGCTCATTTTGTTCCTCATTGTCAAAGGAACTAATGTCAAAATTGTGTGTCCCGGATATTGTTTCAGTCATGTTACTTTACTATCCTCCTGTTTTGATGTTCCCTGAATTTCAGCTTCCCATGGTTTCTTTGAATAGTCTACATAGTGATACTTTGCTGCGTTGTCTTCCTTGATATTGTCATTGCCTCAGTGCTGCCATTTTCCAAATAAATATCCATTTCCAAATAAATATCCATTTCTCATGTATAATCCTCTTACCTAGAACAACGCTATGTTTCAGGGTAAGGTCACTTCAGGCTCAAAGCCAGCACTTCCAAAGTAGTGAAGTCTGAATTTTTGCTTTTTCAGAATGTCATATGCCAAGGAATTTAAAAATGATGTTAATAAAAGGTGGTATCAATTTTTGATCACTTAATGCTAGGCTCTTTGCTTGTAACATTTAGCTACTTTTGGGCCAGAACTGCATTTTTGTCTTATATTGATACAGTATGTAGCAGAGCAGACTTCTGATGTGGGACACCACTCTATAGCAGGAGACAGAGTAAGGAATGCAGTATCACTTCATTTTCTTATAAATGGATTGCTTTATCGCAGGTATTTCAAAACTAATGACTAATTTCAGTTTTGGATCCACTGTATAACAATATAGTAAGAATTAAAACCTTCAGGGAAAAAGTCTAAGTGTTAGTTTCATGGTTTCATGGCTTATAAATATTTGGGACGGTTCCCTAATCATGAATTATAGTTTTAAAAGCATACTCTATAATATTTATATACAAAGTTGATAAATTAGTTGAATTTTAATGAACTATCACTCATCAGTAATCAATTAGTCATCTGTGGACTATGGATAATTATCACTATTTTTGTTTTAGCCTGAATTCTCTCACATTTAAACAAGGCAGTATTTGAATAAGTGTCCCTGGAGGGAATCTTTCAGTGCTCAGCTCTACTTTTAATTACTACAAATTTCTTTTAACTTCACAGTGATTCACTAGTGACATTTTATTTACTGATAAATGTGTCATACACTGAGGAAGGAAAGAGGTTTTAGCAGGCTCAAAATTTAATGTTTTGTCCTTTTTTATCTGTGATAATCACCATATTAATTGATTACCTGTCTGTTTATTTACTTTGTATGCTTATTTTTTGGATTTGGCATGTTGTAGAGTGGTGTAGTTCAGATGGATTCCTGGTGTTGAGTAACAGACCTCATAATTACAAAGGAATTTAAGAGTGAGCACATGCTTATGCAGTTTGATGAATTCCAGCCTAAGTCCTCTGAACCATTCCAGGTGGTGAGAAAAAGGCTCTCTTTTCCACCTGCAGTAAAAATGGGGCACTACCATCCCAAAAGGCAGTCTCCCTACCAAGGTTTGATGAATTAACTGAGTTCTTGGCATTATACTTCTAAAGGAATTAGCTAAAGAACAGCTCTCTGGGATAGAACAGTTCTTGTGAACCTTCTTTAAAGTGCTTAGATGAAATGTGCCAGTCCATGGATCAAACTGCATTGTTTTGACAATTCAGACTTTTGTCATTAATTTAGACTCTTTTCCCAAATTGACAGGCACACAAATATTGCAAATAGGAGTGTGAAACTATACTAATACAACAGATGTGCTAAAAATGCAAAGCCGCATTCACTGTAATACTTGTCTGTAATCCTTTCCAGGCCATAAACTGTGCTTTTACTTATCCTATTTCACCTAGTGATTCTGCAGTAGTATATTGCAGTATTGCAATGTAGTATACCTGGTAATAATGGATAGCACAGGTATTTTGGTGTGCTGTGCAATTATTTGCAGTGGTACCCTGCAGTATTTTTGGGATACAACCAGTATTTCCTGTAGCACTTTCCCCCTGGGGTCAGTACCGCCCTTTCTGCCTTGAGAGCACTTGATGCTCAGGAATTTAGAGAAGAATTTATTCTTTGCTTTTACTTCTCCTGTGGCCAGAGGTTAGCTCCTTTCCTGGTGTTCGTTACCCAGCCCCAGTCCAGGCTGGAGTCTCTGGAAAAGTGGCAAGTGCATTACAAATTAGGCTGTATGGGCAGCAGGACCAGCAAAGCTATGAGCAGAGCAGCTTGTGCCTCGATTACAGCTCTGAGTAAACCCAATTTCTTCTCATGCTCCATGGGATCAATTTTCCTTCCTTGCTATACTTTCTTGAAAACCTTTGGATGTCCTCAATACCTCTTCCTTTGCATAGGCTAACAGCTGGCAAAGCAGCTGGGCAGCACAGGGGGTGTGTCCAGGGTACATCGATGCTTCAGCAGGCCCTGAGTCAGCTCAATTCACACCATGGTTTTCCTCCTCAGCAGGATCAGTAACAGCGGTCTCACTCCCCATTCAGCAAGAAATTTTAATGAAATTTGTAGGACTTTGATATATCTAACTTCTGTCTTTTTCTTTGAAGTTAGACATTCAGTTTGACATTATTGTAGATGTGGAAGAAAGTTGCATGGAGGCATTATAGGCAGTCAAGTCAAAGTTAGAGAGAAGGATGAAGTTAAATGAAACCCTGTTGGAAACAAGGGTTTTCTTCACTACCCACAATATATTATCTCCCTCTAGAATGATAAAAAAACTGCGTTTTCACTCCTTCCTCTTCCCTCTTTCTCCAGTACAATTCTACAGAGTTAGTTGGACCCATTTTTTCCAGGGATCAATTGTTTAAAATATTTCTGCAGCTTCTGAATTTTTCTGAATGACCCAGTACTTCATGACACAGGTGTTCTGAGGATACTCACTATTCTACAGTTGTAGTTTGCTCATCCAGAAAAATAAACTAACTATAATACCATGCAAATAAAATACTTGTGACTACCTGAGATTTAACTTACCCTTTACTTTTTCCAATGGATTTTTAGTTTTTGGGTTTGTTTTGTTTGGGTTTTTTGGTTGTTTAGTCCAAGCCTTGAAAATCCTTCAAATCCATGGCATCTGGAAAAACTAATCATTAACATCTCCATGAAAAGTTGTTTAATTTTTAGAGGGGCTGCAAGACTTCCTACAGTCATAAGCCTAAAGAAAATAGTGTAGGCTCTAGAAAATTCTGAGGAAAATGTTACCTAGGGAAGTTTTGTGAGTAATTTCAGGTAATTTAAGACCTCATTAATAGGAGAGATGGTTCTGTTTCACTACTTGCTTCATGATAGCTTGTTATCCACCTCCTCACTGGTTCTGGCTGTTATGATCACGCACCTTGGAGAAGGATTTGTTTTCAGTAGATTAATATTTTGATGTACTTGGCTATATGCCCCCACATGCTGTAGTGCTGATGGAAGGGTGAGAGCAATAATGACCCTTTTAACAATGGCATGTTCTTAAGTTATTTTAATAACTTTTGAAATTAAGTCACTAGCTGCCAAAAAAAAGGAAAAAAAACTGAAAGGCAGATAAAGCTAAGAGTTATTCTCTGTCTGGAGATGTGAGCTTAAACAGAGTCCTTCCTCTACTGTGAAAAACAGTGTGGGTTTTTATATGAGGGAGTCTTTTCTGGAATTTCAGAACCAGCCTCCAATTCACATACTGCACACTGACTTTGCTATCTAATTCCTCTCTTTAAAATTGCATCTACCATAAATAAAAGATATGAGGATGCCATCAACTCTCTCTGTATCAATTCATTTCTTTCTCACCAAGGAAATAACCCCACTCTGGAGTCCAGAACTTGCTGAGAATTCAGGAGCTGTGGCAGTATCAGTCTGTAGTGCCATGGCAGGCCAGGTAAGGGAACTTGCATTCATAATTCAGTTTCCTGAACAGAAGTATATACTCCTCCTATAATGTATAGATTCCCAGTTGTCATGTGAAATAAGAGGTGCTAGTAAAGGAGAGCATTGGTTTTGTAATTTGAAGTAGAGCAGACCTTTTGGCCACATACATAACTTTAAAATAGAAGGGAAGACAGGCATTCATAGCAGAAATCGTCATGCCAGTTCAAAATGCGTAAATAGAAGGTCATGAAAGTATCAGATTAAATGAATAAGGAACATAAATTTGCAACTGGAATAGACTGGCTGTTTTGCAAATTGAATAATGTTTGACCAAAGAGATGATCACACACCTTGGCATGAGACTTCCTGAAAACTGGCAGCGTTGTACAGTTGCGCTATTCCCTCCCTTTCTTTTTTAGCATCACAAGTAGTATCAGATGCTGACTTTTCAATTTTTATTAGTAAATATCTCTCTCCTTTTACTATCACAACATCAGTGAAAATAATGATCTGTGTAAGTGTATTTTAAAGTGCTAAAGGGACTTAGTGAGTCAAGATTACTTTTTAGTGAATCCATGAGATGCTGCCCTTGGCATGAGGACCACCAGGAAATTTCTGACCCTTCAGCAGCTCGCTCCTCCCGCTCTGTCACAGCTCATCAGCTCCTCAGTTTTTCTGCTACAACTGTCTGTGGAGATGCTGCAAAATGGGTCTCTTATACATGCTCTAAAGGGTAATTCCTATTCCCTACTTTGTTCCAGAGGATTAACCCACACCTGGCTTACAGCGTAGCTGTGCAGAGTGATGCCAGCAGGATTAGAGCAGCGGGGAGGGCAAACCCATATTTCTTAAACTGGCGTTGTCATTGCAGCCAGTAAGTGACATTATCATACTAGAGGCTACAGGACTCCTCATGTTCAGTGTTGTTGTAACACTTGTATAGAACAAGTCCCAGTCAGAGGGGAGAATTAACATGTAAAGTCTGTCAGGACAGTTGCAGTGCCTGTTCCCACCCCATGAAAACCAGCAAGTCCCGAGGCATGAAGGATGGCCGTGGAAGGCCTCTGGGTACTGCCCTGAGGCCAGGTTTGCATTGTATCATGAAAGAGAGTTAGGCTAATATTACTTTTTTTTTTTTCTTTTATGGATGAAAGAGCTGAAATACTCAGTGATATGAAGTGGCAAAGGCCACAGAATAAACATCACTCCTGGGAATAAAAGTCAAGAAAAACTTATGTGAAAAACTTTCTCTGTAGGGTTGTTGGTTTTTTTTCTGCCAGCCTGTGCTCAAAATAATGCAGGTCTCATCATGATTTCTTCATTTTTTTCCTTCCTGCATGTTACCAGTCTGGAACATTTCTTTCTAAATATTAATAGGAAAGTAACAGAGTGAACTTGTTGCTTTTAGAAGCATGCTGACTGCGCACCATGCAATTTCCAGAATCTTTTAAAAAGTGGTAAATCTTGTTATACTTAAGTATTTTTTTCACAAGGGAATTGGGATTTGCTGGGATTTCTCTGTGCAGGTAAAGTTAGGCATATGAATTTTATTTTCAAAACCAGTTTTTATTCCAGACAGTGACTTATTCCTTGAACAAACAGCAATATCTAGCAGGGTAAGAGAAATGGCTAGCACTGAATAAAAGTATTGGAGAACATTTCACCTTTTACATATGACAAGTGTTAAATACTAAAATATCTCTAAAGCCAGCTGGCAGAGTCAGACTGGGACAGTGCTAAATTTTGGATTTAGTGTGAGAATAATGTTGAGAACATGCTGATGACTAGTTGTTGCTAAGTAGTGCTTAGCCTAAAACAAGGACTTTCTTTACTCTTTCTCTAGTGTTTTTTCAAATTGAGATTCTTTAAGATGTACTAATTAGGAGACCTATACTGTGTATCCTTAAAAGAATTACAGATTTCACTCCAGCTAAGTGGGTTTGTTTATCTTGTGAAAAGAAAGCTTAGGGGAGATCTTATCATCATGTTTCAGTATTTAAAAGGTGACTACAAAGAGGATAGAGACTTCTTTTTATGAGGAGTCCCATGGAAAAATGAGGGGTAATGGGTACAAGTTACTACTGGAAAGATTCTGATTGGACATGAAAGGAAAATTTTTCACAATCAGCGATTGGAATAATCTCCTCAGGGAAGTGGTGTTAGACTCCCCAGTGTTGGAGAGTTTTAAGATTCTGCAGGTCAGGGTGCTGGACCATCTTGTCTAGACTCTGCTTTTGCCAAGAAAGTTTGAACCACGTGATCCTTGAGGTCCTGGCCAACCTGGCTGCTGGTACTTAGCCAACAGCTGGGCTTAAACCATGAAAGTGAGAAAAACACATTTTGTTAAATGATTGTATTATGGGAAGTGAAACCACTTTAACTTCTTCTTTGGTTGGTAATGTCAGAAAAGAAAAAAAAAACTATGAAAGAGATCAAAGTCTTGATTCTTACACTGAGGTATCCACAGCAAATGAAAACCCAAATAATCACATTAACATTGAAGTCTTGTGTTAATTAAAAGCTGGATTGGGAGAACAAGTGCTTTATTTCAGTTTCCTTTACAAACAATGAAGGAGTGAAATCCTACCTAAATCAAATCAATGGAAAAACTCATAGAAATCACAAGTTAATAATTTAGAAGAGTAAAGGATCCTTTGATGTTTGCCTTTTTTAAGTGCCTACAAAAGAGCAGCATTTCCAAAGACAACCATTGGACCATTTCTGTTTTTTTCTTCTCACATTTTGCACGTCAGAAGTATTCCCAAGGTCACAAAAAAGATTTGTGAGGAATAATAAAACCAGACTCTCTGGTGAGAGACCTGTTGTCTCTGTTGGTCTCATTTATGTGATTCTGTTGTAATAGATGATTACACATCTGCTGGCAGATGGAAATGTTTTGCTAAATGGGAAAATATAGCTGATATCATAGGGATCATTTGAGATTTATTAGAAAGTTATCTGGTGCTGGCTTTTTTCCCCTGTTAAATGAAACCACACAAAGTCCTGCAAAATTATTCACCTAGAGGTCTTTTCCTCTGACAAAGTCTAATTTCTAACTTCCATCTTCCTTCACTAGATTTGGTCTTCCCCTTTCCTGACACCCAGTCTCAGTCTCCTTGTCTGCTCAAATTGTTTTCCAGTTGTACATGCCCAGCATCCATGTCCCAAGATTACTATTTCCCTGCTTCTACATCTGTATTTATTCTGAACCTTTTCCTTTGGTTCCCAGACTGCTCGGACTTCCATGGATGCTCAGCTATATTCGGTAAGCCCCTGCCATCCCACAGACCACTGCTCTGCTCAGGGCTCTGCCCTCCCTGGTCTCTTGCCCTAGTGGTTCTACCCTGCAAGGCTTTATTTTCCCAGCTGTTTACGCAGCACAGTAATTCCTGTTTGTATATTCTCATCCCTCTCTGCTGACTTTTCCTTGATCCTTTTTCTGCTGTTTCCTCTTCCCATCACTTTATCTTTCCACCATCTCTTCCCCTTTTTCATTCCTGAGGTTGTCATTTCCAGTATCTACATTACTATTTTACCCTCTCAGTTGAGGCTCTTGTCTGGTTGTACTTCCAGAGAGGCTTCCAGCTCACCCACCTCCCAGTCTCAACACCCTTCTGCACAGTGACTGTCTGCTCACTTTTCCAGTTACCCCTCCCCATTTCTTCCCAGCACCTTCTTCCAATCTAGCCTCACCAGGAGCATTTTTTATCTATTGTTAATGTACCTAATTCCACGTCATACTCCTTTCTCTGTTTCTAAATTACGGTGCTTGTATAATTTCAATTTTCAGTTGAACTTCTCAGTGTTAACAAGTTTGTTCCCAAGGGAGGGGAACTGGGGGCACAGGCAAGACAAACTCTCTCTGCTTTTAGATCTGGAATATGACTCTGCCTTAGGTCATCAGATGGGAGAAGTCATTACAAGGATATTGTAGTGGAGTTTGAGTAGCCCTGACCTGTACCATGATAGTACACATCCCAGCTGGGAGTCTGGAGCTTACCTGCTGTTGACAGTCTTCAGAATTTTTGGTTGCAAAACTGTGATGTACAGTTTTTTTAGACCTTGTCTAAATTTGGAAGAACTGGCAGCTAAGGGCAAAAAGGCAAAAACCTGTCACAAAAACATCTGCCAAATTTAAGTCCAGCTTTCAAAGCACTGAAGCAGCAGAGTGAGACTTTTTATCATTGATGGCAGCATATTTTCTGTAACTTGTTTTGTGAAATTAGCAGGTGGTTTTATCTGACATTTCTATAAAAATTAAAAATAAAATCAGGCCAAGGAAATACTGCAACTGGAAAATTTAATCTGATATAACTGATGTTTCACATTGTAGTATGTGAAATAAGGTTCTAATAATGGGAAATGTCAAAAATGCATAATCACAGATGAAACTACAACTCCTGCTGATATGAGTAACAGATTTAAAAAGTCTGAAATATGTTCTAAATAGCTGAAGACAAATTATGAACTGAGTTACGTCTCTCAAAATCATCCGATTCTTAACATTCAGCTAATGGTTGGATTTAGCCCTTTTGTGTATAGCAGAACTTGTACTTTTTAAACCTTGCTTCAGGCAGACATTATAAATTCTCCACTTTCTAAGGCCAGGTATGACCACAGTAATTGCAGAACCTGACCTCATGCAAGAGAGACTGCAACATTTTGCATACTAATTCCTTTATTTCACCTGTAACTCACAGAGGAACAAGAGGATAGCTGTTAGTGTATCTGAATCCAGCTATCCATATGCATGGATTCCTGACGCAGTTTCCTGGGTTCTATTCAAGAGAAGAGGTCAGACCTAATGGCCATAATGACAAGACTGTATCTTAATGGGAACACACCACTAGGAAAACATTCCAATTAACAGAGGATGTGCTGAACTGAAATAAGTGGTTTCAAGTGATGATCAGCCTGGTGTGAAATTATAAACTTCATTGTTATTATCAAAATGACTAATTACAGCTCTGATGCGTAATAGCACACAATTTTTTTAAATCTGGGGGACTAAACTGAAAATGCATTTAGCCTTACGCAAGACCTCTAGGGAAAAATGAAGAGTGTGCAATTTTTAGCTTACATTTTTATTTAATTGGGGCATTATTTCAGTACAAAGTATGATGCAGTATTTCTTTCCTCTTTCTCCAGTCTTTTTTTGAATTGTGTTTCTACAGGATGTCCTAATTAAGAGACATATACTGTATACCCTTAAAAGATGTAAGAATTTCACTTCAGTTAAGTAACATTTTTAACTGTTAAAAAAAAAGGCACAATTTAATGGGGCAGAGAAAACCAGGGCAGCCAGGCTATTTGGGGAAAACTGAGAACTAGGCATAAGTTTTATATAAGCATTGTAATTCATGTAGGTGGTTCTCTCTTTACAGTTTTCTAACACTCTAAAGGATTAAATTCTGTTAATTTCTTTTTGTACTCTTATGTAAAGAAATCCACACACATTTTAAGACTTTATTTTCCTTTTGCCCTCCAGCTTTCATTTGAAGCGAGTAAATGTTAAAGGCAGTTAAAAGCAGGTCTGAATCTGTCCCTCCATTAATGGGCTTTTAATTTAAAGCTCTTTGAAACTTTCATCCCCGTTAGCTCAACCCAGGAGCACTGAACCACAACTGTCTGATGCCATGTGCTGGCAGACTAAGTCCTGAAAAAAGAGTGGCAGTTTTTCCACCCCTGGTTGAAGTCCTTAACCAACACTGAATGAAGGAAAATGAATGAGATTTCTCTATTCAGTAGAGTAGATGAAATAGGTAAGGCTGAAGATGCCTTGCAATTCCTGTTCTATTTTTTCCATCTCCCACAGGTGCACTGAAAACAGAAAACATCCCTTAATAAATTACAGTCTTATTCTTTGTTAAAAACTCCAGCGAAACAGAAAGAGCGTGATGTTTCTGTAACTGTACACTACCCAAAAATAATTTTATTCACTGGAGCTTGATATCCTGCAGAAGATAAAAATTCAAAGAATAGATTAAATTAAGTTAATAGAAAAATCTATATATCCATATTATGCTCTCATGGTTTACAACAAACTTTGAATAGTGCAGTCAAATGTATAAAACATTGACACTTATGTACTATAATGATGACCATATATTAGTCACATATGATAAACTTCACTTCAAAAAATATAGTTAGTTCTTTATATAAAATTTTTTTATGGCTCAGCTAATTATCTATAGATTTTTAGAATTCCAGTAACATTTATAATTTATAAAAATAAGTGTCTCAATTACAGAATTAGAGAATAATTTAGTTTGGAAGAGACTTCTGGAAGTTATCTAATCAGCAGCCCCTTTCACAATGCGGACAGGTTGCCTAGCAACTAAGTGTTTTGACTGTCTTCAAGGATAGAACCTCACAGGCCCTTTGTGCAACCTCTTCATCATTTAAACACCTTCAAGGCAACAACAGCCACCTTTGCTGTGAGAGCACACGGCCACTCCTCCTCACAGGATCTGTGGGGCCTTTTCTGCAGCTGTCGGGGTTAACAGCTGTTTTGCTAAAAGAGAAAATCACCAAGTTGTGAAATCCATTGCTTCTACTGTGATTCCCTTTTCTTTCATTTCCCTTTTCTTTCTTTCATTCACATTTGATTTTCATGCTAGTTGTTTGACCCTGAGTCTCAAAAACATTTTTGATGTACAAATTTCATTTGTACCTAAGACATTTCTGAGGTTACCTTTAGGGAACTCTGCAAGATGAAACAAAGCAGATCTCTATTTACTTTGAAAAGCACCCAGCAGCTAGTGTCATACAGTGGAGACATACCACAGCACATATTTAATAATGAGAGTGGACAACCTTAAAGGTCTGGAACTATCAAGAACTATTGAATTCTTCTTTTTTCAGAAACACAGTTTCAAAATTACATTCAGCAGCAAGGCAGTTTCGTGGGTTTTTAGGGTTTGGGGTGTTTTTTTTTGGTAACATGTTTCCAAGGGGCTGGTTTTAGAAATCTGAATGGGTGATGTTCGTACAGTAAGTTTTCATTTGATCACGTGTAAATGGACTGTGGCAAGGGCAACACACCTCTGTTATGTCAAACCTAGGCATCTCTGCTTTTACTGTCTTCAGTAATCATGTACACATTGCTTGAGAAATAGCTGATACCACTCTAACAAACAAGTAATAACCATTATCTTAAGCACCCAGATTACTTGCCTGAATAAAAATTTTACCAGCATATAGTATCCATAATGGGAGGGATCTTCTTAACTTTTCTGGCTTCTGATGACTCTCATTTAAAGCTCATTGACTCAGCAGGAGAACTAGCATAGCCTTTAGTGCATATTTGATTAAAGGCATTTGATCTTAGAGAAATTGAATAATCTATAAAATAAGATTCAAGATGTTTTTCTCTTGTAAAAGTAACTGAAATTCATATAGAGAAAGTACAAAGTAGGCATTATTACTCTGTTATCTCTATTAAGAAAATTTGTTTTATCAGTTTTCTTTTAATTAGTTAAATGAGTAATTTAAAGCATTTTAAGGCCTCATGTATTTGGCATGTGATTTGGTTCTTTCAGTTGAAATTGGGTGGTTACTATGGAAACAAAGACTTTGGAAGATTTGCATCACTGTTAACTTCAGGAATAAGTACATTGTTACAAAAACAAAGAAAACAGAGATATTGAATTATAAAGTAAAATAAGTTCCTTATTAATTACAAAAAGTCATGGGTAAAAGCTAGTTTTATATGTTCAGTAGAAATCACTGGCAGAAACAAATGAAAAAATATAAGTCAATGGAACAATCATTTCAATATTCAATAATTATCTAGAATATGTAATTTCCAAAATGTATGTCCCATCCCCTGCATGAACAGTTACAACAAAGTGAACGGCTCGCCAGAACCAACTTGTTTTTCCTGTTAGAGTGTAACAGCGATTTAGAGAGTCGAGCCTCTCTTGACATAGTTACACAGGCAGTATAGGGCATGGCTCTCCTGTTCCCTCCTCAGCTGTTTGCATAGTTACTTTCTTGGCCATCTCACAGACTTGTGTGTTTATGCACAGGGCAAACCAGCTCATGTACAGAACTAAGGAGTCAGAGGCCCCCACTCTGGGAGAGCCTGACATGCTGAGGGTTGGCACATCTTTCCTGGCTTTGTTTACCAAACATCTGGAGATACAGGAAAGAGTGGACCAGGCCAGTAGGAATTAGAGAGATGTCAGTTTTACTCTCCTGTACATAACTCAGTTTTGTATAATACAGTTAATGACACTGTAGTGTTCAAAATCAGGGAACAGTTTCATAATTGAAATAATTTCACACTGGGCAAATCAGCTCAAAATACAGCCATGGAGCTCACTCAGCGGGCTAGAATGGGAGGCCAAGTTAACCTGTAGGTTGATTTCACTGTATTATTTGCTGAAACACCTCCATATGTACACACATGCACACAGAGCCATACTTAAAAGAATGAATCATTTATAGATACAACTCTTTAACTAGTAAGAGTGGTTAATAGACCATCAGATGTAGAACACACTTTGGGAGGGACTTTGCAAGATGGTCTGTTTCAACCATTCATGTAAAAGCCTAGAAGACTATGTAGACTGTCTAATTGCAACTTGAAGACATAAAGTGATTTTAGTAAAGTATTGTTCCCACTGTAAAAGATAGCTTTATTACATTGAAGTGAAATGTCTCCCACTGCAACTTGTACCTGTTGCTCCTTGTCTTCTCCATGTGGCTGCTTGTGAAGAGACCATCTGTTTGTAGGTGCCTTTTAAGTATAGGGCTACTCTTATGAGGCTCCTTGAGCCTTCACTTATCCAGGGAGAAGAGATCTTACTGCAGTCAATGAAAAAAGGAGGAAATTTAAAAGTTGTTGTATATGAAATCAGGCTCAGCCCTCAATCAGTATTGTGTGACCTCAAAATGCCATTGTTGACCATGTTCAGAAACACCAGAGAATACTCTCTTCTCTCTCTACACCCCTTGCACATTGCATTACTCATTCTTTTCACATTACAGAGCATGTATCAGCAGCTGTATAAATGCATGGGTTTTTGTGTATACTTTGTATGGCTTAAGTGAACATATTTCTCAAAAAGTCGAGAGGCTCATCTCTCAGAAACAATGAATGTAGAAAATACAGATGTAGAATAATGCACTGAGTAAATCAAATCCATATCTTTTCTCCAAAGAAAACTTTTGTCTGAGATCAAAAGCAAACTGAATTAATTGAAGACCTCAAGTTGAGACTTCCATGTGCTTTACAGTTTTTATATCTTCCCAAAGTGCCGTGAAAAGCGTACTTGTATAATCAGCATTGACTCATGTTATCAGCAGAAAAAGTTTGGTAGCCTTGATAGTAAGCAAAACTTCAAAGGCTATCATAAATCAAATTAATCATTTGTCTGGAGGAAGTCTGTATAAATTGGTCACATTATGTAAATGTGTCAAATGAAACATTAAGATCTCCCTCTCTTTTTCCAGAAATAATTGGATTTGCACTTCTCTCTAAATTGCTAGTCTTTTCACCAAAATGTAAGTTCATTTATTTTTCATTACCTGAATACCTGTTGTATTATGGTTACAATGGCTACAGAAAAGCAGACAAAGCTATATGGGAGGGTTCAGGCAGGCTGATTCTACGTTTTACTACTGTTATCCCACCTGATGTAAAGATGATCAGCAGGCCATGTAAGACTAGCTGAGTTTTGCATCCTTAGTTTAGGTATGCTGGAATGGATAAAGTGAAGCCTCCTAAGACTCTTTGTAAATCATTCAGAGGTCATAAAATCATAGACCATGCTGAGTTGGAAGGGACCCAAAATGACATTGAGTCCAACACTGGCCCTGCACAGGACACCTGAAGAATCCCACGATGTGCCTGACAGCATTGTCCAAATGCTTCTCGAAATTTGTCAAACTTGGTGCTGTAACCACTTCCCTGGGGAGCCTGTTCCATGGCCCAACCACCCTCTGGTTGAAAAACTTTTACTGATATCCAAACTAAACCTCCCCTGACCCAGCTTCATGCTGCTTCCTCGAGTACTATCACTGGTCATGAGAGTAAGACCCTGGTACCTGCCACTCCGCTTCCTCTCATGAGGATGTTGATGACCACAATGAGGAATCCTCTCAGTCTCCTCCTCTCCAGGCTGGACAGACCGAGTGACTTCAGCTTCTCCTCATACAACTTCCCCCCAAGGCTCTTCACCATCCTCGTGGTCCTCCTTTGGACACCCTCTAATAGCTTGATGTGTTTTTTAATATTGTGGCACCCAAAACTGCCCCCAGCACTCGAGGTGAGGCTGCCCCAGTGCAGAGCAGAGTGGGTCAATCCCCTCCCTTGACAGGCTGGTGATGCTGTGCCTGATGCCCCCCAGGACACGCTTGGCCCTCCTGGGTGCCAGGGCACTGCTGGCTCATGTCCCACTTGCCACGAGGTCCCTTTTCACGGCTCTGCTCTCCAGCCTCCCATTCCCCAGTCCATAGACACAGCCTGGGTTGCTCTGTCCTAGTTTCATCACTCACACGTCTAGAGGACCATCATTTTTGCATTTGGTATTTTGGAGGAAGAATAAGGGTACCAGGAAAATGGCCCTTTAAAATCATAATTATTTATCTGAATTTTTGAAAATGTTAAAGAAGAGTTGGGCTATACCTGTCACTTGCTGTTCTTACAGAAAAGGGACTGTGGATTCAGGCATTTTATTCTCTATTATTCATAAGTATTATGTTCTTAATTAAGCATTTATTGAATATAGTATATATATGTACTTATAAATTGTGTCATTTTCTAAGGATTAAATGCTCTCTTTTCTGATGACAGATTTACTAAATTTACTAGTGCGAATTTGTGTGCTTAATATTAAGGTCATAAACGAAGAATCTCATCCTAGTTCATTAGTAAAATGTTCAGTCTTTTGCTGTAGAAAATGCAAGGCTGTTATTGATTGTTCCAGTTCTCTTAGAGAACACATAGGCCTTTCCGCTGTGTTTTGCCTTTCAGGTAAAAATCTGAAATGTCAAGAAAGCAAAGTTCTAACTCAGAAGAGTACAAAATAATGTTTTAGAAATTGAAGCAGACCTGTGTTTGTGAATTTCTGATCTTACAGGTGCACATATCTGGGCTTCTACTAGCACCTTTTTCCTAAAATCATCCTTTGATTTCATGTGATATGATCACCTTGCAAACTATAGCAGAAGATTCATTTTTAAATGTATTTTTTAAATGTCTTATGGGACCAGACTTCTGTGGTGATATCAGGAACATTTTATCACAATCCACTGACTCTTAGCTGACAGAAGTTTTATTCCAGTTTTACTTTTCAAACTGTGTGTAATCAGAAATATAAAACAGAAAATAATGATCAGTACTTAGTCATGGGATCTCAAGTATCGATGAAGTAGAGCTGCCTTGAGTTACGTTTATGATGTGGCATACTGCTAGTTATTATGGGAGCACAGTAAAAATAAACTACAAAAAGACTTGCAAACATACCTTCTTGAGCTACAACTCACTACTTTGAAGTATCCTCATGCAATTATTCATACTAGCATGAGCAACTCATTAGTCGATACAAATTGGTTAGTTCACATTAGTAAGGCAAACCACATCTGTGATCATCTGCAATGCTGAGGTAAGCGAACATGCAAGTCTGCTGTGGCTTCCACATGGAATGTTTGCTTTTGGCTGGTTGGGTTTTATTAATCATTGCATATATGTTATTGAAGAGTGTTGAAAAACAATGTGTCCCTGAATTATTGAGCTCTCAAATGAGGTTGGATTAACACTGAATTGATTATTTCATTTCTTTGTGAAAGTGCACTCCAGTAGGGAGTGAAAAATAGTATCTTAGCAGGGGAAGGAGTTACACACATGACCAGGTAAAAGGGAGCAAAATATGAGCATGTTTTGGAAGCAGGAGTAGTGAGGGGGATCATAATATCTGACAAAAGAGTTGGATGCACTGCTGAGGTAAGGGAAGGAAAAGCCTTTAGTGTTGTACATTAAATGAGAGAGAATGAGACTTCTGCCTGATGAGTATCTTATTGGTATGCTTTTCTTTCATTTATCAGTTGCAAAATGCAAGGGAAAATTAA
Organism: Lanius collurio; assembly: GCA_020086605.1. Taxonomy (NCBI): domain Eukaryota; kingdom Metazoa; phylum Chordata; class Aves; order Passeriformes; family Laniidae; genus Lanius; species Lanius collurio. Next base: position 23,706,279 of record JACBWW010000007.1, on the reverse strand, counting down.
TGCTGGATTTGTCATGGTTATTTTTCTAGTCCATCAGTATTTAAAGTATACTCAGAACTTTAATGTGGCGCCCAGTTTTAGTTTCCAGCTAGAACCCATGAGGGGTTTGTTGCTGGTTTGGTTTTGGTTTTGTCTTTTTTAGAAAAGTTTGGGATTGGTTGGTTATTTTGGTGGTAGTGGTAGGGCTGGTTTGTGAATTTGAAATCTTGAGTTGGTATCTGATGAAGTATTGGTCTGGCCAAGGAGGTGGTAGAATCACTATCTCTGGATATGTTTAAAAAAAGACTGGACATGGCACTTGGTGCCATAGTCTAGTTGAGGTGTTAGGATATGGTTTGGACTCGATGATCTTGGTGGTCTCTTCCAACATCATTATTCTGTGATTCTGTGATTGGCAATAAGGACTAGGGAGGTCCAAACAGAAACTTCACCTGACTATGACAGAAATATGAAACAAAATCTGCTTCCATGCCATGATCTGTACCTTGCAGTTTATATTTACTATTTAGTTTAAGCTCAGCTCACCACTATCACATTCTCTTAATAAGTCCCTAAGAATGTAATTATACTAAGATTATTTAATGTTGTTATCCAGTTTTATCCATAGCAACTTAGGAAGTCAAAGATTTATATATAATAACAGCTCTGTACCTGAAACCTGAGCCAAAGATGATTGTTTTAGTAACTCCTATATGTGAGATTTGGTGCTTGGTCAAAAGCTTTATATAGACAAATACTGAAAAATTATATTATCAGATCAGGTTGATAAGTGTTTTAGATGAATTTTTAAGCCTTCTATTCAAAAAAGGTAAATTTATATCTAAACTTGAAAACTGTGGGGAACTCAAAATCCCCACGCCAAACTTCTTTCAGGGCATTTACTCAATCTAGTAGATGGTTTTAGTTTGCTGAATAAGAAATAGAGCAAAATAGGAGAAGAAAACACAGAGAGGCTTACACTTCTGTCTAGAGCAGAATCATGGGCAGCAAGGCAGTGAACATGTGACAGAATGAACACCAAATTCGACAGGCGCCAACTTTTTTATGGTGTGTAGGCTGCAAGGTATGATACATGGTATATTCACTGCAAGGAAAAGGCAGGGCCATCAGTGACTTCAGTAATGAAAAAACAGAGTGCTCCAGAGTGTTGTAATTAGCTCATGGTGCATTCTTGGCAAAATTTCAGAGGGTTCACAAACATAAAAAACAAACCCCCAAAGAACACAATTCTAAGTGGTGCTTGGTTTAGTGTAATTCACCCAATGTCAGAGTCGGGGTTTCTGTTCAGCTGCTTTGGTGACCCTTGCCTCATGCACCATGACATTGGACAGTGGGATCGGCATTTTCCAAAAGAGGTGCAGCTTTCTGGCTTCCTTTGGGCTTACCAATGGTGCCTGTACAGCTCCTAGTGTGCCATTAGGGCAACAGCTGGGAGTATGTTGTGTTCACAGATGCCCCTGTTTCCTTCCTGTAGCAGAACTGCCCAGAAAGTCACTCCCATCTCTTGAATAAAACAAAGCCAATGTGAGTCCTGGGTGTGCCAGACCTTCTAGCCATGCCAGGAGATGGACTCATAACTTCATTCTCTGGATGGACCTTTAATATCCTCAGGAGAGCAGTCAATAGATATCCTTCAATGTGCTGTTTGCTCTGCTGAGAAACATAAGTGCAGAAGGGGCAGCTGCCACCAGTGTCAGCTTTGTTACAGGCCAGCAGAAAGAGCTGAATTAGGCTTGTGACAGCTCCACCACTGCTTCCTAATGCAGACCAAATCACCATGTTTACCTTGGCCATTCCTTACCTATCTAGCCATCCTTTCTAACCTGCCAGCTTCACATAATACTGAATTGTTTTTACACATACCTGCTTAGATAAGATGGAATTTTTCAACCACAAAATGCAGTAATATGTATTGACTGATTAAACCCAGATTTTTTTTCCACAATAAAACCTCTTCAATAAATACAACTTTCAGAAATGTTTAGGCAGACATCTGTAGAAACCAGGACTTTAATAACACTGCATAAATTGTGATAATAGTTTTGCTTTTTTTTCATATAGATGTTTTTCATCAGTTATGTGAAAAACTTAGAATTTCAGGTTTTGGAATGAAAACTTCCCAGATCCTGCTTGCATAGGATTACATTATGCATCTCATGGGCAGGAGTTCATGTTGAGCTCCTGGTTTTAAGTACATTCCATGTCCTGGGTGGTTGGAAGTAGATTTAGCTCGGGTGCTGCAGGACAGCTGTGCAATAGTTCAAGTTGTCCTTAACCCCCTTCATTGCACTGGATTAGCCCATGGGGAAAAGAATGAGCTTATAAGCCCTCTAGCTCACCACAATAAGTCTTTAATGACATGCTTTAAATTCAGGGTGTCTGGCATTTGTTGTGCTCTTTTAACACTTCATCTTCCAGTTTGAGTTCTGCATTGAGGCAGGAAAAAAAAATCAAATATATTGTTGCCTCAAATATATTTTTACACTTTTGCAAACCCTTATTAACTCACATATCAGTCCAAATTGCATTTTAGTTTTTAATTTGGTCAGATATTAAATCTATTCCTTCTTGATCCTTGATTCCTGATTATTATTCTGGTCCTTCTTTGATTAATGACTCATTAAAGATAGGACTGAAACAATCCCCCTGATCCCAGCCAAGCTAACATTTGGATATCTTCTAATAGCTTAATTGAAAAAAAACCCCAAACTTGTCCTATATAGTCAGTTTTTTCACTGTCTAAACTGGAACAAAATTCTGGTTACAAGTTTGACTGCCTCTGTTTAAGAGAAAATGCTATTTTTACTTCATTTTTATATACAATACAAAATGCAATACATACAATAACAAAATAACTATGAAAATAAGTATGCAGTGCAAGTTTCATTGACCTGTGTTTTTGGTAAACATGGTCCCTGCTATGGGCAAATAGTTTTTACGTATATATATTGTTTCTTTTCCTAACCTGATAGTGCACATCAGTGGAAAACCTTTGCTATAGTGTGCTACATATATATAGTTGTTGTCCTGTTCTTTTTTCTCAGAGGCCCCAGGTATGAAATTTCTCTTTCTCCAAGGGAAAAGAAGCAGTGAAGGAAGGTTGAAGAGCAACTGACAAGACAGATTAGTGTAGTTAAATAAAAGGGCAGAACTGTACTCACAAATGGCAAGAACCCCTGGTATATTTGAGGGCATGGCTTTGCAGAGATACAGGAGTGTAATTGGAGGTTCTCCCTGGAATATTGCTTTCTCAGTTAATAAAGATTTTATGTGGTCAAGAATTCGAAGTGCTTGGATTTCCTTTAGTTTCCACAATTTCCCATGTTAAATAGAGATTATTAAAAAATTAAGTGACATTCCTAGGAAATATGGAAATAGACTCAACTTAGTCAACATCACTGGAGTCATAATGGTTTCCTCTGCAGATATTTTCATTGCACTTTTAATAAAAATACTCCTGGACAATTAATTAACAGTGCAGTATCTCATGGGTCTTTCCTTGTGATATACTATAATCACTTGAGGTAAAAATCTTCATCCCCAGGAGTCTATCAACATCATAGCTGTTATTTCTTTACACATAGGAATGTGGAGTGCAGTTGTCAAGCTCTGCACATTTGAGACTTGAGGTCAGTCATTCCTATTAAAATGTTACCATTCCCTGGTGAAGAAATACAGAGTTGATCACGTGACTATTACAGAAGGGTAGTCATCTGTTTCAGGACAAGTACATAGAATAAAAATTAGCTTAAGTTTTTCCATGTGCACCTGGCATATCCATTTAAATAAAGAACACCAAAGGAAGCATTAAGCTCACATGTACCCCAAACCTGGCTCAAAACCATGCTTGATATTCTGGCAGTTATTCTGGATTTGATTGGCAACTATTTTAATAGGTTAGACACAAGTCCTGGAGGCAATAGGACTAGTTCATGGGGTATGTCACTCTGACGAGGTGAAAATATAACTGGAGCACATGCAAGCATAATACCTTTGAATTAGGAGGAAAACATTTCAGTGAAGATATGTTTGCATGGACTGTGTTAGTGACAGGGAGTATATTTACGATCTCTAGCCAGCCTGCAAGTACTAAAGATTGATCTGCCATGTCAACACCACTCTGGTTTCCCTGCTGGCTTGAGTAAGTTAGAATGTGATCACGCTTCTGCTTTGTGGTGTTTTACTCCTCATCTGTGTTTTACAGCAGTGTGACCGTGTGGCTTTCAGTTACAGACTTCAACCAACCCGATCTGAAAATGTATAAACTGTTTCATTTTCACTGTTTGTAAAGAGGTGGAGGGAGGGTGACAGTGGTTCTCAAGAAACCTATATAATCCCTAAACTTAATTTCCACTATGCAAAGTTGTTTTCTTCTTTGAACCAGGAGATAGTCTCAAAATATGCTTTACACTGGTCCGTTCTACACCAGGATCAAGGGAAGTGCAAAATGCAGTCAATGTTTCCTGCTGAAAGGCTTTGATCATGGTGGATTTTATATAAATGGTGATCAGGACTGTTGCTACATAGACTGTCCCATAGTGTGTGTCTTAGCATGGGCTGCAGTTTCAGTGAAACAGTTCTCAAAGCTTTTCAGTAAGCAGTGAGTGGAAGATTCAAATGAGTATTTATATTTGCCAGTGGGAGGAAAAATAGTATTTTTAATAAGAAAAATACAATTGCTTTACTTCAAATGGAATTTAAAATCTCATTGTACCTTCTAGATGTATGTTTTAGCTTGTGGCTTTTTGAATAGAAATTTTTTATGGAAAAAGTCTCTGAAAAGATGATCTCGGGGATGCTATTGTTTTCTCTGCTGTGACGTAAGGCAGGAACACACACTCAGCATTTCTCTTCTTTAGAAGCTTACATTAATTTATTTTGACAGCATTTCCAACCCATGTAGTAGCTTAGGACTATCTGTTTGTGCTGCCTTCCTATTTTAGACAAGCACTGCTTTGCATGAGACTGTTAATTTGGCAAAGGGCATGGGTTCACATTTGGTTTTCATAGACTGATAGATTTAAAGGCCAGAAGAGACCATTATGATCATCTAGTCTGACCTCCCACTTCAATCGGGGCACAAGCCTCACGCAATCATTGCTGCAACATGATCGTGACTTCAGCAGCAACATGATCATGACCTAGACAGCAGCTTAAAAAACGTGATCACTCCTGAGTTGTCTTCCTCTAGTTTTTAGCATTAATTTTTCCAACTTAGACTTTAGTCCCTGCATCATATAATTTTATAGGCATGCAGAGTCAAAATGAAACTTCATCCTTAACTGTCTTTTTCAATTACATGTCTGTGATTTCATCTACTTGGATTTATCCCAAGATTATAGGAATATTTATGTTGTATAATTGTCAGACTATGCTAAATGGACAGTAAGTATTTTTTTCCACTTTATATATGTTGTAAAAGCAGTTTCAAAGCATGCATGGAATGTCAAGGTCTTGGGCTGGATGTACATTGGTAAGTCAGGAAGCAGTCAGCCTTGCTTTTGCTTTTTGACAGCAGTTTGCATCTGCTGTGTTAACATATGTGAAGCCTGTCCACAGAGAAAATGCAGAGCTACTATTGTGCTTCTTTTCAAAAAACAACCCCAAAGTTTCTAAGATCAGTTTTTAGTAGACAGATAACAATAGACAGAAAATTAGCAACTAACAAAAAAAAGATAAGAAAAGGCAGGTGCAAATATTTAAGAAATTATTACTTTCCTAGAAAGTTACCAAAAACACAATTGTAATTTGGTTTGCCTAGCAGAGCAGCAGTAGAAGATACTTGGAATCAGGTTACTCTGCTACTCATTCTCCCATATGCTCATCATAGTGTGACAGCACAATTTTTTCGGACTTGAAACCTGGCTACAATTCACTCTCCCAGGAATTCTAATCTACAATAACTGGATTAATTTTCCAGCTCAGCCAGACCTCCAAATCTGGCACTGTAGTCTTACACAACTGGGGAAGTTCCTTGTGTGGATGAGAAATGAGGTTGCAACACTTTGGAAAGTCTCTGAGCAAACATCTGTTTCTGAAATGTAAATGTTCAGGCCTTTTCTGCTCCCTATATGGAGTAAAGAAAGAGGGCAGAGCTCAAACTCTGCTTCTGGTACCTGCTATCATGTGGTAGCTGAAGTGCCACATGGTCTGTCTGAGAAAACAATAGGGGAAAGTACTAGAGGCAGATACTGACAGGAGAAAATCTGGGTACACATACTGCGGGAATTGATCAAGTTTTATGACCTTTAAAACTTTCAAATCAGGCCCCTTATAAGAGCTGCCATTCAGTGCTGCCCTAGTGAAACTGGAAAGATGGACATTTATTTCAGAAAGCAGCCACCAGGTTCTTGTCATCTGGTAAAGCATTAATATAAACTGATGTTCTTCAACAAAAATTTAACAAAATTCTGATCATGCTTGACTTAAAAATCCAATTTCTTGCATACCAAACTGCATGGAAACGAAATTCCAGGCTTCTCATATTGAAAATTACACAGTTCAAGGAGATAGAGCATGGGAATGGATTAAGTCCAGTTTTTTCTAAGTCAACTCACTTGTTTTGGGGTATTCTTTCATTTTCACAGTCAGGAAATGCAGAAGATATCAAGAGACCTATATGAAGTCATAATAATATATATGGGGTTTTATTTATAGTCACTGGATAGGAAACTTATTCTAAGATTTTGTTCTTCATCCAATATGTATATATATAGCAATATCGATTATTATACCCAGAGTTTGGAAATAACCTGAATATAATAATCTATATATAATCTATGGGTGACTACATTTCTGTTTCAGAGAAAAATGCTGACTCTTTATGTATTAATGGCTTTAGTTGAAGAGAAATAGCTTTCAGTTATTTAAAATAAGTACAGTTATATATGTCCAAAACAACTGTTTTGAATATATTTTTTTCTCTGTAGTATGCATAGGTACCAACTGTTAGTATTTTTTATGTCCAATAATACATTTTAAATTAGATCACCTCAATCAAAAATACACATTTTCCACTGAAACATTTTAGTGTAAAATATTACAACATGTAAAAAATTAATATATAAGATTAAGAGGTTATATAAATAAAATTTCAAGAGTATTTGCACATTTGTATTATCTTAAGGAAGAAGTCTTTTGAAGGCAAAAGTTATCTGACATAGTAACTATATATGATATTTTGACTTTGCATATGAGTCTCAGCCCTTCAGAGAGACATCTGACAGCACAGCAAACATGCTTTCACAATTAAGATCGTTCACACTATGGCTTATGGAAATCTAGAATCCAGCACAAACAGTTTGGTAAAAATGCCTGTTCTTGTTACTCTTTGTTTTAATGGGCTATAAAATAAATGTGGTGTAGAAGGTCTTTACAGCCAGAGCTTGTCATACACAATATGCATGGCTCTACTGGGAAGAAAATGCCAAAATTATGTACTTCAAACTCCCATCACACTTCTTGGAAGGGTCATATACGTAAAGCCATCAAAATGTTGTGCTTTCCTTGGTGGAACAGAACTGACTGCCTCCCCAGTGCTTACAGCACACTTTGGTACATGCCAAAGTGTGTGTCATTCAGCAGTGAAATATTCCATCTTCATTTTTTGTAGCCATATGCAAGAATGGGAAGGGAAGTGCCCGGCTGCAGAAAGGGAGGGCAAGGAACAAAGTGTTTTAAACCAGCATGAAACAGGCGAGAGTAACAGCGCCAGGAGACACACGCACTCTAAATGCTTGTTTGGAGGTGGGGGCTGGGGGAGGATTATACACGTCAGGTGAATTAATGGTAGCTGCAGGGACTGGAATGATAGAATAGATACCCCAGAGGGAAAGTAGTAGTGTGAAGAAAAGAAGGTCATTAATAAAACATAAGGAGGGTTGAAATTAATGAAAGTTGTGCAGAGACACTTGCAGCCCTTGTCAGGAGAAAAGCCCAGGACACACTTCTGGTATTCTTGTTCAGTAACTCCAGGGAGGGGGTCAGAGCTGTCACAGACCTGCTCCTCATGTGCTTGGGTTTCCTTCCTGTGGATACAGGGAGCAGAAGGGAGGCTGAAACTTTAGTTGCTGTATCTCAATCTCCCATGCAATAGAAGAGAGCCAGGATGCAGCCTCAGACTTGTGAGCTGGAAAGGACTTTGCTCTACCACAGTTGCTGGTATTTATGGCAGCCATAACCAGTTGATAAACACAGAAACATGCCACAAGTTCTCTGTTAAGAACTGTTAGTGAAGGCAGAGTTTGTGAGGAGGTATTTCATTCTTATGCATAGAAGGGATGTTTTACTTTAGTATTATTTATTTAAAAATATAACTCTGCTGAACTAGGGAATTAAATCGATCAAACCCCACCCAACACTGTGAATCCTAAGAAAGAAGTGCTGACCAGCTCAGAGACCTCAGTTAACAGCAGGCTTTTAAATTCAGATGTTAGACTAAAAGCAGGAAATATAGAGTTAAAAATGTTCTCAGTTAAAATAAACCACTTTTGGGGGAGAAATGTTCTTACCTTTTCTGGTCTTCTCCTTACTAATTTTTTTCCTCCTGAACAAAACTAATTGCTTAATCTAATTATTATTAGGTCCTTAGAAAACTTATTTTCCAGAATTCACTCTTGAACTTTTTTGCTCTCTTGTCTTGTATAGACAAAACATCTAATCTAATCAAACATATAATGGAACATTTCAATATGAAAGTCTCATGTTCATACTTGTGTAATTGGATTTTTCAAATATTCACCTAAATAACAATTCTTTGAAATGCTAATTTCTTTTTTCTTTCATTTTAACAGCAAAATTTGGAGAGTAACCTCACCAACCTTATTAAGAGGAACACTGAACTGGAAACTCTTCTGGCAAAACTCATTCAGACCTGTCAACATGTAGAAGTGAGTACTGACCTTCATTTGAAATACTTATAAACTTAATTACATTCACTTCTAGCATTCTGGAGAGAACATTTAAACAAAAAAACCCAACCAAACAAAAAAACCCCAACAAAACAAACAAAAACAAGCAAACAAGTGAAGAAATAATTTAAATAATGGTAAACTGACTTAAAGCGTTTTCACTGATAAGTGGTATTCTCAGTACAGATAACATCCTTTACATTCCTTTCTGCCCCTTTTTAATTATAGTGTGTTAGTATGGCCTTCACTACTACTATATTGAACACATGACAAACTATCTGTAATGTTGGTCTTTTTGGATCCTTTGTGAGACAGAGAAATATTTACAGGTGGAAAATGAATACAAAGAAATAGGAATACCCAGATCTCCAACCTCATTTAGGTTTCTGTTTACCACCAGTTTTGGTTTTATTTTGGGTTTTTTAAATCAGAATTAACTATCTAAATAAATATCAGTACTCAAATGTCATACATGAAGTATATTTATCTTCCACAGAAGATAAGTGCTTACAGGTCTTTTTGTTGCTTTATTTACATATTCTACTCTGAGTATCACAAAAATTCTTTAGCAGGGTGGGATCTGGACCTATACTTTCTCCCCTGAGAAAAGGTGAAAAAAAAATTCACCCAAAAAAGGCAAAGCAAACCAAAGCAAACCAACCAAACAAACCAAAAAAAAAAAAAAACAACAAACAAACCACCAACCAAAAAAAAAAAAGAACCAAAAACAAAGAAAAAATGAAAACAAACAAATAAAAAAAAAACCCAAACAAACAAAGCCAAACAACCCCTTATTCTACCAAAGAGATAATCTTATCTGTATTTATATCTACTCTACTTCTCTGGAGCATCATTAACTTCACAGAGCTCAATAAAACCACAAAAGTCTATCTGCAGTATCAGACATGAGGTGAATGGTTTAATTTCTTTATATAGGCACCAATAATGCCAGGCAGAACAACTGGAACGACTTTAGTAGGTAATGAGAGGCAGAGATAAAGCACATTTTTTTCTCTGCATCTGAAACTCAGAGCAAACCTCATGAAGCAGATGGGCTCAGGACAGCATAAGGCCTCGTCTTCATTGGTGGCCTACGTCCAAGATGTGCTAGGTCTGTAAAATTTAAAGTTCTTCCATCTTCTCTGCAGTTCTGCAATATATTGCCAGCTCTAAGTTTAGTATCACAAAGAATCCAACTTGTTCAGCTGGTAACAGATGCGCTCCTGTCTCTGGAGTCCTGTTTTAGAAAATTTCTCTGTAGACGTGAAGCAATCACAGCATAGTTGTTAATGAATTCCTACCATGTTTTATTCATCAAATTAGTCTAATTAGCATTTAAATTAGCTAAATATTAAGAAATGAGCTTCAGTCAAAACCTTGGACCTCGGCCGTGCTGGAAATTGGGCAAGTGGGATGTGAAAGTAAACTTTAAAGTTATCTCTGTTTCTCAGAACTCTGTGAAAAGTTCAGATATGATGTGCATATCTCCAGCATTGGAGAAGCTGTGGCTTAGATACATTTTCTGAGAAGTCAGTACACACTTTTTCTTCTTACTTGTTCATGAGAGAAATTCATCTGAAGCCAGAAACCCCAAATGAAAAAACCAATATATAAGCTAAAACATTAACGATGCAAATTTAAAATTAAAACATATTTGGAGAAGTTTCCAGTGACTGTATTAGTTTTGACATATGAACTCACTCAAATACTGAAACTGAACAGGAAGTTAATTTTTCACCGAGAGCTTTCTTTTTCATTGTTAGATGTATTATATTACAGATAATAATGTAAAATACATTGCACATCATTTGTAAACATATAAAAACATAGGTAATAAATTTAAAGACTTCTGTTGCCTACTTCGATTTTCCTTAGCCAATTTGAAATAATTTTAATTTTTATTTAGGGGGCTTTAAAACCAATTTTAAAAAAAATTAGGAAATAAGCTTTTGGTTTCACATGTGGTTTGAGCTTTGAAAAACAAGGCAGGAAAGAAAATTATTATTATTCCTTGTATTAAAGTTACGAAGATTTTATTCTGAGATGTATAAACTTTTCAAAGTCATGCTAATTAACATTTATTTGTAGCTATAAAGAGTAACTTTTTTTTTAAGCCTTTGTCATGTCATAAGCCAAAAAATTCAATATGACATGAAAAATGAAAAAGGAATGTCTTTTTTGGCTTTTGATATGGAGCAGAAACTGATGTTTCCAAAAATGAACAACAAACAGGCTCTTTGTGTTTTGAATAAATGAATCCTCGCCAGATAAACCAAATGTCACAAAGCCACTGTTTCCTATCAACCAAGTAAGTTGTCAGTGGCTTTGTGGCAGATTGGTGATCCACCTTTGCATCCTTCCCTACTGTCATTTCATCCACAGCAAAGGCCAAATCCCAGTCTATCTATTTTAAAACTAATGCTTATTCCTTTCTAAAACAGTTATCTTCACTTTTTTCTCCCACGAGCAGGCAAGGACTGATCCATGATGTTGATTATCTGGAAGCTGGAGGCCTTCCAGCCACTGGGGAGGGGGTATCTGGTTTGGCCTCTCATCACAGCAGTGGAGGCATAAGTCTTGCCTATTTTTAGATGGAATTTATCAGTTTATGACAGGAATTATCCTGATGGAGAACCTGATCTTGGGACACTCAAGAAGTTCACTTCCAGTCCTGCATTCCTGTGGGTGGTTCTGGTCATAACAGCAGGAAAACCTTTGTGAATAAATCAAGCCAAACATGTATTCTTTACTGCTTTAAGTAAGATATAATATTAAGCATTTTATAATAATACTAATAATAATTTTAGTATCTAAATGTCTGCTTTCATGCCTAAAATGGATGTATAGTCTGTGTTAATAGCTTACAGTAGCAATTTTAAAAATTCCATTTTCTCAAAGCGATCCACACCCTGAAATGTGATTGCCTGAGACTATAACACTCTTTTCTGTCCCAAATCTTTCTGTTTCTTTAGGAGTACACTGACACACTGGTTCCACTCATCTTTCAGACACATCTCTAACATGTTTTTTGTTTTACACTAATTTTTCTGTCTTTCCACTCTCCCTTCCTCTGTAATCCTGTCTGTCATTACTTGGCTTTGCAGAATCCCTGAAGGCTGTTAATCAGGAAATACTTGGTTTCCATCCTTAGAGACCATGGCAGGTCTATAACCTCATGCTTTTGGCCTGGCTGCTTTGTGCAGAGCCCCCCTCACCCAGGGCAGCCTGTGGGGCTGGCCCTGGTGAGGCAGCCCTGCTCCTCACCCTGTACAGGGCAGGCAGCTGTGGCTGCCTCACCCAGGATGGCAGGGTTGGCTGCTTAAAGTGGTAAACTGATTCACAGGATAAAAGAGAGCCTTCTTCACAAACTGAGAAAATGGAATAGAAATGGCTGCTACTTGGATTTATACCTCTTTGTAGCCCTAGTTCACAGCATTCACACATCTGATAGTATCTGTATAAAATTTTTTAAGGACATTAAAAACTCCATTGGATAATTTTATCTTTAAATTTTCTTCAGAGGCCTTGCACAAGTCTTCCAGAAACACTATGGTTAAATTGGGGTTGACAGGCCCAGGGTATATGGTGCATCCCTGGGTGACAGCATCCCCGTGGCCACCCCAACCCACTGCCAGGTTTCCCTCTGTCCTGCTGGGTGCAGGAGTGACTCAGTGTGGCCTTCAGCACACCTGCCCTGCCTGTGAGCTCTGCAGCACAGCCACCCTCCCCTGCACGCCTGCCACATGTGAGGTGCTGGGCTGCATCCTGCTCTGCTGGCTGTGCCTCTCCCAGCTGTGTGCAGCTCTGGATTTAGCCACTTCTTAGTTGAGTCAGGGAAGGATATAATGCTGTAAATGTTTAGGTGCTCCCCTTGGTTTTAGTGTTACAGGTTTCTCTGGCCGACAAAGTGCTGTGTCACAGAAAATTTGCTTCTTTGTCATAATTTCCATTCTATGACTGTGTAAGGTTTCTGTAAAAGTCTTTCAGATCACAGCATTCATTGACATAAGGCACAAATTTGAGCATGAGACTCTTTTTGCCAGTTATTTTTTTTCTAAGCAATTTGAGTTTTGTTTTTGGATTGTTTTTCCCATTTCTTCTAGGAAATACATGATTAAATGTCTGTTATATAGTCAAGACCATGAAGCTTCTCATCTGTTAGACAGAAACATAATCTGAACTCAGCTGGAGGAGAAATTGGAGCAATTATCTAGGGGGAGGAGAAAGGAAATAGATTTTGCTTGCAGACAGCTTTATAACATCTGTATTTCAGTCTTTCTGCTTGTTTTGTTTTGTTTTGAATTCACCAAACGTCATAGGAAGCGAATTCTGGACAACACTGTAAAATAATCTTTGGTTGTATAAAGAAGAGGAGGCATTTTCCTCTAATAGTGTAACCCTCAATCTGCTGCATCCTTTGCTCTTTGTATGTAATGGAAATGCTCAGTTTCTAGCTCACTTCTGAAGATCTGCTGCAGGCTAACTCTCAGCGTAAAGTTCCCAGTCAAAAATTAGGGTTTTGTGTGTCAAATAGTTTTTTTAATAGTCATGTTATATAATGAGCTGTATAAAAAGTTGAAAGAACCTTTATTTCACTGGCATAGATACTGAACACTCACACATGCCAGATGCATTTTAAATCAGTATAAAACAGTAGTGCAAAACCAATGAAGAGAAGATGGCAGAACCTAAAAAATCCTGCTGTTGCCATTTTTATATATGGTTGATAAAAAATAAATGAGCCAAACAGAAAAGTTATATATTAATGGAACCTTGAAATTCTGGTAAGACTTCAGCTACAAGATAGTTGCTTCAAATTTTGCAACAAAACGTCTCCATCAATTTTTGTGTGAGATACCTATGGCTTTTCTGTTACTTGAGAGACAGAAGAATCAAAACTCAGCTGTCAATACAATTCCCAAAGGACACTTGAACAATAAAGAGGCTTTGTCTGTGACAATGAAAAACAGTGAGTACTCTGTTTTCACAAATTTTCATGGTACTCACTCCTTGAGATTTGGGATTATTTTTGTCAAAACCCAAGTAAACAAAGAAGTTCTCTATAGAAAAATTTAGTTGGAAAGCCTGTATGTAAATCCTGATGTCTGAAGCACAGCAAATGGCCTTCAGAGTCACACAAAGTGTTTGGAATTAGGAATCTATTTTACTGGGGATTTTTTTTTAATTTTTTTTTAGAAAAGGACCACTGGGTTAGATAAGTGCTTACCCTCACTGTGGAATATGAGAGATAACTTGGAATGGATCTCCACTGAAATTTGCTTTTTCCTCTGCCCCACTGTCTTCTATTTTTGTGAAGATGCTTGTTCAGCAGCTCATTTATTTGCTATATTAAAGTGCTAAAAGTAAGTGATATTTTTTGATTTCTGAAAATATGAATTGAAGGAAACTGGGAGTTCTCATTCGCAGTAAGGTACTAATTAGCAAACCTGATGAAATGTATAAAACCCTAAGGTGGGGTTTTTATTTTTCTCAGAGAGTTTCTAATGAGAGAAAGTACAAGAGACTTTCTCTACTAACAATTTGATTAAATATGTGGCATGATCTATTTTGATTTCTAATTACTTTCATTCTACATTTAATTCCACTCTCATAAAAGTTGATTTCATTCAATGGAAATCTCAGGTACACTTTAGTCAGAGTCTAAACTTTATATAGCATCTGAAAAGAGACACTTCTGAAATAAAAACTGACAAAACAAGCAGCAAGGCATATGGTGATACAGAATTCTTCAGGGATATCCTAAGCTGCATGCCTAGTAAGCTGTAGCCTAGTACTCAAATACTATTTCCCTAAATAATTATTAAATTGATTTCAAAAATTAGTAATTAACTGTATTATTTGCACTAACTGTGGAACTGCAGCACTTATGTGTACATTTTATGTGTAGATTAGGCACATGCTGGAATGTGTTATTGCACCTACAACCGTTTTTTATACCTTGTGTGAATTGGAGTCATAGTCATGGTAAGAGGTCACACAGATTGTGTATAAACTAATAGCAGATCTTGCCACTGCCTGCTAAGGTGGCCAGTTCTGATTTGCTCCACGTCTTGCTTTGTGTCATGTCCAAATGTTCAGATTTTTGTTAGACTGATATTCTTGCAAGAATTTTTCCTTAGACTAGTAAATGGAGCTTACTTCACTATGAGCCACTGGTTAACTAATGCAGCAGGTAACACATGCCTGCTACCAGAGACTGTAACGTCAGTCCACATGTTGTCAATTTATGGAACCTCCCATCTCTGAGACTTTTATTGTTATGGGAACAAAATACTCTTGAATTCCACATTTTTCTGTCTGACATAAACAGCTAAAGAGCAGCTAGAGCAGCAAGGAGACCAAAGGCAGTGCTCCTCTTGTGAGCATGGTAAACACTGTGCTAAAGATGCTGGATCCTGGGTGACAGTTTTAAGTATTGAACTATTGTTTACCAGTGCACTGGTTTCAACATCATGAAAGGATGGGCAGTCCTTTGAAGTTCAGAGATTATTTGATATTTTTTGTTTTTCCACCCTAAATAAAACACATGAAGTTGAATATTTTGCTCAATATGCAACAAAGGCTTCATGTCAGCAGGAAAAACAAAGTAAAAACAATAATTATTGTTCAATTAAAAAGTATTTTCTTTATTTAAGTTTAGAGAAAGGACTGCTATAAAGTGTAAAAAGAATGAGTGAAAATAATTGGATCCCTATAAAAAAACAAATCCCATGAAATTCTGGGGTTTTCTTTGTTTTGGGATTGTCAGTGTCACTAGGGGACTTCTAGATGTCTTGCTGGTTAGTTTCTCAACAATGTGCTTCAAAACACAGTAGGACAAAAAACTTTAACACAATAAGTAAGTAACAGTAAGTAAAATGAGTGCTTCAGTCATCTAAAAAAGGTTTACTTTTAGTCAAGATTGGGGCAGATAGTCTTATCTGTTTGACCCAAAGTGGTTTAGCTATCCTGGCCTAATTGATCCTTCATTCACAAAATTCCTATGTAGCCAGAGTAAGCTGGCATATTTTTGCACTGACCTTTGTTTAACCTACTCTAAGACTGCCTCTAAACACAGGTCTCCTGGTTAGAGATAGATGTGGAATGCAAACAAAAACAAAGCCTCTGGCACACTTGAAATGGAAGATGACCTTTTTTTTTTTTTTTTGCACCATTTCAGAGTAAAAAATTTGTAGAAGATCCGTTCAGATGGCAAGCTGATTAATATCACATATTTCCAAAGGCACAGTTTGTCATCACAGATAAAATCAGATTTACACGTAGACTAGGGATAAATCTGAAAAAGTTATTTTCCAAGAGTTGCTTTTGCTCTGCAGAAGACTAAATTAAACAACATATAATATCAAACAGGGATATGAAATAAAGGAAGTTTAAATCCCCAACTCTCATTCAGCATGATCATGAAGGGAAGAAATTTTTTCATTAATGTGTGTTAATAACTATCCTCTGTATTTCCATTGAATAAATAAATTAAACATGGATGATGTTAAAATATTATGTCAGTGCACTGTAGCTCTATGAAGAAAATTACTCTTTTTACAACATGGAGTAAAATAAATAGGTCTCTCTCTTTAGAGGAGTGTAATCGTTTAGTTCATCTAGGGACAATAATCCAAGGAAACGTGTTCCCCATCTACATGACAATGAAGAACGTTTTCCTAGAACAAATAGGTATCAGCCATTATATGTAAAAATTTTAGATTTTTTTTAAATCTCAGTTTCTAGGTTTTGTGTAAGAAGGAATTCAGGCTCAAATCTAGAGTGAAGTATGTGGCAATGATGTACCAGGTTTTGAGTGGAACAATTCAATTTACTTTTCTGATATTTTTGTCTTCTTGTGAGTATACAGTAATTGTTTTCTTCTGAGTATATAGTCATTCTATAACTATCAACTCAAATGCATAAAGAAAAAAACATACCTCTTCTTTGCCTGTACAGCCACAGCTGCAAAGAATTTATTTTTTTAAGGAATTGAGACGACTTTTAAATCATGAAGCTGAAACTCAAATTCATATCTCAATTTCCAAAGATCAGACTCTTCCTACAACCTACTTTATTCCATTTTGCATAGTCAGCAGATGACTGGTAAATAAAAAATGCTCTAGTTTTCATGAATTTATCACAGACAGTGTGGCCTTTAAAAAGCAGACCCCCTGTAATTTAGGATGTCTTATTTTGCTTGTCATTTAGAGATTATTTGCCAAAAAGACACATGAGAATTTCCACTTGTGGGGAGAATTGCCTCATCCAGAAGGAATCTCAGAGGGAGAGTTTTGCTCTTGCAAGAAAAGTTCTGCTGAGACACTAAAAAAAATCCTTTACCTCAGTATATTAGTTGAGGAAGTTTTTGTGGGTATAAATCCAGCTCTCTGATTCTGTTTGCCTTTGAATTAACCATAGAAGCTCCACTGTAACCTCGAGTCATCCTGTACTTTAGTGACTTCCCAAACATCTGCTGGGGACTTTGAAACCACCACATTCATTTTCTTATGAGCTAAGCTGCAATTTAACTCAGGTCTCTGAAGATGAAAGCCTAGGAAGCCTCTACAGAGGGCAGAACATTTTCCCCATCAGTACTCAGCTTGTGAAGCTGGGAACAGCTAGCCTGCTCTCCCCTTTGGGTTGGGAGGCCTTGTTGTTTCCAGCTCCCAGACAGGCATTTGAGGAACCCCCATTTTAATTTTTTTTTAATTACACCCACTTCCTTAGGCAAAGGGCAACAGTCTCTATCCATCTGTCTGGAAAACTTGGAAAGATACGTGAAATTTTTAAGGTTGTTGGGTTTTTTCAGTGAAGCATTTGAGGTCTGTGTATGTTACAGAAATGGGAATAAATTCTCCACAAAAGCAGGAGGACTAGAATCTGTCCTTTTTCTTCTTTGTAGGCATCATAGCTCTTGCTAAATCATAAGGCCTCCTAGTCAGTTTAAAACTGTTTTGTGGCATGGAAAATAAGTTTATAAAAATTATACAAATAAAAGACAGAGCTTTAGTTTCAAAGTATTTCTGGGCATGGATGTTTAAGGAACTGGTTGATGCCAAAACTAAGTGTATTGCTGTCAGTGAAATTTTCTACAGAAAGATGTCCCCAAGTCTAGCATAAACTCTCAGGCAATAGATAACCTTAGATTAAGGAATCAACATTCATCTTGGGTGGAAGACACCTAGACTGAAATCAACTCCCTGTGTGATTTGGACACTCACAAAGTGTGTGACACAGTCATCAGACCTTTATAAGGCAGCTCTCAGTCTCTTTTAACAAACCCGTTGGAAAGAGGACTTGTTTTTTAATGTGGAAAAAATGCAGAATGTAAAACCTCAAACATTTTCACCAGACAGAACTCCCATTCCTTGGCCAGCCCAGCTGGAAGTTATTGTCAAGGTTGCTGTTCATCACAGGACTCAAGCAGAAGGAAAATTCTTATTCTGGTATTTTTGTAGCACCTGTTCAGTGGAGCCCTGATCCATGCCTGTGGTTCTTTGGTCTGACATATGACTCTTTGGGAAGATACAAGTAAATAATATTCAGTGGTAATCTCAAAAATAGTCCCTTTAGGGCCTCAGCTAATATAGTGCACTTAAAATTAAGCATGTGCTCAATTATAAAGTTATTATTGAATAAGAGGTTTTGTGGGCTGAAAATGTGATTAAGGAGTATTTCTGCTTGAGAAAAGCCCCCAGATTAAATGTTGGAGGTTTTTTTATACAAAGCTCAGACATATCATATAATTTTAGAATATTATTTTCATTTTTAACAAGCTGTTCCAAGCTATAAAGTTGGAAATGTCTTCAAATTGAGTTTATAAAAGAGTATACTTTTCAGATTTCAAAGAAAAAGAAGTCTGCAATCAGTGCTTTAAGATATCCAGAGATTTTTTCCAAGCATTTTGTTTTTCTTAGTTTAGAGCTTTCTAGTTTAAGATCCAATTAATACATTATTATTTAAATCAAGCAGAGCATTAAATGAAACAATGTTGACTTAACCTTCCTGTAACTCTGTGTTTCATGACAGTTATCCCAAAAATTAATTAGGTCTGCTTGACAAAGCAAATTGGTGATGTATGTGGTGCTAGAAGTAACACTTTGAGTGGAAGCTACTCAAAAATCCCATGAAGTGTTACCATAATTAAGCACCAAAAGTGTTACTGTAATTAAGTGCTGAAGTTGGCTGTGGTGTGAGCCGACCTTGGCATTGACGCAGGAGCTGTGCCCATGTGCAGTGGATGTGATCGCTGCCTCTGGCTGAGCCTGGGTAGGATTCCCTGCTCTTTGGTGGAATTTCTCTCCACTGGTGAAACTGAAATCAGGGCTGGGAAAGTGGTGCACAGTGCAGGTTGTTGAAAGCAGCTCTGCAGAGTTTCATGCCAAAGTAAGACGAGTGATGTAGCTGAGGTGGAGGGCCAGCAGGAATAGAGGGAATAGGAGGGGCAATGTTGGTTCACTAACTTCTCTAGGTTACCTGAGCTGTCAGTGGAGAGACAGTGGCACTGCTAGAGGTTTTGAGTGAGCTCTGTGCTCTGTCTCTCCTC
The DNA here is from genome assembly GCA_020086605.1 of Lanius collurio. Classification (NCBI taxonomy): domain Eukaryota; kingdom Metazoa; phylum Chordata; class Aves; order Passeriformes; family Laniidae; genus Lanius; species Lanius collurio. The sequence goes on along the minus strand of JACBWW010000007.1, from coordinate 23,686,821 downwards.
ATGGACTGTGGTGAGAAGCCAGGCAGAGCAAACAGCAAATATGAGGAGATCCATGGGCACCTTAAACAGTGTGGTGGAATACATTCTTCCTCTTCATCAGCACTTGCAATTACATCTGACCCAATCCAGAAACTGTATTCACTCTTTATAATCTTGGTGCCTTGATTAATAATTAAGCTTCTAAAATGTGTAAACTTTAGTTTTATGAAGGTTTAAGATACATAATCCAAAACCTTGATAAAAGCAGGTCTTTATAAACAAGTCCCTCTTTGCCTGGAGGACACTGCATATTTCACATAAGAAGGTTATTTGTAAAATTGGTTCTGGTCCAAATTTAGATATATAAGCATTTGCTTAAGCTTAATGAGTTCCATAATGTGCTTACAGGTAAAGGCATGTTTAAACACATTGTTGGAAGGAAAGAAAAGAATACTGATGCAGATCATGGGGCTCATCAGACTGAAAAAACAACCAACGGGTGCAAAACAGTTACTTGTCACCTGAAACTATTCCCCATTGTTGTTCACCACTTACTATCCCAGTGGAAAAGGTGACATGGCTGCAGGGACAATTAGCCAGGGCTGAAAGCTGCTTTACCTTCTTACCCTCTTTTAGCAAAGTGCAAATGGAAACATAGATCTGAAATGTGCTTTTTTTTTTTTTGTTCTAGACATAATTAGAAATTTTTACCTTTTTCTCTGACTCTTTACATATATGTGTAAGCTAGACATGCAACTGCTGAAGGGAAAGTACTTTTTTTTGGTTGTACAGAATATTCACTTTTCACTGAAAAAACCTCAGAAATAAAACATATTCATCCGAGAACCCAAACTTTTCTATTATAGGTTTTCTTCTTTTTTTAAAAAAACAGTCAACATTTACTATAGAAAGCTAATATTTGTGAGGCTTATTGCACTAAAAAAAGTTGCATTTCTTCATATATTTATACTTATTTATACTCTAGAAAACAACATGAGTACATTCTTTCCTATCTGATTCATTGCTGAGGCAAAGCAGGAGTAATTAAGACAATCAACACACATGTTTTGGTATAGTTGGATATTTGGTAATTTGAATCTTTCAGGAACCAATGTGTGGATATATATGGTATCAGTAATTCACTTTCCAGTAACAGGACATTAAATGCAGCTGGAAGGAGATAAGTACAAATCCATCTAAAAGGAGGCAGTTGTTCACTGTGAGTTAAGCTGCGGTGCTCATTTCTGTAGAATGATGCAGATTCCCAATGCTTCCAGAGTTTGAAGGAGAGACTAAGTAAATACACGTAATATAATGCTTCTGAGTATTAGTAATGATGATTAATTGTGTCTGGTTCAAGAATACTGAGCTGCAAATGGCTGGAGGATGAGAAAACCTGCATAGGAGTCCTCACACACGTTGGTACTCCTTTACTGCTAACCTTGTGTACTGACAGATGCTGGCACTCACACCAGTGAGAGGGGGATGCTGCACCAGATGGACTCTCTGATCCAGTACTTGTGCTCTTAGGTGCACTGGTGTTCACTGCAGTGCTTTATGTGGCTGCAAACTGTGACGTGTGAAGCACCTCCTGAAGACACCTCGCTTCTCCCTGATGTATGTTAGAGCTGATACCACTCAGTACTCAACAGACCAGAATCTTCTCACTGGAGTTAGAAATACCTGATTATCTATTTGCAAGTCCTGACTTCTGCAAACAAGACATTGAGACTCAATTCAGTATTTCACAAAATCCGAAAGAGGGAACTGAAAATACAGATTATACATGGAAAGGAGCAAAAAAAAAAAAAAAAAAAAAAAGCCAAACCCAACATTTGAGAAATTGCAATTTTTAAATTAGAAAATGGAAAAGGAAAATGTCAAAAAAAGGTTTTGCTAATCATAATGTTTTTCTTTGTAGGTAAATGCATCCCGCCAAGAAACCAAACTAATGGAAGAATGTGACCAACTCATTGAAATAATCCAGCAAAGACGACAAATAATTGGAACAAAAATCAAGGAAGGAAAGGTAAAAGCTTTACTTCTTTAGATCACAAGTAGGTCAACACTATTTCCTTTTGATTGCAGCTTTTTTGACTGCAGATATTATTAGTAGAAATTTGTAAAACTCCTTGTGCAGTCCTTTGCTACTGCTGCTTTTGTGTAAAGAAGAATTTAGTCCTTGAAGACCAGTATGATAGACCTCAACTGTTTATTTGGCATTTCTTTCACTATAGGTGATTATGAATTTTAAGGATAAAACCAGAAATGTTGTCATGATAGCTAAATGACAATTAAATTATGTCCACTTAATGTTTCCTTCACTGTTATGTGCCTGACAGTATTTCCCCCAAAGTTTTAACTTTCACAAAATGTCACAGCATATAGAATCATGTCTCACAATTACCTTCTTTTTTTTTTCCTAGGTACTTCAATTGTTTATTCAATTACTATTGCATAAAAATTTTGTTCCAGTGGTTGTCATTCATGAGAATAAGAAGTCTTAACTTATTTACAAAAAATATATTCAAAAGTGTGCAAGAAATTCTATTAGGTGTGCATTTCTAAGTCCCAAAGTTCCACGATTATTAGTAGCAAACATATTGAGCAGGAAAAATCTCTAATAGTCAAGTTTCAACATACTTTGCTAGCTAACTGCTAACTCAGAAATGCATTAGAGTTGAATTAATGTTTTTATTTTCTATGTACAGGGTGTTTACTGTTTAACTCCTAAACTATCTAAGCCAGATATTAATTCTTCTTGTGTGGGAAAAGCTCAGGAAAGGAATAATGTCAAGCGCAGGTTAAATGGTTCATGTGGCTGTCAAGATATTCCAATTAACTTGAAATGAAAAGCCTGTAGGCAAGGGCTGACTTAAACACGTTTGAAACCACAGGTCCTGTACACTGTGTGACAAAACCTGAATTTCCTCATGCTGTTAACAAAATATAATCCCCTTAAAATTAAATAGATGGCCTTCTTCATTTTTGTTTCAACTCTGTTTCTCTGTGCAGAGAGACCAATGAAGTAGAAAACTTACTCTGTTGCTTGCAAAAATATGTTCTAATTTCCACCAGCATGGAAGATTTGTAACACAATTGACTCCAAATTTTTTTGAATAGAGCTGTTATCAGAATCTGTCCCCATTCTTTGTTCTATTTTGTTGAACTGAAAGTTATATCAGTGAAGGTCCAGTCAAGATCTGGAATGCTTTGACTCAAATATGATATATGTTGAAAGATTTCAGGGACTCAAAAGACCTATGTGAAAAACCACAGGAAATGCTGCCCAAGGTATCTTCCTTTAAGGAGACCTGTGGCTAGGAGTCTTTCTGGAAGGCAGACAAATTTCTCTGTAGGACTGTAGGTGTGGCTACAGAGCTGGAAACACTCACATACTAAGTTCTAGCTGTGCCTGCAAGGCTGCAGATTCAGTTACACAAGTCTGAAAACCCTGTGCAGCTCCATACTTAATCTCACCTATCACACACACCCAAAAACCCCACGGAACATGTAACAGGAAAGAAAGAAATATCAGCTAGGTAAAATAATCCTAGGGCAGATGTTATTCTTACCACTGCAGAAGTGGGTAGGGAATGAGTGAGATGAGACTCTTCCTTTTTCAATTTATCATCTTCTGAAGATATAAAAAAGAATCAATCAAGTCAAAAATATAGTTCATATTCAGACATCACAAATCATGGCATGCCTTCTACTGCAAAAAACTCACAGGATAAGATTTATTCCATTTCACTCTTTGCTTGTTAATTAATTAGTAAATAAGGAGATTAATTTTTTACACTGCAGTGTTAAAAAAGTGAAAATGAACGTTTACCTGATTACACTGGTGTAGACTGAATTGTAATCTCTGAAAATGCCCACTTACAGGAAATATTATGGCAGTAGTTCATCCCAGAAGCTGATACAAATCATTACCATTACCAAAACCTGTGCAATCGCAACATTTTCTCCTCTTTTTTGTTTCTATCTTTAAGAGATACAATGTTACATGACCCAAATCATTAGGCCAATATCTTTTTTGGAAAGTTTTTCAAGAATGTTTATTTTGCTACTTGTTTCTGTTGTCAGATACGTGCACTAAGATACCGTCATTGCTGCTTAGGATGCCAATATATCTGAAAGACAAGTCTGCAGCTTCATAGCTTGTGCCCTAATTCCTGAGACTGGGAATGTTATCTTGATTATAAATTTGGATATTTCTGCCAACCCACTTGGTTGTTAGTTTCCTCATTTTGCATGTAACTGGGTCTTAATGTGCCTTTCTAAACTCCAGAATTAATTCATTTTCTTCCTGTTTCTTACTCCTGTTAAAACTGTGGTCCTAGTGTGATAACAAAGGGAAGAACTCCCAGACCTTTCAGGAACTATTGTAGTTCCTGAAAGTTTTGTTAGCCAACATTGTCTTTGAATGGAGGATTGTGCCCTCCCCTAACCTTTCAGCTAATGATTACAGTCACATCTACTGTGTTTATCTCCAGCACATATGTTCGCAGTAATAATAATCAGCTCTCCAACACTACTGTGCTTTTGTCCAGTTAAAAATATCCAGCAAGAAAACACCCTGTTTTACTAAAAGCACATAATGAGAAGGTCAGGCATGTATTGTTAATAGAATTGAAGTATTTTTCTGTTAAGATTTATTTTCAGAATTTTTTGTTATGAAACTCACCTGAGTAATAGGAAAAAAGTAGTTAATCTATAAGCAGCCTCTAGCACAGATCTCATAATTTCAGGGAAATGGTTATCTAAATAGCCCTTAGTTATCATGTAAGCAGAAATTACCAGGAAATGACGTTCCTTCTGCTGGAAAATAGGCCAGCTGTGCTTGTTTTGGCTCTCCCCTGTTGTTTTCCATGTGGAAAATATGCAGGCAGAAAGGCTGTGCCTGCCCCTTATTAAAAATGTTACATGGCTAGATGGAGTTCACCACAAGGCTTGTGTGAAAGAAGCTCTTGTCACCAAAACCATTCATCCTAACTCCTCCTTTGCCCAGCTTCTGAATTGCAAACCCAGTCATGATTTGGGACCTTAGAGACATGATTGCTCTCCTGTGTTTCCACTCAAGGTGGTGAGGCTGAGAAAACTGGCTCAGCAGATTGCGAACTGCAAGCAGTGCATCGAGCGCTCGACATCCCTCATCTCTCAGGCTGAGCAGTCGCTGAAGGAGAATGATCACGCTCGCTTCCTGCAAACAGCTAAAAGCATCACTGAAAGGTAAAGGAGAGGTTCCTCTCAATGAAAAGAGAAACCTCTCTTTAAGGCAGCTGGGTTGTCATAGTTGCTGTATTGTCACACCACAGATGTGGTCAGAGGCAGAGGGGTAGTTGACATATTCCCCCAAAACTCTACTTCGTGCTGTACCAGAGTTGGAAGGACCTCACTGTAATGCTAAGTCAAAACATCCCTTTGAGAATAGGAGCAGTCAAAAAAGGGTGCAAATTAAGAGTTAGAACAATAAGACCATGCACAAGTGAAAGAGGTAGAATGGTTGCCAAGCAGAGGTCTGATGTTAAACACACTAAAAAAAACAGGTTTATGGCTGAAATTCCTGCTTCATGAAAAAATCTGAAATTGGTAAAGAAATCAGGCAGCAAGTACCTTCCCTGGAAGAAACTGGGAATTACCTTATTGGATTCATGTTCTTCACAAGTAGCAAGCTACAAGATAATGAAATGAGTAACTTTGTGAACCTACACCATGCATCTTGAAGAGATGGAGATTCGACAGTCCAGGGGGTTTGGAAGTTACAGCACTTACTCTGTTGGGTCCCTCGGTACAGGCAATTTCTACTCCTTTTAGGATCCTGGCTCCTCTTCAGCATGCCAGATGTATCAAGGATCCCAAACATAAGGACCTTGCTATTAGAAAATTTGATCTGGCTTTCAGTGCAATGCTGTGAATGCTGAAACATTCCTGTTGAGTTTTTTTGATGAAAAAAAAATGTTCTGCTGGAATATCAGCTGTTTAGAAATCAATCAGAAATTTTTTTTTTAAATTTTAAAAATTTAAAGAAAGGGGAGTATGGATAACAATGAAAAAAGACATCAAAAGAATGATTTTAATTAATTTTTTAAAATAGCTATTTTTTGTGTTTCTGGCTTCCCATTGTGCCTTCACATTTTCCAGCCACTTTCCCCCAAATACAAAGCATGAAATTCTCTGCTCCTATTACATTTTGGGGTTTTTTGACTCTACCACTTACTCTGGTGTGCTGTATCAGTCTTCATCAAAGGTAATCATCACTTTATAAATAAGCCAGTGACACTGGGTTGCCTGTTACAGGTTCAGAGAAATGAAAATCAGTTGAAAAAGGCAAGGCCAGGCAAGGCAGTGAGTTATATGTTGTCTCTCAGACCGTAGTTTGTATTCTGTCGCCAAGCAACATAATGGCATCCCAGTGGAAGCCAGTAGTAAAACTGCAATGAGTGTCAAAAGCTGAAGGTGGGGGTCTGCCCTATTTTCCGTATTCAGCAGAACCAGCAGTAGGGCAGAAACCTGTGGAGACACAGAGCTTTCTAGCTGACTACCAGGGAATATTCAGAGAAGCTCCATTCTGAACTTGTAAGCATGAACAGTTGCATCATAAATACAATCACAGGAAAGCCACTGGGAGAGCAGAAATGAGACAAGCTGACATATGTGCCCAATCAAACTTAATTCTTGGCTATCATAGATTGCTGTCTGTAATGAGATGGCTGTGAACACCCTGAAAACCAGAGAATCATTCCAAGCAGTGAATAAAACTAAAGGTAAAAAAAACACCAAGTGCTTGCTGACAAATTGCAAATGGAAAAAGAGGCTAAACAGGATTAATAAATTATTCCTCACAAGTACCTCTCTTAGTTCTTATGTGGTGAGCAGCATTTTGTTTGCTTTTAGACTGCTCATGTAACAGTCTCACCATGGCTCAGAGCTCCAGCAGCTAAAGCAGTCTCCTGAAATCATGCTCATTGCATTTCCTCATCCACACATTTCAGAGTAATTGCAGTATAATATTCTCTGTTTTAAGCGCAACAGGTACACAAGCAAAGTCATTACATACACTCCGATGATTTAGGTTGTGCATTATTTACAGCAGGTGAAATACATTTATCCTAGAAAAACCCTTTCCAGTACAGTGTCGGTGTTTACAGTGTCAGCAGTAGGGAGAATTACAGGACAAAATTCAATCCTCTGAACTTAATATGGCGACATGGTGTCTGAAATATTGAATTATTGATCTCCTCAAAAACTGACTGTAACACATTTAAATACAGACCACCCTTTGCATATGCCCAAACAGTCCAAAAAGACCTGGTGATACTAAAAAAAAAAAAAAAAAATCAGTCCTAGGGTCTACTTTAAACTAAGTTCTACATCCACAGCTGCAAGAAAAACAATGCTGAAAACAGACTGTAACAAGAATTTTTACTAGGAAACCTCCTCAGTTCAGCTTTTGAAAACTATGCTGAAGACAATGAGCTTTTAAGCTCAGTTTTTGACTTTCCTTATTGTATTTTCCTAAAATACTACACAAAAAGAGAAAAAGTAGTCCTTAGTAAACATTTGTGCTGGAGTCATTTCAGTCCTGTCTACAGAAAAATAATACTCTAATTTGGGAAAATTTTAAATTGAAGCAATCAAATATTTTGATAAGACGTGTGTTGTGAATGACAGATAACAGACATACATGGCATTCAGGGTTGTCTATTTACTTTGAAACTGAAACATTTGCCCAATTTCTGTTCTATAGCAAAAGATCTAGTGATCTCTCTCATCAAACCAGTCAAACTTTCTGTAAACATATGTAGTATCTAGGTCTCCAGAAAAATGCATTTTGAGATACCAGGCTGAAGAGTTTGAGAAATGCTTCCTGATGGCATTTTTCTTGTAAAAGTTCATCTCTTTGTATTAGTACATCTGGACAGAGAAATTGTGGGTGTAGCTCCTGAAATGAGGTAGGCAAGGAAACTTTTCAGTTTTGGAGGAAACATAAGTCTGCACACATGTTTTGCAGGGAAAAGCCCTTTAAAATAAACCATGCTGACATCTATTTGTTTTATCTCCCTCCTGTGCCTTTTGAAGTTAACAGCAGTGTGCTGTGCTGAACAGCTGAGGAGGTGTGGGGTCTGCACCAGGCCCTTGGGACAGCAGTGCCAAGGCATGCCTGGAGCAAGGAACTGCTTGGGAAAACAACGGTTGGGAGAGATGCAGCATCTGTTAGAATTGCTTAAAACTCAGTTAATTATAGTGCTCTTTCTTCTTTGGTTCAATGAGTGATTAAAAAGAAGAATTCAAGGTATATTGTTGCTTGACTGATGTTTTGTTAAAATCTTACCTGACCCTGCATGTTAGACCTAAGCTCAATAAAAAAAAAAATATTGGAAATCTTGCTCTCAAAAGTCACAGAGGAAGTTCCTAACTTAAACCATATAAATAAAATATGTGTGGAGGCTTTTGCCAAGCTTTTTGAGAAGCTATAACAATCATATTGATCAGGTCCACCTTGATATGAAAGTCATTGTGTCTTGAGTGCTGAAAGACATTTTTCTTTTCATTACAGGGTTTCCATGGCAACTGCATCTTCCCAGGTTCTAATTCCTGAAATTAATCTCAACGATACTTTTGATACTTTCGCACTTGATTTTACCAGGGAGAAGAAATTGTTGGAATGCCTTGATTACCTTACAGGTACTTTTTTTTTTTCCTTGAGGTGCTACTATTATATATTCCTCATAAAATAGTAGTGATAGAATTTTCTCCAGTCCTCCCTGTGTTTGTGACTTTGGCTGATTGCCAGGTACTCACCAAGCCCCTCTCACTCCACCTCCTCAGTAAGGGGAGAAAATAAGATGAAAAGCTCATGGGTTGAGATAAGGACAAGGAGATCACTCAAGAATTACTGCTACAGGCAAAACAAACTCAGCTTGGGGAAGATTAATTTAATTTATTGCAAATTAATTGTAAAAGTAGGTCACAGAAATAAAAATAAATCTAAAAAAAATCTCCTTTCCCCCACTCTATTCTTCTTGGGCTCAGCTCCATTCCCAGCTCATGTACCTGTGGAAACCAAGTGGCACATGAGGATGAGGAATGGAGGTTATGGTCAGTTATTCACACATCATCTCTGCCATGCCTTCTTCCTGGTGCCCTTCTCTTGCTCTGGCATGGGCTTCCTCCCACAGTATGCAGCTCTTCATGGACTCCTCCAACATGGGCCTTTTCAGGGCTGCTGTTCTCCAGGAACTGCTCCAGAGTGGGTCCCTTCTGCCAGATGCAGTCCTTCAGGAGTGGACTGCTCCAATGTGAGTCCCCCACGGTCCTCAATTTCTGTGAGAAACCTTTCTCCTGTGTGGTCCTCTCTCTGCAGGCTGCAGCTTCCTCCAGGGCATATCAACCTGCTCCAGTGTGGGTCCTCCATGTCTGCAGGTGGAGATCTGCTTCCCTGTAGTCTTCCATGGGCTGCATCACCATAGTCTTCACCACAGGCTGCAGGAGAATTTCTGCTCTGGCACCTGGGGTACTTCATCTTCCTCTTTCTTCACCAATCTGGGCATCTGCAGAGCTGTTTTTATCACATTTTCTCACTCCTTTCCCCTCCCAGCTGCTGCACAGCCTTTCTTACCCTTTCTTGAAAACACTGTCACAGAGGCACTATCAGCACCAGTGATGGGCTCAGCTTTGGACCCTGGCAGGTGTGTCTTATAACTGATTTAGTATCTGTGTTGGATACTGAGTCAGCTCCTGATCTTTTCTGACAGACATAACACTTGCAGCCCTGCCACTAACCAAAACCTTGCTATATAAACCGAATACACTCTCCCTCATAATCTTGAATATATTACCTCCAGCAACCTCAGAATGCCCCAGAAAGCATTAGGTGCTTCAAACAACTGGGATGCATTTCCTACCTCCTCACCTTGCATTCTTCATCACCAGAGTGCAAGGAAGTGGGATTGAGAAATGGTTAAAAGCCACTGCAGCAGAGTGGAGTGAAAAAACAGCTGGAACTCAGCCTGGAGCAGCCAGAGCAGGGAAAGCAAGGACCAAACCCTGTTTCCCAGGAGATGGGTGCTCCAGGTGTTGCCTTCTCCCTTGGGGCTGCCTCCTTGCTGCAGCAGATTGCTGCCTAGCAGAGTTCCCATGAGAAGCCAGAAGCTGCTCAAGCAATCAACATCACAGGCTCAGCAGTGAAAGATGTTTTCTTATGTCGCTGACACTGAGTATTTCCCCATCACAGAACTGGAGGATCTGGCTGTGTCTGGAACTAGAGAGCACAGTGTGCTCTGAGCCAGGCTGTGGGGTGGGTTCTCCACACAGCAGAGCCCCACCTCACTTAACTGACATCTTTGGCCTGAAGAAGCCCACAGGATTAGACCCTTACTGAAAGCCTGAGTAATGTGCAGTCTCAGAGCGTACAATGACTCACAAAGAGAAACAAATTACTGTAATTTAGGGTGTTTTGATTTCAATGCCAGAATTAGAACAATTCATTCCAGCTCAATTGAAAACAGAAGAGATGTGCTAAGTTTTTGTTTTGCAGGGTCTTTAAGCAGCTGCTTAAAGCAGCAAGAATTTGCAATGGAAGGCACAAAGCACTATTAGAAAAGCACTGGAAAATACTTCCTGGGTCTATTCACTTGTTCCAGTTTGCAGAGGGTATACTTGTGTTAGTTCAGGAGAATATGAGGGTGCAAAGTCACCTCATTTCCAACCACTGTAATCTTTCCCATGCAGAGGACTGACTTCTGGCTTTTCTTCAGAGGAAAGGCTGAGAAAGTTTGAGTTGTTCAGTTTGCAGAAGAGAGGGCTCCAAGGAGACCTTGCTGTGGTCTTTCAACACTTAAAACATTTCAGTAGGGTCTGTTGACACAGTACAAGGGGTAATGGTTTTAAACCAAAGGAAAAAAATCTTTAAAATCAAGGTGGTAATCAGTGGAAAATGTTGCCAGAGAGGCTGCATAGGTCCCATCCCTGGAAACATTCAAGGTCAAGTTGGACAGAACCCTGAGCAGCCTGTCCCTGTTCACTGTCTGCAGATTGGGCCAGACGACCTTTAAATGTCCCTCCCAATCCAAAATACTCTCTGACAGTGTGATTCTATGAATAAGTGAACAGATTAATACTGGGTAGCACGAGACTGTGTGCATGCACAGGGCAGCAGCACCTGAGAGCTACGGGGTTCTTGTCATATCTAAAAGAGAAATTTTATCTGCCAGGAATTTCTGTAGCACTGTGTGACAGATGAATACAATCAGTGTCTAACACATATTCAAGTAAATAGAACACAATAATAATGTGATAAGAGTAATTTCAACTTCTTATACACTACCAGTGAAATTTTATGGTGTCTGCCTCTCTCCAAATCTGAAGGAATTTTGCCATCATGTTGAGCATTCACCCCAAAATTATAAAAATCCAAGGAAATTAAAGGAAGAATTAAAAGAAAAAAAAACAGGCTCATTTGTCCTGACCTAGCAATCTGCCTTTAAAATAATCAACCTCCTCTTCTTTTACAGTCAAATAAGAGAAATAACCATCTCATTTTGTGGTATGTATGTTGAGGCAATTGACTCCATTCTGGAGCTGCCTGTTCCTCCCAGTTGTCTCAAAACATAGGATAGATATACTCATGCAAATGCAGGTAACTGTGGTCTAGATCTCTAAGGTAATATGAGGTGAATTCTGTCTAGCAGTCTGTTCCTGCTTCCCTCAGGTCTTCTCCCCTTTGCACATCATATGTCAATATTATCAGCCTAATTGCTGTACACTGCAGAAAACAAAGGTTTTATCTGTATCAAAATGAAGGGTTACCTTCCTACAAAGATACTTTCTGTGATCCCTCATGATGGCTATGTCATTTACGTAACTCCTTCTCTGCCTTTTTCATAACTTGTCAACAGTATTAAAAATTTGCTCACAATGCAGTCTAAGGAAACTTGCATATGTATCAAGCATTTTAGCTGGTTTTTTTCCTAACAGTCAATTTTTATCCCTGCCCTTGATGCCCAGTGAAAAACAGTTGTAGCTGGCTTTTCTTCACATTAATAAATAGCATATGGCTACAGTGGCAAAATGCAAAGCACATGTCCAAATTATCTGGGCATAAAATGCGACCTATGCAGACAGTTAGAATACATTTATGTAAATATATGTATATAGATATATATGAGATATAGGTATATATATATATACATATATATGTATAATCCCAAGAGTAGAATGCATTTTATTATTCTCCACTACTGTCCAGAACTCCAGAGAAAGATTTATATTACTCCTTTCAGACTAGTGCATGGAATTTTCATAGATCATAAACTGAACACTTTGTGACAGAGTGAATTAGGCTTTGCTTTTATCACGTTTCACAGTTAAGTAAAAGAAAGACCATTTGTACATCCTAGTCATAGATATATGCTGTGAATTAAGTGAAGGAGCCTACCTTATAACTATCATCTGTATTGCTTCTGAACAAAATGTCAAAACCTAAATTCCAGCTTCATTATCTCTGCTGTCACTTGCTTTTGAAACAATTGACCTTGGCTGTCTCCTGGAGATTTTTTTCTCCTTAGGTTCTTCCCAGTATAATTGTCAGATCTTCTTCACCCTCCATCTCCTCAACACTATCTTTCTTTTTCCTAGGCTATTTCTTTACTGAAGAAATAAATTTAACTAGTTTGTGCTTATCATTCATGTAGATATCTGTCCAAAGCTTCTGCTATCCAAGTAAAATCTCTGATATCTTTCTAAAAGTTGCCAGCCAGACATTGAGATATCAAGCTCAGTATATTAAAACAATACTTTTAATCTTCATCTGACTGTTCTATTTTCTGTATATATAGCCTTGATGTCTTTTAAAAGCGTTCTTATCGTAACAGTTGCTCAAGCTCTTCATCTGGAAATCATCTTTTTCTAAACATGTATCTAGCTAGATCCAGGCAATATGTATGACTTGCAAACCCTCTGCACAATATTACTGTTATAAGGACTTTTTTTGTCCATTGTGAATCAAAAATGCGTCATTTGTGTCTTAATACTTCAAAATCAATTGCAGGAACATCTATTCTTTGACCTTGCAATTTGCCCTACTTCAGAAATCCCATCTGATTCAATGATAAGTTTTCTTCATCCATTACTTTAGTTATGACTGCACAAAGAAATATGTATTGCCTAGCACATGCCAGCAATTTTTTCACACAGAAAAAGAGTTTCCTTCTGGAAACTCTTTACAACCTGTCCTACTGCTTAGCTCTTTCAGCATTGAAATATCAAAAACCAACTATGGTAAATGCTTAGTCTCATGGTTTGGGTGTAATCTCTTCTCTTTCTGTTAATTTTGAGCAGTCCTGGTCTACCTGAAGTCCTGGTCTACCATCTATGTCTGGTACCATCTGTGCTCTTGGTAGCAACACATACATGACAAGTTAATAATACATAAAATTTGTATTCATATCTGATGTAACTGTGTCTTTCAAATTCCTGCCTGCTGGTTCAGTCCAGTCTCATGATACAAAATGGAGTCAAGTAGTGAACATCTGACAGAGGGTCAGAGCAGCTTCTGCAGCTCCCTTACAGTCATACCAGAAATATGGATATTTTTAGCACCATTAAGTCAAGCAGATTGCTTAGGTCTTCTGTTTGTTACTCAGTTTCAAAATCTATAAGTAACTTTAAGAAGTCAATCACTGCATGACAGCAAGGAGAGAGAAATTGAGCAAACAAAATGAGTTTGAGGTGGTTTTAGTCAATCTCTGTGTCCTTGTGCTGAGAGGATTTAGACAGAATCTCAGTAGGCACCCAGGAGGTGCTGAATTCATGCTGGGATTCACCAGGGAAAGGCAGAAGTGTCCCTAAACTGTCTCCCAGGTGTGTAGACCTTGTGAGCCACTCATTCTGCTTCAGAGCAAAAGCCATGCAGATGACATGGAAAGGAAGGTGCATTAAACTAACTGGGTTGAAAGGGAGTGGTTATGCTTATGAGATCAGTTACTTCTGAGAGCAAATTTAAGAAACTGCATTTCTAATAGTAGTGCTTTTCAGGCATTTCAGGTGTGGTTACTGACTTTTTAAGTGTGTTTACTCAGTTTCGAGACAAAATTAAGTAAAACAGCCTTCAGCAATGATTTTTTCTGTCTTGTGAGAGTGTTGATTCACAAATGCTGGTGAATGAAAGTCTGAGTGTCTGGAGCAGTTACCACTCCCAGATATTTTGTCTGATCCTCTACAGAGAGGTGTATTATGTCTTCCACTGCTATGCTGGAACCATACTGGGCTTCCCCTCTGGAGCAGTGGTGAAGCACAGCCAGGTCAGGAAGGGGAAGTTGCTGGTGCAGCCTGGAGATCACTGGAGTCTTTGAGGAGGTTTTCCTGTGGCACAGAGCTCTGTAACAGTACTGGTGGATTCAATAACCAAATCACACGCTGCCACATGCAATACTGAAGCTAACTGGTTGAGGTCAAGCTCTTTGATTGCATTACAAAGTTACACTCTCTAAAGGAGTACGTGCTGTGGAATGATGAATTTGGCAGTTGGACTGCTACATTATTTTATCATACAAAGCATCTAAATGTAGACTTTCCTGCCTTTCTGTAGGAGGTGCAGATGTATTTGTTTTATTCTGAGTGGTTTATGAAAAGAATGTTGCCAAAGAGCTGAATTCCTGCAGTATAGTCTCAGGTGAGTGTAGGTTAATCACAAGAGCCAGGGAAAATATGTCCTGCTTAGGTCAAACCTCTCTGAGTCATTTTCATTACATGAAGGCCTGTAAATTTCCGGCTATAAGGCCAGGTGTGCGTATGAAAAGTAAACTTAGGTTGCCATTTCCTATGAAGTTGAAGATGCTTAGGTGTTATTGAAATGCAGTTTACAGATAATGAAACCTTTAGTAATTTTTGCTTTCCATAAATTAATATTTATTTTCTGTATTGAAATAATAATAAGTACATTTCTCAAGTTAAATATTTTGTTGTTAGATGCAGGAGATGACAGAAGAAAATTTTAGTTGAACATCAGCAGACAAAAAAAAATTATTTACTTGTATGTTTGTAAGTATGACATGTTCCAGTTTTTGTTTGGCCTTTGAAGGACAGGAAAATTTTGAAATGAAGCCCCAACAAGGAAGAAAAAAATGTAAAAACCTCCTGTGATTGTTCTACATTTTTGGAACATAGCTGATATTACCATAAGTCTTTTTAGAAAACTGAGAACATTTTTTTTCCCACATTTTGATTATATTCTTCCCCGGTTCTTATTTGAGTTTTATTTGTCTTTCTTTTCATTAATACCTATCTGTCCCAAGGGTTTTTCTGACAAGTTTAAAAAAGGCATTTGTTGTCTTCTGTGATTCAATATTTAGAGCATCACAAATCATGGCCATATCGTGAAACACATTTGAATGTTTCCTTATGCCCCTTGGTTAAAAGAGGCTGCTTGGAAACGTGTCTGCACTTTAATCCTTGGGAACATACATCAGTAAACCAGAGACATGATCTATAAAAATTCTTAATGAAAAATAAAATAGATGTTTCACAAAAATAAGATGTTGCAAAAGTAAAGGTGAAATTCTTCAGAGGGACTTTTTTTGAGGCTATTATTTGTAGCTATCAGAGCTTAAAGAGCTGACAGGAAAAAAAGCCAACCAAAACTAAACCACAGACACTCACAGTTGCCTTTCTTTTCCTTTAATACAGACATATTTTGGTTGTTTCAGCTTGAGTGCTCTCCTTCTTCACTTGTGACAGCTGGGAGAAATGCTATTAAGCACAAGGATTTGTTATTTTTCTTTTCATGATATGGCTTGTAGGGAAGATGATTTGGAACGAAGCTCCCACTGAGACAAGGATGTGGGAAAATCCAGAAGTCTTTCAAAGAGAGACTCATTTCTTTGTTATTTAGGTGTTTGTCTTTTTAAAGATTGCAAACAAAGAAAATTTAGACATAAGTAATTTGCTTCAAGTTTCACTTCTTTAAATAGTTCTTTAAAACAAATATGTATTAATATGGGAAAAGTTTGTCTATCTTGCTGCACAGAGATCTTTTCTGTCTATTAGAAAAAAAAAAAAAAAAGAGAGAGAGATCAAAACAGAGGGCTCCTCGGTGTCTATTTGGTTTTAATATTCATATAGTCATTATGTTATGATAGAAACTCTTTATTTAGTGCTGAAAAAAGTGAATTTTATAACCAGCAGAAATTATATGCATCTAAATTAGAAAGGATATCTAAGAGATCAATAAAAATTGAGAAAATTGAGCGGGAAAATATTAGTGTTGGGAGCGTCTCCAAAATTTTGTTTTTGCTAATGAATGAGAGATCATAGTGCAGCCTGGAGCAGGGCCAGGAAGGATGCACCACCACAATACCACTAATGGAAACCTCTGTTAAGATAGTCTGGGCAAGCACTGCTTTCAAGTCAACAGTGAAAAGTGTTGACACTCCCTCTTGACATGCATCAATATTGATATTTGATAAGTTTGGTGAAATGGTCAGAACAATTCTCAGATAAAGTAACTTGTCATTGTAGCTATCTAATGTGATCACCAATACATCACTTGTTCTAGGGCATCTGAAACTAAAGCTACTTTAATACAAAATGTTTTCAAATCCTGGAGTTTCCAGGTTGTTATGTCGATATTAAGAATTCCTTCCTAACGGTTAATTGATAATCACAGTTACTACTGGAATTAGCGAAAAGTCATTGAAAATCTGTTGGATGATGTCACTACAAACTCCTACATCGACTGCATCCCCTAATCTCGGGGGAGAGGGGAAATACTTCACTGATTGTGCCTCCTGTGTTGTATCTCACAGCTCCCAACCCCCCCACCATCCGAGAAGAGCTCTGCACAGCTTCGTATGATACTATTACTGTGCACTGGACATCAGATGATGAGTTCAGTGTGGTCTCTTACGAGCTGCAGTACACCATCTTCACTGGACAGGCCAACGTTGTTAGTGAGTATAAACCTCCTTTCTTGTTGTTTCCTTATGTTTCCTACGTAAACCAAGTCTCTTTAAAGATAAATATACTCCTATGTCAAGAAAAAAAGGAAAAATTATTTTCTAGATAAATTTAAAGCCAAAATTTTCAATCCAAACTAATAATGATTTTAAAAGCATTAGAATTCAGAATTACTTCAGTTAGAATTTCTTATGTCTTTTCTGCACATGTGATGTATTGGGAACTTTTGAAGACTAAACTCAGCACAAGTACTGTCTATATTAACAGGACTTGCCTCTTACATCCCAAGTCCTTTTTGCAGATGTAGCAAGTTCAAAGACCTCAGTTCCATTGTCTGCACTAGTCAGTCTGTGTGTAGGAGACTGTGTTGCACTGGTCATCAGTTAGAGCTGTGGCTCCACTGTCATTTGTATAAATTTGACATCTGGACCTTTGTCTGAAATACAGATTAAGTCCTTCCCTCTGATTTTTACTGTATTCAAGGCTACAAAGCATAGGTCTCAGTGAACTACAGGCTAAGTCAGAAAATATCAGTGGAACAACAACTTATATGGTAACTTGGTTTTACTTAAAATGAGATTACAAACATTATTTTGTATCACAGCACATTTTTTATGAGTGCTCTCTATGTTTTGGATCTGTGACTTTCTTTAATGACTGAATTTACTTATTAGATTTTAGATTGCTTTATTGTTAAATAACTACTCATCACAGAAAAAAAAATATTGTCAATATCTAATCTTTGGTCAGGAAGTCAGCACTTCTGGGTTCAGTGTTCTGCAGTCATTTGGATCACTGAGTATGAATTTGGAGAAGTCATTCAACTTCTTCCTGGTCCCTGTATATTTAATTGGAATACCACTAGCTGACACATAACTTGTTTTATTAAACAAGACTTTGGAATGAACCAAATCAGTCAAAATGTGGAGTTTGTTCAAGTCAACGTATATTTAGGTAGGGGACTCATTGCTACAGAGGGCTGGTGTGTTTTAGAGTTCAAGAGATGCATGGACAGATCGTGCAAGAAAAATACACTGAGAACAATGAAGTGCAATGAAGTGGCCCCGGAAGTCCCAGAGCTGTAAGCTGTAAAAGCCTGGGAGAACACTGTGAGAAATGATCAGTGTGTGCTTTCCCTGTTCCTTAAAACCTTCCCAAGCCCTCACCTTTGTCCACCAGCTGATACCCTGGCCATGCACTGACCTAGATAGGCCTAGTTGTGAGACAGGACAGAAATGCTTTCCTTCTTGCAAAATATGTTTGTAAGAAGAAAATTTGTTGGGATACTTTGATGAAACTGACTGCTGTGGGCATGTTTACATGCTTTATGTCAGTGGAAAAATTGTATGGTCTATGCCAAGTTTGAGTGCCGAGCCAAACTCTCCCACTGACTCCTCTGTTAATGTGGGCTTCTCATCTTCTCCATCACTAAGCAGGGGTTTGGTTTCAAGCCAGCTGAAAGGATGTCTGAGGATTCATGTGCTGGCATCTTAACACATTTTTTTAAGTAGCATACTGTGAATGTATTATAACATTCAGGACTGACTAAAAAAAGAAGATGGATTATTGAAAATTTGATGAATGTTTTGTCAAAACCTCCATTCAGTATTTCCCCTAACAGCCTGATTTTGAAGAATACACAGCAAAATTTAAGGCTGCTGGAAAGACCAAATAAACGTCAACACATGCTTCTACATCTGAGCAAGCTGGATAATAAAAAAGTCCAATAGTGATTTTGAAAAAATTGAAGCAAGGTAGATAAGGAAGAAAAAGTTTCCCTGATTAATCACTACTAAGCAGAAAGGACTTAATGATGTGTTGCTTGTTTTCTAGTCCATTTTTAGCTTTAGCTTTATGCTGTGCAAGTCAATTATTTGCATTATGTGTGAACATGGCAGCAGCAAAAGGTGTGCCATTTCCATACCCTTGGGACGTGGGATTTTATTCCTTGCTTACTAGTGAATAAATAACAAGGTATTTCTATTTTAGGCTACACTGTAGGTTTCCCATGTGGAGGTGAAATCTTTGATCTGCAAAATATGTATCAATAAGCCTGCTTTCAGGGATGCAATAAAATTTTCAAGCATAGCGTGAATTGCTCAGTATGCAGTCTGAACTTTCATATCACTTTGCAAAAATAGCATAATTAAAACTTTGAAGAGAAAACAAATTAACACTGTAAGAAACTTTGTTTACAAAATGCTCTGAAGACCTTAAATGAAAGTAGAAAGAACTTAAAGAATGGCCCTTTTTTGGTGTGTTTTTGGTTTGGTTTGGTTTGGTTTGGGTTTTGGGGTTTTTTTGGGTTTTGTTTTGTTTTGGTTTTTTTTTGAGAGCTAGTTCTTATGCAAATACCCTGGTTTAATTGAAAACTATAATGTTAACCCAAGTTAAATACATGCATGTATTATAAGTGAAAGACCTTTCCAAATGTTGTAAAGCATTTTTTTAAATTTCATTATTTAATATAAACTTGAACACCTCCAATGTTGATCTTTTCTGCCAACATGCTACAAATCTGCCTGGGTTTGTAAATGTGAGACTCTCCCAGTTCATTCCAAATTACACTGGTATTGGAGATTTGCCCACTAGCAAACATCATAGAATCATAGCATCACTTAGTTTGCAAAAGACCTCTAAGATCATTGAGTCCATCCATTAACTTAACACTGCCAAGTCCACCACTAAAACATGGCCCTGAATGCCACATCCACATGACTTTTCAATACCTCCAGGAATGGTGACACCACCACTTATCTGGACAGTCTGTTGCAATTCTTGACCATGAAGAAATTTCCTAATATCCAATGTAAACCTCCCCTGGTACAATTTGAGACCATTTCTTCTTGCCCTGTCAATCCTTCCCTCATTTTACTCAGAGAACTGCTTGGATATTTATGCATTTTGTTACGTTATATTCTTGATCCTGCAGAAGGATTTAGCATCCCACCTGTTACAAATGGCTTTCCAAGGCTGTTCTTAGAATATCAGAGTGTACCTCAGTAGTGCAGTTGAACACAGAGAGCTACTCACACTGTAAGTGGCATTAGCAGGTGCTGCACTGCAGCCTTCATGTTTTGATGAACTGAGGATAGATTTGGGGGGGGGGGGGGTGTTTAAATGCTGTTTTAATGAAACAGACTTTGGATTAGAGCAAATTTCTTCCTATTTATGTCATATGCATGCTGTTGCACGTAACTGTATTTTTATTTCTCTGTCACATCCCAAAAATTTCCGTTGGTATTGTGTGTTGCCTGTAGCAGAAAATGCAAACAGGCTCATAGCTTGACTTCAGTTCCGTGTTTTTTGTAGCTATGAATTAGTCACCAGGGAGTAGCTCAAGTACTGCATTAAACCAACAAGCTTTTTCCCCTGAGACAATAGGAATCACTTTGCATACGTACCCACCTACCGTGCTAATGGAGGCTGTTATTTTGGAATCTGTTTCTTAAACCACATAGCCAGCCTGACTGCACTTTCCACTCACAGTACATTTCCCCCACCAGAGGCATATATCATTCAGAGATTGCTAAGAATTCAGTAACAAAAACAAGCAATACTATGTTTTTTTAGTATATTTTCTATCCAACATAACCAACTATATTCTTTTTTATTAACTGAAAAATTGGAAAGTTAACTTTTGATGGCCAAGGTCCAAATAGAGTATTTCATTTGAATCCTATTTCATACAGGAAAGATTATTTCCAAATGTGGCCAAACTTCTTGGCTATTGAATGTTTGGCAGACCTGCTCTGTGCATAAGAGCAATAGGGAGCTTTAGATGAAGTAAGCTTTTACTAAAGCAGTTGTTCTCAAGAGTTATACCATTTGTACATTTGCATTTCTGAGAGGCAGCTAATCACCTGCAATCTGAATATGGTAAAAGCTTTTAAAATTACTTTGTCACAAGCTAACTAACATGCATTATAATTTCATTAACCCATTTCAATAGATTTTCAAGTATTCATTGACAGTGCCTTTTTTTAACACTAGGGATTCGTTACAGTGTGTTTCAGGACAGTTCAAATTTTTCTCTAGCTCTGATACAAGATTCTTCAGGAAAAATACATCTCTCCTTTCTTGACAAAAATCAGTAAATCATTCTTTCTTACCTGGTAAAAGAAATTGGGGTTATTTAGTTATACAGTCTGATTTCTAAAAAATCACCATGTCAAGGATACAGTGTACTACTGTCATAACCTCTTCGCTGTCAGTGGACCTCTCTTCCTTTGAGAGAGCATAAAAGGTTTTTGAAGGATCTAAGACAATTAGTAGACCAAGCTTCCATTAAAAACAATGAATTTACGATTCACCAATTCATTTTTCAATATTCTGGCCTTTTTCTCTTCCTCGGAGTTTTATTTCATCAAAAGCAGATTCCTTACAGTCTTTAGATTTCTACTGAAGATTTTAGTGAGAATTTTTAATGGCACAAAAGCAAATTTGGAATAAAACCAGGAAACCTTCTGCCTCTTTAAAGTATAAAAAGAGTGTATTTCTTAAAAAAATTCAATGTGTTTTGCAGAAATCCTGCATATGTTTATTTTTTTCAGATGAGAATGAAGAGTGGTGGTGGGGAGCTATCTGTTACATTCACCTACCTTATTTACTCTAACAATTTGAATTGGTAATAATTTATTTAAATAAAGTACTTTACAGTAATTAAAATATTCAAGAGATTAGATAACCTTCTCATGACTTTTGTGCTCCTTTTCCAATTTTCAAGAAAATATATTTTATTAAAATCTACCAGTGTAAATTTTAGGAGGATTTACACCTTGGGCTTTTTCCCACCTGTTTTTTAAAGTGCATCAGCAGCCAACACCAGGGAAATAGCTTTACAAATTATTACCTCCAGACTCTGAGAAACTTGTTTTGAAAACTCACACATCCTGTATGGACATCACTGTGCTCACTGCACCATTCCAGGATGTAATTTAAATTCTCTGCATTTTTGTAGGCTACAGTTTTAAAATACATTGTTTTACCATCTGCATAACCCTGTTAAAAGCCCTGGGATTTTGAAACAAGAAACCTGAATGTAGCTGGGATTAGGAGTGGGTACAATAGGAGACCCTTGGCTCCTGCTGGTGCTCCAGTGAGGAGATGTGTACTTTTCCACTTCACCTGCTGCCACCGGCAGGGAACTGAGGGGGCAAACACTACCTCCAGATACCAGTGTGACCAGGCTGCTTGTTCATTTGCCTGAACTTCCTTAATCATATTCTTTTGTATTCAGAGAAGAAAGGCTGTCCTGACAGGACATAACTGGAGACAAATTCCTTTGATGTAGTGACAAATTATTCTTTTTTACGTAAAAGCTTAACTTGGCTGCCAATAATAACTATTCTCCCTTTTGAAAGAGTTTGGACTTGTACTTTGGAATCATCACAGGATTTTTGAATGAAAGCACAATTTAAAGCCTGTTATTGTTATCAAAGAACTTACAGTCAGAAATCAGAACACATCACTGAGCTCCTTGATGCATTGGCAAGAGCTGAGCTTGTTGGGACAACAAGGTTTGTCGAGCAAAGTAACCAAGATAGTCACTCACATCCAACATTTATTGCACATCAGCAGTCTGGGATGCCTAAGACTGGAAGGACAAAGAAAAGAAACATCAGATGTATTCTGCCATCAAAGGGGATGGAGCTTTCCTCTAGAACATGTGTCAGGTCAAACAGAAGGTTTCTGACTATCTGCTGTGCAGAGATAGGGTAGGTAGGGTCCTTAGTGATTATTGGGTGTGTATAAATCCACGTAACCAGGAGGAGGGGATGAACTCAAGAGGAGACTCATAGCAATGCAACAGCACCTTTACTGTCCTTTATATACTTATTTGAATCAAAGTTTTATACTTTGTTAAGGAGCAATCAGCCTCTGGAGGGTATTGTAAAAAGTATAATGCAAGTCTTAAAAATGTGCCCATTAGAGAGTTGCGATGAATCGTACAAAACTAATTTCTAGATAAGTTAGCAAAACTCTGAGCATTTCTGTGTCTGCATAATGGTCAGCTTGTAAATGGTTTACACACATCACAGAACTTTGCTTTAGAAGTGTGGTTGTGGTTGGAAAAGACCCTTCTAGGACCCCTGTCTGTATCCATCCCGCTTATTGTCACATGCTATTCCATATCCCATCAGCAGTATGTTAGTGAGGATTCCTTGATTATATTGAATTAGCTTCATTTTGGCTTATTTTAACATACTTATTTTGCAATAGTGCCTCTAAATCCAGTAAGGGATAGTTTCAATGCAAAATCATTGTGGTAGTTCAGCTACAGAAGAGTCCCTTTAATATCTGTGGCGAACTGGGGAAAGATGAGATTTCCTCTGACTAGTCAGTGAAATATTTTATGTCAGGAAGCTGCTTCCTTTATTTTCTTTCTTCCTCATAGGAAACCCATTCACACACAGCCTAAAAAAATAAGTATAAGTTGGTGTGTACGGCTCAGTGAAAGAAGACATGGACTGATGTTGCTTTAATGAGTTCACTACAAGTGCTGGGCCCAGCTGGGATTGCCATGGGGTATAATGTGGGGATCTTTTCCTTCATGAGAAAGGCAGATAATTGTTCTATACAATCATACACACACACACATATATGTATATATAATCATCTACAGATGAGAGACTCATCTCACATCATTTTCACACCTGGAGAAGTGAAAGAAATTACTTACTGATGTCTGCCTCTCCTCAGAGTCCAGAAAAATAGGTTAGGCATTGTAGCTCTTCATTAGGTGCCAAGATAATATGAATCCAACCTGAAGCTGTGCCATAGTTACCCATTTGCACAGCAGGGTGAATCTCTGTTCTACCTGCCTCTCAAGAATGCTCTGTAATGCAAGAGACACAAACTTCATAATACTTAGGTTGAAATTTGGAATTTAAATTCTGTTTCTAATGATTTTCTGTTATGAAAAGCACATACCAAATTAGGAAGGAATCTTGCAGTATGGCCATGAATTGTCTATGAGTCTGCAAACCTGTATCACAGATCCCTTTCTTTCAGATTTTGTAACCAGTAGCCTTTAAATTTTATTTCACATAAAGGTTCATATTGTCTGATATGCAGAGCTGAATTTACTACTGAGTTCTAAAAGATTCTCTTTATGAGTGGTTTGCTGATAGAACATTAGTTAAAAGCTGAAAGCTGTCTGTAAATAACAACAGCTTTCATATCATGTTCTATGCCCAGTAAAGACAGGGGCCAAGAACTCTATCTGGTTCCTAATCCAGTCAGGTGTTTCTCTGTTAAGTTTTCCAGCCTTACGTACACACATGCATACACTTCCATTTGCATCTACCTATTTCTGGCTGTATCACCATATAAAAGATTGTGAATACATATACTCTTCAGAAATGTTAAATTTTTTATTTATGTAAACATCTACAATAAGAGACTGGGGAATCCATTAGACCAGGAGCTGTTCCAAATATACAGTGAGTTGTATGTATGATTGACTGCCTTTGCAGTTATACATAGAGTAATAAGTTCATTTTAATAGAGTATTTTCCTGTTTTGATTATGATATTGGTACTCCCTTATTTTACTTACTTTCTGTGTATTATACTTCTGTGGTAGGCATCAAATGTAAACCAAGTATAAACCAGAAAGTTTTATAAATAGAAAATTTTCCAGTTCTTTCCCAGCTGGCATCTCAGCATGTGGACATAAATCAAAAAGTTGCATCCATTAAATTTACTGGATTAGATTACTTTTTGGCAAAGCCTGAAGTGCAAGAGCCAAAGGCTTCCCTGAAGTCCATGCTCTACCCTGTTTGGCCTCCCATGATTTGCTTCAGGTTCTGAAGAATGCATACCTGGGGACTGTCAGCCAAGGTGCCTCCCCAGCCCTCCTGGCTTTACTGCTGACGTTCAAGGTTTAAACTGAGTTCATTAATCCAAACAGTAGATTGATGGGATCTCCATAATCCTCCAGTTCTTAAGCAATGAAGAATGCTTTGTGTTGGGATATGAAAAATTTCAGACTGCTAGTGTCTCCACCAAGCCATTTCTTGAATGCCTACTTTTTATGGTTCACTTCACGTAGTAAGAACTTAAAAAGTACCTCGGCTGCAGGTTCATAAAATGAATTAGTGGCTTTAAGTAGTGGCTCAGTAAATGTAACAACTCTTTAAAAGGTACAGAAGCAAAGTTCATATTGCTCTTTGGATGCCTGGGAATGCTCTAAATGTCCCTCTGTTACAAAGTGTTTAGTGTGCTATGACTGATGTGCTCTGTTTGAAATTGCAGGTTTATGCAACTCAGCCGACAGCTGGATGATTGTTCCTAATATCAAACAAAACCACTACACAGTGCATGGGCTGCAGAGTGGCACGAAGTACATCTTCATTGTTAAGGCCATTAATCAGGCTGGCAGCCGGAGCAGCGAGCCTGGCAAGCTGAAGACAAACAGTGAGTAACACGAAATCAGAATGCACGAAGTCGTCTCCTTTCTGGCCTTCCTGTTTAGATCTGATCTTTGAAAGATACAGGAGGACAGAGACACACAACTTTTTTAAAGTGCTTTCCAAAATAAAAGCCACTAATTTAACATAATTCAAGATTGTCAGTAGCACAGAAAATATATTGGGGGTTTTTTGAGAGATACATCTGTAGTTTGGTTTCTGGAAATATCACGTAGGAACCAAGCTATCACATGTGAAATGGTTGAAAATACTCTTTTGTGGTTTCATTTTAATATCCTCTCTATTCTTCTTCCTCTACAAAGCAAAAACTTTCCTTATGTTTGCAGTAAAACATTTTATTTTTGTGTAGTGTTCATAATTGCTAGTCTAATTTTATCCTACAAAATTATCTCTTTTTTAGGACATTGGAAAGCTTCTTAGCTTCAACCCCCTCATTTTTTTATGGAGTTCAGAAAGGTGATAGAGTAGTCAGAGATCCCACTTCAAAAAAACAGTTGTTACTGACATCAAATTACTAGCAGATGTAGAATAGCAATTTTAAGACTAGTTTTCATCTGTTTTTTCCTCTTGTTCCAGCTAATCCCTCAGTCATGTAGTTATCAGCTCTGAGGGCTGGAAAGGAAAGGAAACACTGGGCTTTGTGCATCCTTTGAAAGCTGCTTATTGTAGGGGAGGATGCTTGAGAGGCGTGATAGTGAATGGTGACAGGAGTCTGAAGAGAATGGTGTGTACACCCTTCTGATTTCCTCCTGTTTCCTATTGACCTGTGTGATGGGACCAGACACAATTTAGTACAGAGAGACATCCTTCAGATACTGCTTCAGCACACCAGGGCTGCTGAGCAGTCAGAGAGGCAGACAGGATGTTACCACTGCCAGGCAGTAAGAAATAGTCCGCAAATACTTTCCAACAGGTTTATTCTGTATTTGGTCATAATATATAACTAAATGCACATTGCAAAAGTAAATAACCCTGAACAGTCTACATCTTATTTTTAAGTACATGTGCCAGTGCCTCACACAGAGTTCATGAGAGATCTAGTTTACATTTTCTATGCATGTCATCAAATCTTCTGATTACATGTTTTTCCCCTTGATATGAGAGACAGTAGGAAGGGAAAAGTGCTTTGCTGGACCACTTGTGGAGTCATACTTTTCTAGTTGTCTCTTGGTGGAGGTAAATGATCGTTCTGCTTTCGGACACAATGAGCAAGCCTGTAAGAATTGTGGTGGGCTTTATGTATCTGCAAGGTTTGGTTTACCAAAAAGCTTCCTGTTATTGTCTACAGACCTTGTGCTACAGCCGAAGATACTTGCCAAGAGCAACAGCCTCAGTAATGTTATTGCACCATATTATTTGGACCAAGTTACAGTCCACTTCCTTCCTTTTAATGCACAGTATCCAGCACCACATGGGCCTCCTTCCAAAGCAATCCTGAGTTGTTGACTGTGCTTGTTACAAATAAAGCTGTCAGTGAACAAAGAGACAAGGCTAGTGCTTCTTATTTTCAAGCTCATTTTGTGGGATTTGAAATCATACTTTGTAGGAATGAGGAAGATGTCATTATGGAGCTTTATCCCTAGAGAATTAATAGAACACAATTTATTCTAAATCTAATATGCTGTGAAAAAAGCAACCCTCAGACCTGTATTAGCATGTATATTGGTTTCAATTACATGCAAGAATTAGAGTATTCTGGTTACCTCTGGGTCAGAGATAATGGACATGATGATTATGCAGGGCTCTTTTCAGGGATTATCGACATGGGGAAGTTAGTGCACAATGAAGTTGACAGTAAACTGACAATGCAATGCAAACTAGCTATTGCAGGGAGCAGAATAGGTTAGTCTATCTCAAGAACCCTTGAGAGGAAGAAATTAATATGGTTATGTAATCTTGTGGTCTTCTTAAAGGCTTGCTAATCCGCTCTCCTTTTTAAAATCAAAGCCAAATCATTCTTCTGTCATCTCTGTCTCCACTTCTCTAGGTCAGCCATTTAAACTGGACCCCAAATCTGCCCATAGAAAATTGAAAGTGTCTCATGATAACTTGACGGTGGAACGGGATGAAACATCATCCAAAAAGAGTCACACACCAGAGAGATTCACGAGCCAAGGGAGCTACGGAGTAGCTGGCAACGTGTTCATCGACAGCGGGCGGCATTACTGGGAAGTGGTTATAAGCGGGAGTACGTGGTATGTATGTGAAAATGTGTGTGGAAAGAAGCACTAGTTCACACCACACAGGTGCTGGTACAGTTCCTCTGATAGAGGCCGGTAGCAGAGACATCAAGAACAGTACAAGAGTTGGCCAAGCATGTATTTCCAAATAGTTTGTCAGATGAGTTTCCCAATCTCCAGCACTTTTGGACTCAGGAAATAAACCTGTCCAATTATGCATCTTTTTATTTAGCAGCCTTCGCAGGACTTCTACTCCACAGCTGGGGTTGGTTGTTTTTTTGACCCCACATACAGTAAGTTTTAAGATTTTTTTTTAATTGGAGGGATCAAAAAATCTCCTCTTGTTTATACAGATAGCTAACTTTGTAAATGTGATCATTTTTCTTCTAAATGTGGAAGATTTTCTGTCCTTCGCTATGAAAAAATGAATAAAACTGAGGACAGCTTGATGATCCATTTTAACAGGGGCAGAGGCAAGATTTGCTTCTGGGGAGGGGACATGAAGCAGCAGAGCTGTAGGTCTGTGCCCCAGAGTATGAAGCAAGGAGCAGGAAATAGACGACTGCTCTTTCTTCCACTTCTGAATGATCCTCTGTGTCATACAGGGGTGTCTTTCAGAGGTCCTTTAGTCAATGGGAGAGATGTTATCCTTTGGTATTCAAAGACATCATGATGAAAGTTAATGGAGTGGAAAAATCACTAAGGTCTTCAGGTATTACCCACTGTCTCAAAGAAAAAAAATGCTGTTTGTCTGTGCTAGTGCTAAGGAATGGGGAAAAAAATCCTTATGGCATATTAATTTCTGTTAGTTGAACACCCAACAAATACTACAGTGTGTCTAGAACATGAGGAACTTTTAAATTTATGTTATATATGAGAAATCGGGTGTTTTTCCTCAGTTCCCATTAATGAGAACATTTTCACAGTCCTTTTGCCCTGCACATCTTGCTATAAATTTTGGCTTGCAGAGCAAATGTCTTTACCTACAATTGCTTCACTTGGCCTGAAAACCACTCTTAAAAATACTCATTTGAATCTGAAAACCACACCAACATCTGGCAAAGCATATTTGAAAATGGCAAAATGGGGGAGGGGGTTTAATGTGTCCTTTGATGTTTACTCTTGCATTCCTTCTTCTGGGCCATGTATTAAATGGGTAAGGAGAGATCAGATTAGCTGACAGATAGCAGTGTATTTTAAAATCAATGAATTCCTCTGTATTCATCTGTTGGAAATGGAAATTTGAGGTCCAGCGATTTAAACTCTGAATTGCTGAGTACTCAACAATCTTCCTTTCCAATACCAGAGGCAAGCCCTCAAAAAAATTGCCATAGCTGCCAAACTAAAAATAATACAATGAGTTTCCCTGACCTCTCACACCCAAAAGAGAGACAGGGCAAAGCATTAATTAAGCCTGTGCAGATGTTGTGGAGAGGCATCATTTAAGAGAGGTTAACCCAAATCAGTAAGGGGCTGGGGCATTTCAGCAAGTTCTCTGGGCTAACATTTGACTTCACTGAGAGACAAAATGGCAGGAAGCATTTGTTTCCTTGAGGTGTTCTTTTGTTTTGCAGGTATGCTATTGGTATTTCCTACAAGTCAGCACCAAAGCACGAGTGGATTGGAAAGAATTCTGCCTCCTGGGTGCTTTGCCGCTGCAATAACACATGGGTGGTGCGGCACAACAGCAAAGAAATCCCCATCGAGCCCGCGCCTCACCTCCGGCGGGTTGGGATTTTGCTGGACTACGACAATGGTTCCCTTGCCTTTTATGATGCTTTGAACTCCCTACACCTTTACACTTTTGACATTACATTTGGCCAGCCAGTGTGCCCCACGTTCACAGTGTGGAATAAATGTTTGACCATTATAACTGGCTTGCCTATCCCTGACCACCTAGACTCCTCCGAGCAGCTCGCGTGACTGCTAAAAGCCAAAAGGTAGGATGACACATCTTCCCAGGGCAGCCCAGCGGTGCCAGCAGGAGCTTACCCGGAGCTGGTGGACCCATGTGGCATCCCAGACAATGCTGCCGAATTTGGGCAAAACTGACAAGGAGAGAATAATTCTCTTTCTGTGTATTTTGTACTGAAGGACAAAAAGTGGCTTTAATAATATCTTAGAACTTTCTTTTTCAGTTGGTTTTGTTTTGTTGGTTTTGTATTTCATCTCTTACAGGAAGATTTATAAATTATTTATAAAAATAGAAAAAAAAAATAAGAAAAGTGAAAGCCTGGTATGGACACCTGGGAAATGATTTCTTGTTGTTTTGAGGGGGTTTTTTTGCACATTGATGGTCCTGTTAATTAAAGTTTCATCACCCTTTTGCATAATTTTATTTTACAGTGGATAATAGCAGGAAATTGGAAGGATGAAAACTGCATAGTGGACAAGTCAGTGTACTGCAGGTTTTACTTGTGCTCACATTAGTGGTCTCATTACCAGCCTTGTGGAGTGCAACATCTCCCAGTTTCTACTTTGCACATGGGAGTATGCAGACCAAAAGAACAAAACTAAGCAAGAGAGGAAGTGGAGCTCACCAACACAGCAAAAGAATAAAGTTTAATTTACTTCTGTTCACAGGACAGTGCTCTTTCAGTTCATAAAAAACATGTGGAATATCTCCTAGAAATGTGAGTGGATCAGTCATCTGGTGATTTATTTTATTGATGGCAATATTCCCATCTACCAGTGCTTCGCTTTCATCTTTGGGAAACATTATAGAATCACTGAGGATGTGGAAGACTGATACCATCTCTGAGAATCAGCAACACTGGAGGAGAGCAGCCTATCCAAGGTCTGACTGTAGACTAATTTGATAAGGCATCATTTAAGGATTGATTGTAATGAAAGCTGTCACAGTTCTGATGGTAGACATGTGAATGCTTATTGCTGATTTTACAAGGTTCAACATAGCAAGCCCAGCCAACAACTCGGAAGTGAGACATGCGCCACTTTACCATTGGTTTTAAATTAAATACAAATGTTTCATTGTCATACACTGAGTAGTGTCTATAACAAAGCAAGGAAGTCTGTTTTACATGTGCTGTATGGAGAAACACTGCAGCTGGAGTTTGCTCATAGTTTTCATTGTCCCAGGTTGTTTGGGAAAGCACAGTTCATTTTGTGAATGCAAAGAGTAATCTCTCAGCAGTGATAGAAATCTGCATGGTGAGACCCTGCATTCATCCTGGTGTTGGTAGAAGAGCTCCAGAGAAGGCAATAGAGGTTGTATGTACTTTATCTCAGAGCTCAATCAGGTGCATTTTTTTCTCTTTCTCTTTACAGATAGAAGCTTTTTGTAATTATTGCAATGCTTATGTATAAATGATCATTTTGGGAGATGCTTGAGGCATACGACAACTTTAAAAGAATGGCTTTCCTACAGCGTTTTGTTGTTACTATGCAAGTGGTGAAAATCTGCCTGTATAGAGAAAGGATAAATTGAATATCAGCTTTAAAGATTTGCTCAGTAATTTATAACCATGCTTTAGGTGTCTTCTGAAAAAGATGCCTTAATGCACTTTGTTCACTAATGGGTCCAAAATAAAATGGTCCCAAGCTCAGCTTCAGATTTTTTAAATACTGATTCTCCAGGTACAAAGCTGTACTACAGTTTGCCTTATGATTATATCAGAAATTTAGGAACAAGATGAGGAGAATATGTACATGCTTGTTTGGTTTGTTTTTTTTTTTAATAGAAAATAAATACCTTTCTATGTTTCTTTGATTTCCCTTTACATGCTCTGCTAATAGCTGAATTAAATGTAGAAAAAGCTGGCAGTACATTGCTGATGCCATGGCTTTCACCTGGGCAACATCCCATAGTTCACATGTAGGAGCCACTGATCTTTCTCAAGTAGACATAAAAGGCAAAGTGTGTACGTATAGTGAACCTCAGTGTTTGTCATAGTGTCTTTAATAATCAAGTAACATATATCCTCAAAAGTGAAAAAGTGAATCAGTCCCGAAGCATTAAATTTAAAATTGAGTACAATGTTACTGATACAATCTGATATACAATGTCCAGATAATCTGACCTGGAATGTTTGGGAGGTAGCTGAGATGGTATGAAAATTTTGAAAATGAGTTGAGAGAAGATGGCTGATGCAAACCAGTGATAAAAGGATACGTGAAGAAAGGGTTATTGTGAAGTTTCTGCCTAAAAGGAAAGAGTGAATTTCCGAAGTACACGTAGCAAGGCTGTGTGTCTTCCCTTTTGCCAGAAATACTAAATGTAGAAGATTATTGCAGTAGTGGATAAACTGAAAACTCTGCTCAGTGTTTGGTTATACAATGTTGACAGAGATTAAGCTGGATAGAACTAATGCCATGAATTTGGAAAGGTCCCAAATGGTTTCATGTATTTTCACTGTAAGGATAGAACATGAGTGCAAAGACAGATTGTGGTTTTGGTCAATGGAAAAAGCTTGGTCTGTTACCTACAGAGCTTGCTGTATCATCTTTATTTTAACACAGAATACTTCATTTGGAGCTAAGCCACATTTCTCCAATGTTGTTTTAACTCAGTCAGTACTCGTTGTGCATATATATACATTTGTGTATATATGTACACACATGCATGGGTATACACACACCAGCATATGCACAAATACAGTGTGTAATTTGCATATATACATGCATATGTACATACACATAACAAAGTGACAGCAATTAGTCAGGTGTTCCTTTTTTGCTCGTTTCTTGAACAATTTCGTATTCTGTATGACGAGGAAACAAGTTTGCTATGAATGGTATTCTTCTAGACATTTTTTAACAGACAAAATCTGTTTATTTTACAATACTTGATTCAATGCCTGATTAATCAATAAAAACTTCCATTTGAAAATGTAGCTTCTGTGGTCTGTGGCACTTTGCATGGTCCATAGTTATGAATTGAAATCTGGGGGGGACAAATAGTCCTTGTATAAAAATAAAACATGGTACTTTAATGTAGCATGCACTTTTAGATGAGGATTTTTCCCTTTTTTTTTGAAAGTTTTGTGACTAAGAACGAGGTAGCATTGTATAATGCTGTGTTTAAGAAGTGCAGATTTTAAAGAATAATCTGCTGAGATGCAAGCAGTGAATGTGGTAGATAAAGCCTGTGTTGGTATAATGATTGTTTCAAAAGTGTATTTAAAACCCAGTTTGGGATTCAGCAGAATTAGAGCAAATAATAGCATAATCTTTTAGAAGATAGTAGCAGTTCAGAATAGTGTTGAGCTTGAGGTAATGGAAGGGTGGGGGACTATTTCTCTCCGAGACCAGATAAGATTTTTCCATGTTTGACTTTCATGTGTTAAACACCTAATAGAGAAAAAAACATTCTGGAATGGGCTATATGTCATAAATTATTTAATAGACTGTCTCCAGTCTACTGTATTTTCCCATTGTTGGCTTTCAGAAAGCAATAAAGTTGCTGCTTTTTCTGCCATTAATTTATTCTTTGTGGTTTTGGGGTATCCCATTTTTCAATTGCTCAGCGAAGAGACTCCCAGTGAGCAGAGGGTCCCAAGGGCAGGGATCATAAAAGTCCCTCATGTCTGGGTACACTGTGAAAAGCAGGAAATCTGGAAGTACAGGTGAAAACACACGTTCTTCATTATTTTAGCAGTAGTAGGTCACTAAACTGCAGTGTGCATCATCTGTTTTAGTCCTGTGTCTTAATTGCAAACACTATATTCTTTACATGTTGGAAAACGCAACAGGACACTATTAAGAGCACAAATTAAAATGTCAGCTCATTAACCAGTTCATTTTGAGATGGCCAGCATTTAAAGCAATGTGAAAGACTGTGGAAGATTCCATTAAAATATTATTTAATATCTAACACACTATAAGTATTTCTTTTTTAATTATTCTCATAAAGCAGATGTCTAGTAATTAGCAGATTCTGCTTTTAGTTGCAGCAGCACAATTTTCAGATAAGCCCATGCACAAAAACAAAGTGAGGATTGCTACTGAGTCTCATCTGTGTCACCAAAACTGAGGGTATTCATTTTAGTTGGAAACGCTGCTTTAATTTGTGGTTTAGGAGTGAAGAAGTGCTGGACCCACACAGGAATTACAAACCAGTACCTCAGTACCTTTGGGAAGCTGGTGATAAACAAAAATGTGCACAGGTTGCTTTTGCAGTGACATGCTGGGAGTTTTACTGTAACACCACCTCTTGGGTGTTTTCACATACTGATCTTTCTAATAGTGGAAGTGATAGAGCGATGTAAAAGCAGTATTTTCCTGTTTTACTGAGTTGGTTGCCCATATAGAAATGAGCACAGTATTTTTGTCTCCTCCACACTGAGGAAAGTCCTGCTCACTTCCAAGTGCTGATGGTGTCTCTTCTAGATTAGGCTGAGCTGTTTGTATTTATTGTGCTTTCTAAAATTAAAGAAACCCTCTTTACATTTTAACCTTTGATTTAGTACTTGATTTTCATTAAAAAACTGAAGAGACTAAAGAGCAATGATGTTAACAGTGGTTCCAGTGTGAGACTCTTGGTTTGTACTGTGAGTTTAGGGCTTTGTGTACATAAATCAAATCTCTGTGCCAGAACAGGCTGATTTGTCATTCATGTGGGAGTTGAACTGTGCAGGTGCAAATGTTTTCTTCTGAGGTAGGCTTTTGTATTAACTCCACTCCTTGAGTGGAATATTCTGTTTCCTTATTTTTTTTTTTAATTGGTTTTCTGATTCAAGTGCAGACCCTTTTAGTGAAACTGTAAATAATAAAATCAGTTATCATGTTGCTTATTTTAGCAAGCCCTGCCATGTCATGTGCCTCTGGCAGATCGCTGAACACATCAGCTGCAACCATAACCTTTGCAACATCACCTCCAGCCTGAGGACTGATGCTTGTGCCATTGACCAGGCATGTAACTTTCCCAGGTGGGATTCATCCTGCTATGAGTGAGGAAGTCTAGCACAAATCATGATACTGGTTAAAGGTGAGGGACATATATAGTTCACAAGGGTGGTATATTAAAGATATGGGCTTGAAAATCATCAGTGTTGAGGCAGTTCTGGTTTAGAAGTACGGCAATATATTAGGAAGTCACGAAGTCTTCTACTACAGTGTGATTGACAGTGGCATTATTAACTGCTGCCTGAGAAAAGAATGGAGTAGCAAAAGAGGGAGTTCTGGAGCAGTGCTGAGACAGATCACTCAGAGCAACAGGGCAGCTGAAAACCTGCCACCACTACCTACCTTGGCACTGTGCTGCAGCTCTGCAAAGCAAGCCTGCACCTATTCATCCTTTTGTTCCAGCTCAGCCTCAACCCACATTCCCAAATGACAGGAAAAATAATATTGCAATTACATATTTGAAATCCTAACCTGAATAAAAGCAGCAGGGCAGGGATGACAGCCTCAGGCCTTGATCCTCCTTTATTCACCCAGATTTTTACATCTGCTGACTTCAAAGGAGATACTCCTGATTTACACAGAGGTAGGTACAAGCCCATGAATCTTCACTTTCCATAGAGTCAAACCCAAGTGAAGCAGGAGCCCCTGTGAGAACAGCTCAGACTTCCCATTAAATCATGTCTTTGGAGAAAGCACTTTAGCTGCTAGCAAAGCTGCAGTTTCTCATGAGCTGTTTCCCAAGGCCAGCACAGGTGTGTTTTAAAATGTCTGGTTATTTTAAAATGTATGGCTCAATAACATTCTTCTTGGGTGAATTGTTCAGGCAATGCTTTGCTGTTTCCTCTAAGCAGTGTGGGAACAATTCTCTTAGCAGGTGCTGTGTTACTTTTGTAAAAATCATGAAAGTTGCAGATACACAAGTTACGATATAATGCTCTAGCATAAGGCTATTGTTTTTGGACTTCCATTTAAAAATGGATAATAGCTAAAAAGTTTAGAAGTCCGTTTCCTTTAACTGTCCTAATGTATATAGTTATTTGAATTCGTGGAGATTTTTCCTCTTAAGGAATATCACCTTCTTTCTTGTTAATACACATGGACAGGTAATAATTGGGAGTATCCCTGAAAATTATGAAATCTTATATTAGCTTATAATCAAGCCTTTAAAGGGCAGCAAATGGAGACTTTGTGTTTTGTATAGTCTTTGAATATGAAAAAAAGCTACAGCTGTTTGGATTACTGAAACATGTAAACAAATGACAGCTAACTGCTACATGACAGGATAGGAAAATTTTTCATTAGCGCTTTTTTACTTCACCTTCATTTTTATTTCACTTGGAAAACAGACAATTCCACTTGAAAATGTTTCTCTGTTGTCCTTCTATTCCTTCACCTTTCTTTCTGTTTTCAGTCTCATTTTTAGTTTTTAAATAGTAGAGTTGCATGGTGTGTTTCAAAAAGTTGGCTTTTTTATTATTTTCATAAAAATTACCATTTTCAGGATGTGCACAAGAAATGAGAAGTCAAAATGCAATATGCAGCTTGAATGTTGAGAATATTTTTGAAGTAGAAGTTAAGGAATGCAGATAAACCTGTCACTCTTCTACAATTACTGAATTATTTGATTTCATTATTCTGGGCTTAATAGCATCGCTCTCTAATTAAAACAGCACTAGGAGATCTGATTAAGGAGCACAAGCAGAGAGATAGTTGATTATTTTAGGATAACCCTGGAATGAGCTCCCTTTAATAGTAGTAATATATATATTCAACTGC
Source organism: Lanius collurio (assembly GCA_020086605.1). Lineage (NCBI taxonomy): Eukaryota > Metazoa > Chordata > Aves > Passeriformes > Laniidae > Lanius > Lanius collurio. The sequence continues at coordinate 23,650,629 of JACBWW010000007.1, read as the reverse complement.
ATTAATGTCAGCTTGGGGATTTGGGAGTTCTTTTTTATTATTATTATTATTAATATTGCGTGTCCCCACTAACCGTAGTTTTGAATCTAGAAGTATATGTCTCTCTTGGGAAGCACAGATTCTAATGCCTTATGGAATTGGGAAAAGTCCTCCCTGTGGCAGGTGTGAAGGTGGAGCTAACACAGTGAGGCTGTCTCCCACCAGCAGAGCATAATTTGATCTATAGTTCTGTCTTGTTTGTGCAAGTAGTAGTGATGGCAAGAGGATGACATAGATTCATCCAGATTTGTAGGCATAGAAAGATGTGGAAAGCCTCTTTGTTGCATTAGTAATTACAACCAGTGGCACACTCAATCCAGAATTAGAAATTAGCAAATGGAGATTTATTCCTTGATACAATCAGTAACACATACTTTTAATTTCTTCTAGTGACTGTGGCCTGTCTCACTTTCTCCATCAGTTTACATCCACATGCTCCTTGAACATTTGTTAAAGTTGTAGTTGAAAATATTGGGACTTTTTTACCTCTTAGGTTTTAGTCAAGCAAACATTTTTTTAAAACCAACATTGCTGATATAATGTCAGCAGGTTATGGCAGAGTGTAGAGATGAGGAACAAGGTAGGAGCTAAACAGGTGCCAGTTGAGTTCAGAACAGAATAATACTCTTTCTCTTCTAACAGTGTAGTCATAGGGTTACTACATAGCATATATTTAGAAAAACAGGGTTTGGTATTAAGAAAGTGCCCTGAGTTATGCTGTAAATTCTAACAAATGCAAGAACAATTGATGAAATTAGGATAAATCTTTGAATTATATACACAAAAAGAAAAAGAGAAGAAAAAGTCATTGATTTGCTATCAATAGTTCATATTTTCCTGCTTCCTTCTGTGCAGAGGATAAAACAGGAATTGTCTTTCCATTCTTATGAAGTCACTGCTCCATATTGGTGTTACTTGGAAATCTCTCAGGATGAAAAAATTTCATAGGAACAAGTACAGAGTTCTCAATAGTCTTGAAGTCTGCATAAGCCATTAGCCAATTTCAAGGCTGAATTGCCATCAAGTTATGAAAGCTTTCATGTATATTTAACTGTGCCAGTAGAAATATGTAGCATTAAAAAAAAAAAGTGATCAATCAACTACAAAGCTGCTACTTGGTATAGGGAAAGGAAAATATTTTTATGGACCTGTACTCGTGCTGGTTCTCATGCAGACAGAAGGCCTAAGTCCTGGCGACCTTTTATCTATTTTTGGAATTCAAAAGCTCTGCAAATCTTCCCAAAGGGCTGGTTGGTGTATGGGGGTACAACTCACCCTAAAAGTGTTCCCACTGCACCAGTTTTTCCTGCTTCCCCACAAGTAGGAGAAGCAAGCCAGCTCTCAAAGGTCATAATCTCTAATCCTTCCCTGGCATTTCGTGTGGCAGTAAAGGCACAGGATGGCCCTTGAATCCATATCTTGTGTGGCAACAGAATTATGTTATGAGGTTTTAAGCAGGTTTCTCTGGGATGGAACCTGACCCCACAGAAAGAGAGGCTGAACTGGCTGCAGTAGCAAGGTCCAATTTCCCAAGTAGCTTCTCCAGCTTCTGCCATAGTCAGGAAAAGGAAGGCAAATCTGCTGCAGGACAGGCTTTGAGGATGACACATTTTCTAAAGGCATGTCCGAAAGGATCAAAGAGAAAATTTTAAGTGCTGTTCATCCTCATAGGAAGGTCTGCATAAGGAGAATGGATACATTTTTCCATGTTACCATGGAAGCCTGGAAAGCTGCCTCCTTATGTGTCAGGTTTGGCAGTACTTGTGGGCAGGCAGTCCCTCACTTCATTTGAAGAGCAAAAAATCATTTTCCCATAGTTTTTCTTCCCATTTTCCTAAAAGTCTGACAAATGGTAAGAAAAAATTGTCAAATTCTGTTGCATGAAGGTTCATACCACTGATCTTCATTGTCAAAGCAAAGAAAATGAAAAAAAATAACAAAATTATTTTTAAAAACAAACAAACAAAAACCAAAGAAAATGCAACCAAACCTTTGTGTGCAAAACTGTTGTTACAACTGACACATCCAAAATTTTTAATTTGCTGCTATTATAACAGTAGCAGATTAATAGTACTATTACTATAGTAGCAAAAACAAATTGGAGGATTTATGATGACTGGTACTCTGATAATGAAAGAGGGAAATAGAAGTTGAAGGCATAAAGAGCATCCCTGGGAAATAGGCCTGGGAAAGTAAAACCAAAAAGCATTGCTAGCCCAGTGCAGTGAGTTTGGTAGAAGCTCATCTGGAAGACTGCAAAATTCTGGCCTAAAAGGAAGGTGATATTCATTAACACAGGATCAGATAAAAGCTTGTCCTAAGGGAAAGCCAAGGAAGAGCCTACATTATAAGGGGAGATGTTAATGTGGCAGTGCAGCTGTTACCGTCTGAATGGAGATAACAAAGTGGTTGTGCTTGTAAATATATTCTTAGGGATAGCCCTAGGAAAGGCGAGTAATAGTTCTGAGTAAAAGTCAAAATTGGTACACGAATAAATGCAGTGCGCTTGTTTATGAACAGTTAGGTCTACAGAAATCAAGAAAGTTACTTTGTATGATGGCAAGAGGAATAAAGAAACCTTGCTGTTTCGAGATGAAGTTTTGTGTGTCAAATTAATCACACTTCAGTCTAAATGACCAAATATTAGTCAACTAGGCATAAGCATGTTTTCCAGGCATCTTCAATAAGGAATGGGAAAAAAACAGCACCTGCAAATGTTCATTCCAAATATTCCAGCCACCTAAGTCAGAACAGGGAGAATCTTACTCTGTGCCTGACTTTAAACATTGGTTATTTGAGGAGTCACAGACAGCTAGAGTGTATTTGGTTCCTGTCTTTTAGATAGCTAAAGCCAAATCGAGTGGCTACCTCTCTATATATTTAGCAAATGGTATATTGACATTTTTATTACATAAATCCACTTCTTTTGATATAATACAGAAATTTATAGACGACTTCTGACTTAAAATCCTTACTGTGCTGAAGTATGAAGGTGATTTTTCACTGGCCTCAGTGAAGCCTAGATTTTGCCTCTTGAATATGAATAAGGTGAAATATTGTAGGTCAAAGTCATATTAAATGTAGACATCTCTTAACAAGGACTATTCTAGCCACTGAGCCCGTGACAAGAAGTCATTTTTAATATTGCTTCAGTAAAATGTCGATTCAAACAGTGTCAACAAATAAATACACCCTTATTAGACCACAAAATAAACTGGCTTGGAGATTATATGTACCCGTATGCATTATATTGAATTGATCCTGTGCACAAGTATTTTAGATTCTAAATTGATTTGCTTACCCAATGCTGCAAAATGCTACACATTAATAGCACTGCCTGGGCCAAATGATTTGGTTGTGTTACGGAATCAAGAGCTCCTCAGCAAAACTGTCCTCTAACAGAGGAGCCAACAGTCACAAGTTAAATTTGTAAGAGAGAGCTGAGAAGTGTTGGCTCTTTAACATGTATGTTGGATGCTGAGGTCAAAAGTACTTGTTTTTCTATGTTATTTATTGACATCTTCTGCAAAGGAAATAAGACTGGTTCTCTAAAGGACAACTGGAAATCCTTTTGACATTCATGGTAGATTGTTTTGGATGGTTACCATTCACAAAATCTTAATGAGAAGAGAAAAATATTCTATACATGGATGCAAATATCCATTTTCCCAGGGTTTTAACTTAGACTCACCTCTCTATATTGTATAGATAACTTTCAGAGCTTTCATTTTATCTGTTTCTAAACAACATGAGTATTTATCTGATGATGCTGTGGTAAGGTATGCTTCCTCCTTCAGGTTATTAGAGCACACAGTTGAAAAAACATTCACATGCAGAGTATTGTTAACTGCTTTTTCATAAAAGGGGAGGAAATTACTCAGGCTTGAGAAAATTTTAAGTTAAGATTGTTGATGCTCTTCAGGCTGATAAAAAAAGAATTCTCAAATAAAATGTGAGAGTTTCTGCAGGAAGCAGAAAGGAGGAAAGGATTAATGATCCAGGAAGGTCAAGTAAGGAAAACTGTCAGAAAATCACTCAAACTAGGGAAATATTTTGTAAAAGTCTTGACAAAGAGGAATCTAGTGGGGTTAAAGTCATGGTGAAAAGTGACAGAGATAGCCTGTCTTTGGTGTGTTTTGGAGGGACCAGTCTGAGGATTTCTATTTACAGAGAATGTGGGAATAGCTTGTGAAACTGCACTGGCCCATCCTGCTTAGGGGTCTTGGAGTTGGAAGCAGCATCAGAAAATAATGGAATTGAAATACAATTCAAGAAAGAAGGAACTGGGAACAAGAAATAGCATAACATGAAAAAATTCTGTAAAATGTGTCTTCTTACTGCTGGGCATGTAACATTGTTGAGTATTGAAATGGAGACAGATTTTAAACTGTAACTTATTTTCACAGGTTGTGGCAATGTGATTCATTATTTTGTTAATTTTTATTACTTGAACAAAAATGTTCCTTCATTTCTGGTGCCTAAATCTCTATCCACTTACAATGTTGATTTATGTGCAAGCAAGGCCTTACATCCTTAGGTATTTCCCAATCCATAAAAGCATGGAATTAATCCTATTGCCTCATAAACTCTGGGCTGTTCCAACAGCACTGCAAGGAATGTGGAGACACTTTTTTCTGTCTCTAATTGAACCTGCCAAGGTTTTTCAGTAAATGATGGTACTTGATAGGTACTGAGGCCTCTAGGTTTGGGAGCTTGGTGGGTTGATGTAGCAGTAGGGATGGTTTGTCTTTTCCATGGAAGCAGGCACTGATAAAGTGATTAAAATTTACAGCGGATGGTTTTGTGCTGAATTGCTGGAATGGAATGTGTCTGAAGGGTGGTGAAGATGTTTGATGCTGGATGATGAGGAAGTTTTGCCAAGGCATTGGTGAGGTGTCACTGTCAAGGATGTTAATGAAATGTAACCACAGTCACTGTAATCCAAAAGGAATTTGACAAAATCTTTGTAAAGTTATTGTGCTCTGAATGGTGTTAAAATATGGAATCAATGTAAATGTAAATGAACTGATGTTTTGTTACTGGAATAAGATGATGCAGATGTATTGTGGGTTATATATATAAATGAATGTGTAATCTAGATTATTTGGGTTATAAAAGATGGTGCTTTGACCATCTGTCAGTGATTTGCTTTTACCAGGCTAAGGAAATTGTGGATAGGAGAAGAAATAACAATTTATTAGCAAGTTTTGGATTGTATGAATGTGTCTTGATTTTTGTAATAAAGAATGTTAACTCTACCTCTTAATTTCTACTAAAGTAAACCTGTGAGTTTCAGTAGCAGTTTTATTTTGGGCAGAATAAATCTTAACAAAACCAAGGGTGGTAATTAAACCTTATCTAATCTCAGTTTAAGATAATGGTCAACAGACAAATAATTGAATCTTAGCCTCGCTAAGGAATTCCCATTGAAGGGAGATCATGGGGCATATCCAGCTGGAGGCAGCTGTCCTGAAATTTATCCCAGAGATAGCCTTGAGGAAAACAGTGAAGGCTACAGTGAGGAAAAACAACAGACCAACAAAGGGTGGAATTCCCTGACTTTTTATATTGAAGATAACATCCTTCCTGGCAAAGGGAAGGGAAGGGCTACCAGCCTCACACCTTCACATTAAATCAAGGTCACTCCCTGAAACAAAGCCACCCAACTCTTCTCAAACAAGCTTTTTCCTACATGTAATTTCATAGGAACTGAAACAGTTCAGAAGCAAAATGATTTTGTGGTGTAAAACTACTGAAGTCAGGGGCAATAATAGCAAAACCAAATTTGGAAAGTTGCACAGGTAAGGAGAGAACAAAGAGGGATTTTACTGGGATTAATGTGCTGTGGGAAAGATGAGTGAAATTAGGTTCAGAGGATTTTTTTTTTTTTCTCTTACTGAATCAACATAGTTTTGGGATTATCTCTGAGTCATGAATTCCAATTAGTAGTATAAAAAAATAACTTTTAACTAAAAGGCAGCTTTCCATCACATTCCCAAAGCCTTGCCTCAGAGATACCCATGTAAACTTGCTCAGAGCTACTCATCAAGTTCACTCTAGAAGAATCACATCTATTTATTCACCTTTTATTACTAAAAAAAGAAAAAAATAGAAAGTACAAGAGCGAACAATAGTACAAGGTTTATAAACTGTACGCTTGTCCTGGCAGAGACATGACATGATACATAATTGTTACTTGAATTTGCATGTTTTATAACCACTTTAGTCAAACTTTCAGCCCACAATTATTGCAGTCCTGTTCTGATGTCCCATCATCTCTCCCAAGAGGGCTAGGCCGGGCCCAAGTGTTGGAAATGCTGAATATAGCATCCTTGGCCTCTTCAGGGTAGGTGGCGAACCTCCAACACCCAAATATGGCAGTCAGGCAATGTCTTCCTTGCTGTGCTTGAAGATCAATACCATCCCCCATTTTTTTTTTCTCTGTTGTAGGTTTAATGTCCCTAGTTGATTCAGTCTTTTCCTGTAATTTATGAGGTTTGAGATTTCTCATCATTTGTGTTGCTTCCCTACGGATTCTTTTCAATTCATCCTATATTGCTTTTACTGCAAGAGCAGTGTCCAAAAGTGAATACAAAATTCAGTGCAAGACTATCAGCTGTTTGCAGCAAAAGGATAAAAACAATCATTCAAGTCTTCAAACTCAAATATAGTGCTTGCCTTTCTCATGACACCATGTCAAAGTTGAATAACATAGCCTTCACAGCCATTGCAACCCCTGTGGACTCAGGTGAAGGACCTCCATTCTGTCTTCACCTTGACAGGAACATGTGTGCATTTAATCCCACCTCATCAGGATCATGTATGTTTTCAGTCCTGTGCTGCAGCAAATTTACAGTCTAGCTCTGCATCAGTCACAAATGTAATAAACACATCCTCTGTTCCACATCTTGGCATGTCTGGGAGCTAATGGGAAAATGTTCAGCCTGAGACAGACCTTCTCTTCCTCTGATAAATACCCATCAGTGCCACTGTTGTGACAATGTACTTAATGAGTACATTAGTCATTACAGAACTCTCTGAGCAGAGTTTTCCTAGCAGCTCTTATACCTGCTTGTGGTACTTTCTGTCTGGTAACCTTTCCCTTGTTTGTAAGATTGCCACAGGTCACACTGCCAGAAGCCTCACTGAGAACTAACTCTGTGACAAGTACTGCCTCTTGTCTCTTCCTGGTTCTGGTCACTCTGCTGTAGAAGGAAATATAATTTGTCAGATATATTTGTTATTGACAAATGCATATTAACTTACACTCATTTTGAAGCTATTTTCTAGATGCCTGCCAATTTATTTTACAGGAAAAGGCACATAAAGGGCTGACAATGATGACTGTTATTCTAAAAAAAATTATGGGATTCATTTTTCATTAACTGCTAAATGCTCCCTTCAGATTTATATGCAATATAAACCACAAAAAACCCATAATCTCAGAGAGATGAAAGAGGAAACAGATATTCAATGAGATATTCGGTTCAAAACTAAGACACCTAAATGCCCACATGTAAGTGACTAGTGCTTAAGCATTGGCATCTGTTGCCATTTGGGAAACCCCAGGGTTTAGGAGATACCTACAGGGACTGGCAGATGTGCCACAGAATCTGTAGGAGACACGGCTTCTCCAGAGCAGCAGGCAAGGTACTCTAGACATGGGAAATGGCCCATAGTTAACAACTGGGTCATTCCTTGGTTGACCTAAATTAATTGACCTTAATTTTGTCATTTTAATCTCTAATGGAATCTCTGCTCATTCAGTTTTATGCTACAGCTGAACTTTGGTCCCCTGTTTTTGGTAGGCCCTCTTGGGCATATCATCTTGAAGTTTAGACTAAAATAAAAAAAAATAGCCCTTTTTTTCTTTGGAGTTTATCTGTCCTTTTAGAATACAGTTATTTTTGCGTATAGAAGGGAGGATGAATATCTTTTCCCTTTGCTATATACTCCTTGGAGCAGATTTATCAGTATCTCTATTTAACTGCATTTGCTCCAGTGATTACAGTGAGTCAGAAACCATTCCCAGCATGGTTACTTGCATTTGAATTACTGGTGCTCTCTCAAGTTTTTAAAAGTCAGGGACCAAAGAAAAGGGATTCACATACTGGTCTGAGTTTAGAAAAGGCCTTTAGTGGATATAATAAATCACTAGCTTAATCTAGGAAGAAAAAAGAACATGTGAATATAATCTCATACCATTGGGAATTAGGATAGCACTGTGATGCAAATGGAGAATCTTAGAATCAGAAAAGAATATGCATAAGGAAAAAGAAAGAAAAAGCTGAAGTCATTTTTACTTACACAGAAGAAATTAACAGCCAGCTGTTATCATACTTGGAGAAGTATAAAGCAGAAGGTGCAGATTCCTCCATCTGTCATGTGATTTATTCAAGTCCAGCTCTCTCTTACTGCAGTGGCTGGAGGTGCACAGAGGATTGGTGCTGCTTGCTCTGCACGTATTGCAGAGGGTAGGTGGATTTGCATTCACTGGGGCACCAGGCCCTCTGCCTGAGAAATGCAAAGCATCCTTTCTGCACCCCACAAATGTGCTCAGGATGCAGCCAGATCCCTGGCTGGCTGTCCCATCTGCTTGCAGCCAGGAGAACCCTGAGGGAAGCCTTTCCTGCCTCAGCCCCTTGTCTGTGCAGCAGCACCTCTGCAGGGGGCTCAGCTCCAGCCCCAGGCTCCCACCGTGGCAGCTCCCACGGCTCAGGGCCTGTCACCACGTGTCATACACGTGTGGGATGAACGTGAGTGACACCCACGTGTTGCCTTCAGCATCAGTAGGGAGCATCTGCGTGGCAAGGACCCATTACACACACCGTTATGTTCTCTTTTAGGTATGTCCACTTTGGCAAAAACCCCGTTTTTAAGCTGGCCATATCCAAGCCAGTTGTGGTCTGGAGTATGTAGAGCTGTGCTAACATCAGCCTTTCCCAGATTGATATGCAAGTTTAGGAGACAAAGTGGAAGCAGTGAGTTGCATTTGCTTTTTTGCAGCTTAACTCCCATGCTAGCAGAGCCATACACTTTCCAGCTGAGGCAGGCTTACAGAAGACATTCCCAGAGTGTTGGTCTTCTCTATCCATATATTCATCCCTACTTCAACCAATTAACATCTCATCCATCAATGCCAGTGATGGCACACAAGCTAAGTCTTCATAAAACAGATTTTTAAAAAATACACATTTTTTTAAGTGTCCTGGCAACAAGACTTCAGAATCTGTTTTGGAGATTTTTTTATTTTGCGCTTCTAAAAAAATTTAAAATGCTTAAGAAAAATGCATTCAAAATGTTCATGGATTGGTCAAAGTTTGTTTGAGGATAACTTAATGCTAAAAAATGTGATTGCCATGATTCCTGGTCAATGAATAGCTAGAACATTACAACTGTTCTTAAATGTGTTCCAGTTACTATGAATCACAATTTTTATTGTGAAGCTGTTTAAATTAATGAAGGCTTATCTTTTTTTTTTTTTTTTCAGTGTCTTCAGGCCAGTTGGAAGTGATTTTAAAGGTTTCAGTAGGAGAATCTTCATATTGAAATTGTTCTGGTGATTAATGTAACAGAATTACAGTTTTGGAAAATCAGTCTTACTTTAATTCCACTTTTAATTATCTAGTTTCAGATGCATGTAAGAACACAAAATTCAAGACTTAAACAAATTAAAAATTGTTTTTTGTGGAGATACAGGTATACTTGAAAAAATAGAAGTGGAAAAATCTTTAGAAGAGTAATATTTCTAGAGCTTGCCATTATATATATGATTCCTTGGGAGAATAAAAGAAATTTTGGGGAGGAATTATCTTTTTCCCTTCCTGTTTAAATCACCAGATAATTCAATAAACAGAGGAGCACCTTGCTCTGCTTGTCATATTCTCAGGTTTAATCTCAGCTATAAAAAGCTAGTCCATTGTTAAGACTGAAAACTTCTACTGTGAAAGGGAAATATAATAACCTTTGCTGCATAGACACCAGGTGTTTTTCCCTAACAAGCACTGTTGATAGAGTGATGTTTAATCTTTGATGGCAATATCTAGGATGTATTGAATTGCAATAAAACCACTTTCCAGACACAGTATCTTGCAGTATTATAAAATCTATGGACAAACCGTATGATTCTGTACAATGGAATTAAATGCTACCTTGTAGTGCCAAGGAGATTCAGGTATTGTTGTAATTTTGATCTCTTACATGGGAAAAATCCAGAATGTTTGATAGCTTTATTAAGTGGCAAGATTTTGTTCCTGCACATCAGGTCAGCAGTAAATTCTTACCTTGTTACTGTTATAAAACTCAGTAATAGAAACCTGCAGCTGTGTTATATGACTCTCCCCTAGAAAAGGTCAGTGATTCACTTCTTTCACTGCTGCACAATGACAGTAGGAAGCACCAGATTTGCAGAAGAAAATTAGGAAGGGTTGTGATCCAAACTCAGTACTACACAATTGCAATTTAATGTACTAGTATTGAAAAATGCATTTTATTATCATGATCAAAGTGGATTCTCAGTGGAAGAAAATTTGGGAGGGAATTTGGAATTGTTAAAATACACTGAGAATTGTGCATGAGCTATGAATGAAAGGGAAGAGTGGAAGGAACAAAAGGCTTGAAGCAGGTGGTGGAGTGCTATGCATCCATTTTCATATTATATTCTTTTTCAGGTATCTGACTTGTTCATAATTTTATAAGTCCTATCTCTATCTAGGATAATTTTTAATCTTAATACTGCAAGACACATCATGACCTCAAATGTCTAAGTTTCAGTCTTATGCTCTGAAAAAAGCAGGGAAGTCACCACCCTTCTCCTCATGAAGCTCCTAAGTAAAGGAATCCAAGAAAAGAAAAAGGCTCTTGTCCCTTAGGACCTTTGCCTTAGCCATCTTTGCATTTCTGTAAAACTGAGCTCATTGTCACCACTGAAAAGTAAAATTCAGGTTTCAAACCAATCATGGCTGCAAACTGGAACCCAGGAGAAAGCTGGGATGAAAGGTTAATGTGGCTCCAGCAACTTAGCACTAGGCAGAAATCTGTCTCCATGTTCCATAGTTTGAAATACACTTCATTTCCACCTCTAGGCAATAGTAAAGTATGTTACAGAATTCATGGGACAGGATTAAGCCTGTTGTAGTCAGGGGATTTTTAAAATGAACTGGGATTAATCTTGCCTACCAATTAAATGCTAATAATTTAGCCTAAACTGGCACTTAGCTTCCTGCTATGGCCAAGGGAGGAGGACAGACACCTCTAAAGAGTGATTATTCCAACGCTACTGAATGTCCAAGGTGGAATGAATCACCTTTCATAAATGTCTATAAATCTCCACAGAATACAGGAGTCTGGATGGTTAGCTAAACTCACAACTTTATTTTGACTCATCTTCTATTAGATGAGATTAATTTCATTCTTGGTGATTAAAATAAGGCATTTTGCATGTTGACATCAATTGTCCAGAGAAATGTCAAATACAACTGCTCCTATCCAGCCTCATAAACAGAAGGGTCTGGTATTTAGCTAGTTATTGCTTTTTTTCCAGATAACATTATTGAAATCTGGCATGGATAGCCTGAGCCAGCAACTTTTCCCAAATCTCTAGATTTAAATCTCTAGACTTTTCTAAATCTCTAGATTTCTCTGAAAGAAAAGCAATCTCAGGATGCTGCAGGTATGTCAAATCATCATCAGCCTTCTGTGGGCCTGACATCATGTAACCCCAAATTATATTTATATTTTTTAAAAGATATAAAAAAGAGCACTTGGGCCAGAAAGACTGTTGTCTATCATGAATCACTGGCTTTTGTCAGGGAATTAAAATTGAAACTGCACCAATGCCAATTACTCCAGGCGTGGTGACTCTGTAACTCAGGCTCTGCTGTTATGAGCTACAGAAAGACAATAGGAGCTTTAGGATGTCATAGTATTCAAAAATGTCGTAGTTCCTTGAGGACCAAGTCATCCCAGTTACAAAGTATGATGGCAGATGTCACGTTCTTTGCATTCTCTGCCACTCTTCCATTTTCCCAGACTGGAGATAGGGTGGACAATGTGGCTTTTCTAACTTCCTTATTGTTTTTGAAATGAGGGCTGTTTTCAGGGAGCCTGACAAACACGCTTCATTGAAGGAGATGTTGATGATTTCCATTAGCAGCAGACAGTAGTTTCTCCACTGGCTTTCAGCAGTCAGGGAAAGTACAAATCCGCTTTGTAGAAGGCAGTTCACATAATCCTAGGGGCTTCTAGAGTTTCATTGTGTTTAATGGAGTTTCATTATGCTGGGGTAGTGAGGTGGTTAATACCTACCAGACCAGCTGAAAGTTTTCTACCCCTGTGAGTTCCTGTCACATTTAGTTTACTTCTTCTGCAAAATAAGTGGAGAGTTCTTTGCAACAGACTGGTTTCAGGTTTAATTCAAGGACACTTAATCTTCGAATGCCTGTTGTAACTGGACTTTATAGATTGTTGATCACACTGTACTTAAGGAGAAATGAAAATACAGATCATAGATACAGATAGATGAAAGATAGATAGATAGATAGATAGATAGATAGATAGATAGATAGATAGATATGGATAGATAGATACAGACACATTCTCAGAGACAAAGACAGCTTTTTCACGGATGTGTCATGCATAAAGCTCTCTACAGTCCACAATTCCTCATTTCTGCATGGTGCATCTCTCGTCATCACAGTTTGCCAAAAATCAGAAGGGAAAAAGTATTTAGCTATCCTCTTAGTAGCCAGCCATGGAATGTGCACAGAAAGGCCTTGATGTTCCCAGCAAAAGCTGTTCACTTTCAGGGATAAGAGCAGACCCAATGAACTAGATCTCTGCATTTTGTGGTGGGTTATGTAGCAAGGCAATATCAAGACTGGCAAGACTTCTGAGTCCCTGCTTGCAGTGGTGTTGGAGGTTAAAGAGCTGGAGAGGGGCTGAAGAATTGGGCTGGGAATCACTGTTTCCCAGGACCACACAAAGAACCCTGCTGGGGCCAGGAACTGCTGGGTTAGAGGAGTCTTTCTGGCAGGATAATCCCTGGGCATGCTCATGTGGGCAGCTTGGATCAGGAGTATTAACCCTGGAGCAGGACTGTTCTCCACCCAGCTTCCCCGGATACCCCACAGAAATTGGCATAAACCAAAAATTAAATCCAGCCTCAGAATGAAAGACCAAAGTCTGGATCCATTGTTTCCATATTTGCACCTGAAAACATACCAAAACCAAATTAGGCTGGTACATGGTTGGGAAGTCGGACCAAATGACAGGACAGCTAAAGAACATGCCAGGATTTTGCCATATGCAAAATGGTTTTCTTGTGTGGTTTAAGGAGACAATTAGCCTTCTAGATAACTTTAGGGGAAAGTCATTTATGTCTATTACTCTATCATCTGTAATTACAGAAGAAATTATTGATATCATAAGGAATTAAAACTACAATTTTAACTCCAAAGGTTTGTTAAGTTTTCCTTTACTTTTTACACCTTTTTGCTATTTTGAAAGGATATTCTCAGCAAGATCGAGATCTTCATTGTAATGATTGTAAACCATGAATTCTTCCACTGAGATAAGCCATAGGGCACAAGGAAGTAAAAAAGGTCTGCCTTGTGCTCAGGGCCAAGAGGCATTCCTCTCTACAGCATATCAAAATTAAATCCAGCTGCTGTCAGCGATGGCTGCCTTTCTTTGTTACCCCATGGCTCTTCACAGCTTTGATTGAGTTTTCTAATAACTATGTTGTAAATCTGCCATAATTTTCACCTCTAATTTTGAGTCACTTTTCATCTAACAATGTGCCTAAGAGGATATCTTCGACCTTTTTTCACAGCCAGATGAAAGGAGGATGGGAATAATTCGTTTTGTTAGTTCCTACTCCACTCACATCTCTTCCTCCTTAAAATGTGGCCCTGGAGGCACTTCTGTTCTCCACAGACATGTTTTCTTCATCTTTCTGCTGTCTCTTTGTTCTTTAATCCCATAGGATTCTCTTTTCAATGAAGTTTTTAAATATTCAATCTATTTCCCAAATACTTCTATAGTACATTTTTACTGTGGTGCTTCTTATGCTGGAGCTCCCCAATTACAACCACTATCTTGACATCATACAGAGACTGTGGGCACATAACTGGGCAGAAAGCAGCTTTCACTCTGTTTATGAATCATCCCTTCCACAGCAGGAATGGGAGGGTCACAGCAAGGCTTCAAAATCGTGGTCAAAAATCTATAGATGCTGCATCAGAACCAGATAAAAATCAGAAGTTCAGCTAGCTCCTAGCTTTAAAAGCAGATTGAGACAATGGGCAGAAGAGGAGAAACAAGAAATAAAAAAGTACTTGCTACTTAGAAGAAGGAAATATAAGGAACTGAGCATAGACTATAAACAAAAGCACTGTGTAGGAGATGAAATCATAAATAAATAGCAAACAGGATTCAAAGAGGAAAGAAAACCATGGTCTCTGCTTCTCTATCCCCAGTACTGCAGTAGGAGTTCAGGGCTCCAGGTACCTGTGTTCTTCAGAAAGCTCTTATGTATGCAAGTGCTGGAAAACACATGCTTTGTTCCTGCATTCCTCCTCGTAATTGTCAAAGACTGTAGTAACGTATTGCCTGGTGAACTCAGCTGAAATATTAAAAGCCCTCAGCTGCAGACAAGCTCACCCAAAAATGAATGCTTTCCTAGCTGGTGGAGAAATCCCTTCCTAGTGAGATTGGATTGCTTGGTATCCTTTAGAAGTGGCATGAGATATTTTTCTTTTTTTTTGCTCACCTCTATATGGGGTATTGACTGAAATCTCTCACTGAACAAGAAAATGTTTAATATGCAAAAATGCACCTTTTAATATCACTCAGTTTGAGAAAAAAAATAGTAAGACTGCCGCACCAGAGATAATTATCAGGCATCTGTTGAATGACCCTTCATTATTGCTAGCAAATATGTTTATTTATCACTGGACACAGTGACATTAAAGAAGGCTTGAGCTCCATTTTCTTAGACAATGTACAAGTTCAAGATAAGAAATGAGATAATAAATGTGTAAAAAAATGCCTCTGTGTGTTTGCATTATTTGTGAGCACATCAGTATTTCCTGTTTTCAGCAATTTATGTATGAGTGCTTCCATATGTGCAAAAAAATAACACATACATCAGCATACATGATATGTGCAAAATTTATATGGTATGATAAGTGCAAAATTAATGTCATGTGTCATAAGGCTTTCTTGCAGGCATTTTTTCCATGACCACATTTCTAAAAAAATAGTATCATTTGACTTAAGTAGGTATTTCACAGAGCAGTGATGTTTGAAATGGAGCTTTGGGAATCATCTTATCCAACCATTCTGCTCAGAGCAGAGTCTGCCAGACCATGTGCAGTCAGGTTTTGAATCTTTCCATGGCCTTGCTGGGCAAACTGTGCCAGTGTCAGATAACATCCAGAGGAAGAAAGTATTTTCTTGTGTTTATACAGAATTTCCTGTGTTCTAGTTTGTGTCCACTGCCTCTTGTCCTGTCACTGGGCATCACCAAGCAGAGTCTGGCTCCTAGTTCTTTACCCCCCACGTGGTATTTACATACCAGGACAAAATCCCCTGAGCTTTCCCATGTCCAAGATGAATAAAATAATAGAATCATAGAATATTTAGGTTGGAAAAGGCCTTTAAGACCATTAAGTCCAGTTCTCAACAACTCCTCATAGGGAAGATTCCAGTCTTAGTCACTTTTGTGGCCCTTTGCTGGACTCACTCCAGAATCTCCATGTATCCCTTATACTGAGGAGCCCAGAACTGGACCTGGCATTCCAGAGGTGTCTTGCCAGGGCTGAGTATAGATGCCTGATCATCTTCCTTGACCTGGTGGAGACACTTTGCCTAAGTTTAGCTTCTTTGCCACTGTGACTGTGGTCAGCTTGATGTTCGCCAAATCACCCAGGTCCTCTTCTTCCAAGCTGCTTCTCAGCCACTTGGCCTCCAAATGCCTGGTGTTATTCCTCCCCAGGAATAACAAATTATGGACTTTGCAATGGTCTTTATGGTAACTGCTTTCCCATTTAACAGGCCTGCAAAGGATGCCTGGATGGCAGCACACCAATCTAAGACATCAGTCACTTGTCCCAGATTTGTGGCACACACCTGCAAACTTGCGTTGAGTACACTCCCTCCCAACATCCAGGCCACTACTGTGGACACTAAACTGGCACTTGCACTAAGTGTGGCCGATCCTGTGACACACAAGACCCTGCGACCAGCCTTCAGCTGGACTTTGTGCTGCAGGTCACAACCATCTGAGTCTGGCAGTTCAGCCAGCTTTTAACTCACTTCTCTGTCCATTTTTATAGTTCATGGTTTTTTTTACTGTCTTTGCCATTTCTTTATTCACATGCATATGTTTGAGCTGGAACTCCACAGCCTCAATTTGTTGATTACGAAGTCTGTCTGATGCACATCACCCTGTATCTTTTGCTTAGAAAACCCAGTCTATCATTTCCCTTTTTTTCATCATCCCTGAGGCCAGGCAGCCTGCTGACATCTTCTCCCAGCTCCTTTCCCTGTTGACTTAGAGCCTTCCCCCATGCACATACCAGTGAAATATCCCTGAAAACATTCTAGGAATTTTAGGTTACATTAAAAATTTGTGAACTTTTTATTAAATGCAAGAAAAATATCTCATTTGTGTTTTCTCTGTTGTTCAGGGGGAAAAAGCCCCAAAATCTTAATTGGCAAGAGAACAAAGGCAACAGATGCACAGCACCAGTATTTTAAAAACATCTTATCTATGAAATTTGTCCATGGAAAACATACATGACAAGTCTAACACAGAATTTTTAATTGTCTGTTATGTTCCCCAAAGCAGAATGGGTATTAATTAATGAACAGTATATCCAAGGACTCGTTGTGCTAATTTTTTTTTTTTTTTTTTTACTTTGGGATTCAGAGATTTCCAGAGATGCTTGTATCCTATCAGAAATACAGAAATTGTATTTCTGAAGCAAACTTTTTTACAGCATGTCTGCATCTTTGAAAGTCATTGACAGGAAATATTATCTCAGAGAGAATCCACTGAACTGAAATTAAAGTCCAGTCCAATTAGTCATTTCCTTATCTGTAAATGACTGTACCCTGTACACCACTTTTTAAATTGTGTAGCTCAGCCTTGCTTTCTAATCACCTTAGAGCCTTTAAAAATCTTAGGGACAGAGTTGAACAGCACAGTTGTAGAAATAGGCCTCAGCAGAAGAAAAAGTTTATTGATCTTTTGCATATTCAGGAATGCAATACAACAACTCATGATTTAAATTATGCAACTCTTTACATATAACTAAACACATCCTAAGTGTCTCTATTGGGAGTCTGCATCAGAGTTCAAACCAGAGCTAGTATGTCCATACACTTATTGTCTGTCAGTAACACAGCCTAATGTGTGCTTTGGTCAGGTAAGGGACCAGGAGTTAGGGAACTGATTGTTAGGGTGGGAAAAGATTGTTTATTCATGCTCAATGGGCCTAATTTAAGAGTTTTAACTGTTAGAGAAGCAAACCATGTTGAAAATTCTCAATTTTATTACTTCAGTGAGTCATTCTGGACTCACACCAGAATTCCAAGACTGATATGAAGCTTCCATTATGACTGGAACCAAGCCTTTAGTATGTCCTCTAGTTCATTAAAATTTACACTTATTTTTATGGTCTTTCCTTCTACACATCCTGTAGCATATGCTGTCTCAAAGTGACTGTTCATTTAGCATTTAATGAGGTGCACTTGTATTTTTAGGACAGTTATTGTAAGGAACAAGGACCCTGAGTGATATTCCTCAGATTTTCTTAAGGTTTGTTCGACTGAACAGCTGCCTTTGGCATCACTTCAACAGTTGCTGTCTGAGAAGCTCCGTGGACCAGGATGAGATTTGGTTACTCCATAACCACCTTTTTGGTTCCATGTGCTGATCAAGCTTTTTTCAGTTGTAAGTTCTCTGAGTGCCAGTGAGCCTCGAGCCTTTCAGACCTTTCATTAAAATTAAACCTCCTTGAAGCAGTGTTTGTGTCGTATGGCTTTCATTATCACAAGCACACTGATGATATTCAGGTTCATGGTACATGTTAACCTTTGCTGCTGAGGTCAGTAACAGTATCTCTGAGCATCTAACAGCTGTCTCTCTGTGGATGTATCATAATTTTTTAACATAAAACACAAACAGTAGCAGGCTCTTTTAATTGGCTATGACAGTTTCTATCCTTCATTTGGTTCCATGGAATCTGCTAAGTACCTTTAGCTGGAAACTTGGATCTTATTCCTAAAAATAATTTGTCATTTACCACTCATATTTTTTAATTCAACACAAAATATGCTGTTACTTAATGTCTCATCATTTTGCCTGTACTTAATCATTGCATCAATAAAAACATCCATCTGTATGCTTGTGGCTTTTTGTTTAGAGTCTGCCTTTATTTAGAATCAAATTTGTCATGTCAACATATGCATATTCTTCTGCTTGTAGCATCTCCCCTCACACTGGTGGCATCTCCTTAGGCAGAATCTGTCAAGAGCAGTAGGTAACATGCTTAGTGGCAGTGTATAAGAGCTCAGGCACATCGCTCCTTGAGTGCACAGGACATTGTCTTCTGGGCTGGAGCATGGCAGGCCAGCTTGGATACGGGCAAAGGAGCCAGAGACAAACTTTTTTATAATTGAACTAAATTGTCTCTGTGGGCCTGAAAAAAGAGCATATGGTCTGCTCCCTCCTTCTCAGTATGGGTTTTTGCTCTCAAGAAGGCCCTTGAATAAAACAGTCACTCTGCAATGGTCCTTGAAGAGACTAGAGAAATGCTGTTGTGTCCCAGTGGCAGCTCCTCTCCTGAGTGACAGCCATGGGACCAGTAAGAAGTTTCTCTTCAGATTAGGAGACAGTATCAGCAAGGATCAAGCTGTATCAAAGTTTAAGAAAAAAATGTATTAAGGTTTTTATTTGGTGGTTATTGAGAAGTGCAGAGATGTTTCATTTTCTGCTAGTACTGACTTTTAAATAGGTGCCTGTTGGTCTGACAGAGTTAAAATGTGGTCTTAATCTGGGTAAAGACAAGATTGTGCTTTTTTCATTTTAAAACAAAGAGTAACAGAAACATAAACTTTTGTCTGTAATGAGAAATAAAAAGTACAAATTAAAAAGTGCCTCAAGGCTGCCACACTGAACTGCTGGGCTCCCTGCTGTCCATTGGCATCAGTATCTTCTGTAGAAGTAACCCTCTGCTGCTTTAGTCCGTGATCAGAGGGTGATAACCCAGCAGTGCTACCCACAGAAGGCAGGCTGGTAGTGAGAAATACCCCCAGGAAGCTTTGGTTGTGCAGATCAGCTCCTCCTGGCTGAGGGAATGGACACCACTCTGTGCTCAGGGTTGCTGCCATGCACCCTCACCTGGAGCTTATGTCAGGACTTTGCTTTCTCAGATAAACTCAGGGGTAATTGCAAAGCTGGGGATTTTCCACTTCACATGCTTCTACTTTCCTAACAGTCTGGGAACAAAGTGTCTGCTTGATTGGAACCTTGGTGAGCCACCAGAGTGACCCAGCTCTCTTACTCCTCTGTTACTCAGAGGCAGACACTTCCCATTATAGGCATTTGAAATAAGCAGTCATTATCTCATGAAGCAGTACAAGAAAAGTGTCTTTCTACCAGGCAGTGATAAGTCTTACTTTTTATACATTTCACTGCTCAATGTACAGGCAATAATTCTGGCATTCAGAATCAAGGGAAAAAAGCATTAAAAATAAGTATTCTACTTTACTTTAGTAAGAAAAGTTTTGCCTTTATATATTCATAGTTATACAACTGAAAATCGAAAGAAGTGAAGATAGCACTCCCTATTTGAAAAAACTTACTTTATGGACAAGAATGGAAGAGAAAATCTTGAGGGGGGAAGCATTCTATTGTAGTACAGTCTAATTTGGTTTGGAATAAGTTTGTTTTTTCCAATGCAAAGCTGGAAAAGAGCACCATGAATCTCCATTTGGGAAAAAATGCTTCAACGTGACCTGCAATTGGAATCGTGGTCATTACAAGCAGAAGGAATGGAATCAGACATATTTTTGACAATGTTTCAGGGGAAAAAGTAGATTTTAACAAGCCAAATGCTTTCTATGAGAGCAGGAGGAAGATTAGGGAGAATTGTGTGGGAAGTTTGATTGACAGCTAGTTGAAAGTAGAGGGAATGATAATGGGTTTAATCTCTAATTTTCTTGCATTTCTTAAAGCATTACTAGCTGCAATCTGGAGAAAAATAAAAGAATGGAGAGAAACTTCCAACACTGGCTGCAAATGTAGTAACCACAGAAAAAGTTTCTCTGAATTTAAATGTCTGTACCATATGCAGTTAAATAATTTTCAGACCAGTATGGCCAGCAGAGTTGCATTTTCTTCCCTATATTTTGGACAACATTTCCCTTCTCTCTCAGAAATCTTAAAAGAAATAATGTATGTTATTCATGTATGTCATATCAAGACATAATAGAAACACTAACAGTGAATAAACCTATGAATACAGATTTTGAAGCAAAAGAATAGAAAAAACTCTTCCCATTTGTTTCCTTATCTTCTGCATGTTTCATTGATGAAGGTACAACTAGCGCCTCAGCGTTGGACACATCCATTATAGTGAATGCAGGAGGACTTCCCCCGCTGAGACTATGCTTACAAATAATTTCTCAAACAGTTTCCTTTGTCAGAATATTCGAGTCTTTTTTGATGAAATTCTATAAATTACTTTTGTATTTCTTCCTCTCCAAGCTCATTTCTTGTTGGGAATACCCAATAAGAGCAGGAGCAAACAGGAACTGTCTGGAAATAATTGTATCTCCAAAGTCCCCCTGGAACAGCTTCTTGAAGAAGTGCTAATACCCGGGGTTCTTACAGGGTTGTGAAGGCTACAGCAGCGCAGGACCCTGCTAACAAACTGCTGAACACAGGGTAGCTTTCTTCACTGCATTGTTACTACCTCCATTCTATGGCAATGCATCACCAGCAGATGAACATCACAGTAAACTTAGAAAGCAAACTGAAATGAATTCTGGTCATGTGAATATTGATGTGATCTAAAAAGTCATTGTCATCATTCCCATTACAAAAAAATTTTGATAGAGAACAATGTCTGGCCCAGACTGTGGTACCTGTCTCAGACTTTTCAAATTTCTTTGCTTCTGAAAATATTTTCCTTAGATTTTTTTTCATCCAGTAAAGTTTTATAGAGTAATACTTATCACTTTACTAAAGCTAAATTAGAAAAAGAAGTATATGGTCTAAAATACTACATGTACAAAAAAAGATATCAAATTAGAAAAATAATAAGCTAACCCTGAAGATATTTTATTTCTATAAAAATAGGCATATTAGAGCATTTAAACTCAAGTTAAACCTGAGGTAGTTAGGGCTATTTTGGCTATTCTCATAAGACTGACAAATCTCACATGTGGGAACTATAAATTTGGTAAAGAAATGAAGGAATAACTGAAACATAATTTGTTTTATATGACTTGACTCTATAAATGAGAACTACCTTTTGCCCAATTTTTTGAAACAGTCGTTACTCAAAGCTACTTTTCTTTGCTCATGTAAAATGTCTTCTTTTACTGGATATATTCCATTAGTATCTTTCATCTATGCATCCTAAAAACACACAGAATTCCAAAATAATATTACATGCCACTGAAAACAACAACAACAAAAAAAAGCAAGTTTGTGTACATTCCAAGATCATTCAGAAAATCCTTGTATGAGAACCATGGAGGAGGTAGGGCCAGTATCAGTGAAGACCTCAAGCAGGAAGTTATGTAAGGTGTTATATATATGTGAGATGCTTGGTTTTCAGAACATAACCTGAAATGTACAGTGAAAACCCCGAGAATCCTCTCAGTGAATGGGTCAAGCAAGACACTCCAGAGGAGCTATTCAGACAAACTCATGTACAGAGTGAAGAGATACTACAGATATTTTTCAGTTTATTATCTTTATTGATGATCTGGACTGAATCTAGCATTTTTTGTTCACAATACCTCTGTTTTCCAGTTTCTTTTAAGCAATACCTTGTGATTAACAAGCTCTAGGATTTAAGGCAACCTCTTTGTTTATTTGTTTTTCCTGATAAATTCCAAATGTTTGCTATGCTGATTTGTTCTGAGATACATCAATTCCATCTGTTCCTTATTATACATTGTCTCTGCTTCATTTCACATCTGCATTACATTGTTTCAGAGGGTGTGTATTAGTACCTCTTGTATACTATACCACTTATGTATCATGATTTCTGCATTTGCAGGTTCTCTTCCACTTCTCTGAGTTAAGTATCACAATAAATTCATCAAAATTAATCACTTTTTAATTAATTCATCAAAATTAAGCACTTTTTTATACATCATACCTCTAAACTCTATTTGAAACTCCTTGACAAAAGTTTTTTGACATGTACAGAATTGAAAAGATGAAAAACTAATAAAGATGGAAAGATGAAAATTAATAAAGACACTGAGGATAACATTAATGCAGAGGTATGAAAAGTGTACAGAGCCTTGGAAAGAATATAATATCTCATTTGGTTATTGCAAAATAATATAGACAAGTTGTACTCAATTTATTGCTAGAAAGACAGTAGTTCTCTGAAAATCATGAGTAGCTATGTTTTTAGGAGGATATTTTATTTATCTTTAGGTAATGAATATGTTTACAGGCATGACTTCTGCTTGACCTTGACCCAGAAATAATTAAAAGTATCTGCATGCAGAAGAGAAGTTAGACTCCAATGGGTAGTCAGCAGTTGCAAAATGTGGTAAGACTGACACCTGGATAAAGTTTGTTAATCATAAGAAGCACCAGCTGGGAAGAGTTCCTTAGCAATGGATCGTTCAGTTTGGAACAAAATATATGAGAAGGAATTTGTGTCTGTGCATTATCCTATTTAGAAGAAAAGCATCCCCACTGACAGCCAACAGCTTTTTAGTTGAAATAGCAGTAGGAAACCCTTACAGAACTAACCAAAATCCAGAGCCAACAGGCATGAATTTTATCTGTCTCCAGGCACTTCTCTTTAAACTTAATAATTACTTTCTAATCCCTGCAATTATTATGAAAATTATCTGTTTCAAATATTTATGTTAGGCAAGGCTTTAAGATTGCTGACTAAACCTGAGGAAATTTGTTGAAAGGAGCATTTCTAAACAGGTTTTTCGTCCAGTTTTGTCATGCCCAGAACCCCAAAAACTACTGGGTAGCGACAAGCTCTGAGATGCAATGGGTCACTTTGGCTTTGTGGGGTAGCAGCCTAGAGAAACATTTCTGATGAATGAAATACATCTGGTATGCAAGGAAGACTCTTGTATGCTGAGAATTTTCTTGAAAGTGTAAAAATTAGCTTTTGAAGTTCTCACACCAATCCTAGGAGCTATAAAGAATGTAAAACTTCCCTTTTAACAGTAATTTGGCTGGTTAAACTCAAACTATTATCAGTAAAGGATGAAAAAGCACTCACCTGAATTGCACATTTAAGGACGTAAAGCCGTTGACTGAAGGTAAGAGACCAAGATGGCATTCAAACCTTTAGAACGATTCTGGGTAGCTATCTTTTACCAGTTTTACCATTTTTAATGCATTTATTTCATTCAATGTCTTTGCTCTCATCAGCAAGACACCAACTTTGCTATAACAAGCTTTTAGATACAGGTTAAAAGATTTCATAATATAAAGTGTGAATTGGTAGTAGCAGCTCGCGCTCCAGTCTTTGTGCAGCTGTTCTGACCTTAAAAAAACAAACAAACAACCAAAAAAAAAAACCTCATAAAAAAACCAATCAAACCCTAAAAACTTTCCATAAACTATATTAAAATGATGACAGCTTCCCAGTGGATTTCACTCTATCCATTCAAGAAACTGTACAGGTGGAATCAGAAAAAGATATTAATGGGAATACCTGCAGCCAATAGTGCTGCCAGAGACTTCATTTTGTGTGGTCATGGGTCCCATATGTTCCTGAAGGCAGAACGTCTAATTTTTTTTCATATCCCAGGTCATTATGTCCCTTTTTGAATGCTTTAAGTCTTCTCCTCATATTTTCTTTGGCATTCTCACTGCTTTACAAAAGAATACTCAAGAATTAAGTTCTCACATTTTATGTGTTATCCTTTATGTGGTTTATCAAACCATATTCACTACTTTATTGACCTTTTATAAGTATCAGTGGATTAATATCAATAATTTTAAGGTACCTCGGACCTTAATGGTTCCAGAATGATGGAAGGAATTTTAGATTTCTATTTTTTTAAACTTCAGGGTTTTACCATCTCCCACTGAACCTTAATCTCATGTCCAAAAGATCATCTAGAAGTTTCTCTCTCTTCTCTGCAGTCTATCGGTATTAAATACTTTATTCTTTATTTCAAGGATTTCTCAAATGCTTTCCATTTTGCACACTGCTATTGCAGGGAAGACAAACATTTGAATTATTGCAGATGTTATTTGTATGGCCTATTTAAACTAACTTGCACTTGCTAACATACTGCTAGTATGGTTACCCAGAATTTTTAGTTCTCATTTAAAATACAGTAGTGAGTTGCTGTCATCTCTGACTGTAGAGTATGATCTCTCTTTTGGACACTCATAAATAGCTGAGTCATGTCCAGAAACCCCCCAGCAAAATAACTGGGAAAAAGAAAAGAAACAGGTAGATGTGTTGCTTATGCAGAAACGTAAGTTATAAATTCCCAAATACTCAGGTAAGTTCGGAGAAGTTTGCTTGAATATTCAAGCTTCATCATTACATCCTCATTTCTCTCCCTCTTAAAAGTCATAAAGCCTCTTTTGTTCCTTGCAATTCTTTGCTGTGGAGAGATTTTATCAGCAGAAACTCAATACAACCATTCCTGTCAATTTGCAACAGAAATCTCTTTCTTTCTTTCTTCCCTCTGTTTGCTGGGTTTTGCAGTTTCTTTTCTTTTCATGTAAACTGTTTAAAAAGGCTACCGAGGTTAGATGGCTCCTTATATCAGTAAGCAATGCTTTCCCAGGGTGAAAGACTAATTTCCTCCTTTTCTGCTCTAGCCTTGCACCCCCGAGCACGGTCAAACTGGAGAGTTCCCCATTAGCATCCTGAAAAGGTTTCCCTAGGTCTTCGTTTGTATGCATTGGCAAATGAAAAACTCAGAGATCAACTGAAATGTATCAGCTACGGAGGTGGGACTTTATTCTTTCAAGTACTGGAAATCCAACCTTCAGCCACAAAAATATGGTGCCTGGGGGTCTAACAGTTACATGTGTTTTGCAAAGAATGACATAAGGGCAATGTCTTCAAAAGTATGAGTTTAAAAAAAATTTAGGGGCTATTTTTATAAGCAGAATGAAATCACCTTTTCTGGGGGAAAAGCTGAGGTAGGACACAGCAGTCTGACAAATTGGCACACTGTGGCTATTCCTCTCAGCATTGCACAATTAGTTCAGTTTCTGTTTTCACATGAGCACATCAAACTGTGAGATTTCAGGACTGAGCCAATACAGGAACAACTCATAGAGGAGAGGGGATATGAGTGGGCACAACTGCACAGCTGCTGGTTTTGTCCCCACTGGGCATTAGATGCCCCTTAAATATTATCGAGTCCCTGCTCAGCTGTGAAATGTGCTGCCAAGAGAAATGCTGTAACTGCACTTAAAGGACCTCAGCAGCTTCTCCTCACGGTGCGATGTTCCGCTCCCGTGAATCCTTCCCCAAGGACGGTCACGGTCAGGGACCGGGCTTGCCCTGTGCTCCTGGCATGTGGTACAGCCTGCAAAGGCACTTTCTCTGGTTACTGGGTGATCACTGTGGGAAAGTAAATAATAATGAAGGTTTAATTTTCAGCTGCTGTCTTACCTCAGTGAAGTCCTTTGTCATATTCAAATGGATCAAAAGGAGGGTTACATCCTGAAGTTTTAACTGAAACCTGAATCTGCTCTGAATCAAAATTAAATATTCTCCTTTTCCTAAATGGTAAAGCTAAGAGGCCCATTTTTAGCCAGATCCTACTGCTAAATCCCTGTACAATTTATTCCCTCAAACTCATATTTTATCAAATGCCAATCTTGTTCTCATACTGATTATGCCCTCGGCATGAAACTATTTCAATTTCACAGTAAATTGTAGCATTGAACTTATTAAAACCCACTGATAGCCCTTACCCTGTGAACTAATATCATACCCCTTTCTGATAAACAGCATTAAAAATGTATGTAATCCTAAATCATGTGTGCTTCTTACCTAGTGTGACCATAGCATGGTTAGAAAACACTTGAAGTACTGTGTTTTGTGAACATAGTTCATCAAACAGTGTGAGGTCTTCCTGACAACAAAGGACTTCACAGCTGAGTCAGGATGAGTCTGGACTAGTACTAAAATACAGATGACATTCAGTATTTTTATGGGAAGATCCATAGCAATCTAATCTGGAATACAGCGGAAAATCAGTTAGCACAGCAAGTAAATTTAATTTAGTACAGCAGCATACATTGATTTCTTTTATTAGCTTTTTGGCACCTAGAAACGGTATGTTATAGCTAAAAGACAATACTCAGCCTAAACTGTCCAGCTACTCAAATACCAGAGAGCTGGAATAGCATTTTTTTTAGATCTTAGAGAGAAAGGCAGAGATGGTATTTTCCTCAGCAAGCAACTTTTACTTATGGATTTTTTTTTCTGTGTAAAAAAATAGATGAAACAAAGACAACTCCTGCAATTTTCTGCTATGATCCTTACCTCTTATGAAGACTTGCAATTAGAGTATGGCTCAGAAGCAGTCATAAAATTATCTGGGTTTCCCTGTTTAAGAAAGCCAAAAAAAAGATAGCAACACTACCCCCACATCCACCTCCAGTTTTAAGAAGGTGGAAACACAGATTCTGTCCTGAAAATTCTTTTAAAGGAAGATCCAATCTTACTTTAAAATAGGTTACTATAGCTTGGCAGCAGAAATAACCAGAGGTCCAATTCTTAACTGACTTGTGTGGTGACCTGTTTACCCATTGCTTTTCCTATCCCATATTGCTCCCTCTCCCACTTTCCCCTGCCCCTAGCCCTGGTCACTCCCTTGGGCATATCCCTGTTGGTTCTTGTACCCCAACTCCGCTCCATACTGACCCTGAGCCCCTGATAAAACCCCCCTGCACCCAGATCACGAGATGTCTCTGCCTCTGGGGGTGCCTGGGTCAAAGGTGTAACCATTAAAGGTCCTCTGAAGCCCTCATGGAGAGACCCTTCTCTGCCTCCTTTGCCATCACTGTGCTGTAGAGCTGACAGCTGCTGGAGCCAGAGTGCAGAGCCGTCCGAAAGGGACTGCGAGAGGACAGAATGGCTGCCCTGCCCTGAGGAGTCCTGCTGAGCTCCCAGGGAAAGCTGCAGCTGCCGAAACCAAACCTAGCACTACAACAGACCTGATCATGCAGGAGAGTTTACATGTCCCTGCATTTTCTCAAAATGACAGTGAACGACTGTAGAGGAACAGAAATGGCCAATTTAATCTCTAGGTAGCCTTATAAGATCATAAAGGCCAAAATGATTCAGGTACCAGAATGCGGTCCTGTAGCAATTGCCTAGAAATTCACTGTATTGCAAATACAAGCCCACCAAGCATTTTACTTAAAACAGGTGGGCTATAAAAGCAGAACAGTCTGGTGTATTATTGCATAAAACCTCTTTTGAATTCATTGAGTTGAAGTATCTTTGGACCTACAGTTTTTGTCATTAAAACTTAAAGATTTTCCAGTGAACTCAATAGACCTTATCTGAACTAATAAAAAGATGTTCTCAAAAAAAATAGTACACAATGCTGTTGGCCTTTTTTCTCATCTCTTCTTTGTTGTTTTCTGCAGCATTTCATACAGGTTCCCCCACTAGGCAACACAGAGTTGGTGAGGATTTTCTGCAGACAGATTTGTTCCACATTGAAATAAACATCTAAGGCAAGTGACCCTGGAAGCATGTCTCTTTGCTGACCATGGAGGGAGTTGAGATAATCAGCTTAAACACAAGACACAGACAGAAATTCAGTTCCAGATTCTTGTGTTCCTGTTGGAGTTAATGATAATTGACAGCTCCATTCAGTTGCCCCAGCTTAGCACCCAGTGCCTTTTAAAATTACCTAGGTAAGATGTTTTGCCCATCTGCTGGCTGCCTGGCCTGCACAGCAGGGCTATCCCCTAAGGCCTGACCCACATTTGCAGTACCTGAGTAGATTCTCCCAACATCTTGAGTTCTCGGAAATAGCCAATTTTAAGCTCACCTTTGTTCGTGTAACTGAATCGAACCTCTACTAACCACAGTAAGCAAAAGGTTAGACTCAGTTACCCAGACTCAGGCTGTCAGTGCCAAATGAGATGGCCCGTGGCACCCAAGGCTGTCACCACTGGGGATTGGCAGATTGAGCCCGTGATCTTCTGCAGAAGCAGCTGAAGCTGTGTAGAATAATTGAAAATGTCCAAGCAGAGGAAATATTTACCATCTCAAAAGGTCTGTTCAGGCAGCTGAACTTTCCCCTTCCCTGGATCTCAAGAGCTATTCAGCTGATGAAAAGTTATTCTAGGTACTGGGTCTAACACACTGTAACACCTTACTCAGATGCAGAGAGTAGGGTAGGCATTAAAATACAGGTGTTGGAATAGTGGGCTTGGTCTGTAAATTCATTAATTTTAGATAGGATGTAGCTCACTGCAGTTGCTTTATGCAGATGAAGTTATATATAAACCTTTGCTGATCTTGCAGCAATTGCCATGATTAGAATTTGCAAAGTATACACATTTCCACTGTCAGTTATGAAAGAATACCTCACAAAATATGCACATTATTTAAGACCATTTTACTCTCTGGCATTGTGATAGTTCTGGGTTGTCAGCATTTCCCTTTATCTTTTATAAATCTGAAATTTCTCAGTGAGGTTTTCAGCATTATAGTAACTTCTTTTTCAAGTTAAATTACACCCTGCTTTGCTTGTCATTGGCCTAAATACATTTTTAACCAAACATTGTAAATCAGGGAAAACATTTTAACCTCAGGCAGTTTAATTCTTCCAGACACATTTTTGGCATAATAAAATAATTTGGGCTAGAAACAGAAATTTGGCATCACAATTTTAGTTACTCCTAAAGGTTGGATTAGTCTGAATGATCCTTTTAGAAGCTGTGAGCCAAAAATTTCTTTTTCCACTTGGGTTGAAACTATTTGGAGGGCTAGATTCTTTTTTTTTTTTTTCTAAAATCAAAGATAGTAATTTGAAAGCCAAAAAATTCAAAACTTTATCACTTATTAAAAATAATTATGGTAACTTCAAACTCTTTTCCATTTCATTGATTAACTTTGGTTTCCACTCTCATTTCCTTCCCTGATGATGCCTTAGCTGTGTGGACACACATCAGTGAGGTGCATGTTAATCACTGGTCACCAGGTTAGGAATTCAATGAAAAAAGATTAAAAACTATTATAGATGTTGGAATGGGAAAACTAGAAAATTAATCTGATTGTAGATATAAAGAAAAGGTCCAGGATATAAGTACCAGTCGCATTCCTCAGCCATAGTACAGACTTTGCTTGCAGGGTTATAGAAAGAAACATCTCAGGTCTCTTGCTCTTGGATGAGTTGGGTAAGGATCCTGACTACCTTCCCTCATTAGGATGTACAGCAGATGTGATATATTAACTTAATTGTTGCAGCAGAAAGTAATGTTTTTACTGGACCAAAATAACTACCTCTGGAAATTGTGTCCTGAATGCTACATCTTTTCTATTTTAATTCTCACTGTGCTGCTTTGAGTGAGCCACCAGAATGACACAACTTTAGATGTAATAAATAAATAAAATAAAATAAAACTGAACCAAGCAAGGACTCCATACCCACACCTGTATAATCATATGCCTGTGCTTAGACAGCCAACACGAGTTCTCAAAGAGTTCTGAGATATCTTCTGTTTCTGCAGTTTGTTTAACAGCAGATGAGAAGAAAAGTCTCAGTGTTTAATGAAACCCTAAAGGAAGTTCATAACAAGAATTGCTGATCTCCTTGGAAAGGATGCGACTGCAAGTGCTGGGGAGTGTCTCCCTCTGTGTGGCTTCCCATGACTGGGGTCACGGTTCCTCACCACCATGTGCTTTCTTCCTATGCTGCCTCTTCAGAGCCCAGCTCCTGGAATTCCCCTCAGCTCTCACCCACATCCAGCTCACTGCCAGGAACTTCTGGTGACCTGTGTTTTAGAGGCACCAGGTTACTACAAAACAGATAACTTTTTGTAAACAGAACTGGTTTTGTCCTGAAAGAATTGCACTTTCAGCATTAAAAATATACTTCCGATATGCGTGGATAGTCATATTCCCTAAATGGAATAATTGGCAGCTGGCCCCTTTGCTTAAGCACTGCTTTGGTTCACCAGTGCCTGGAGGAGACAGAAGCTTTGCAGGAGAACCATGCTGTCATGAGAAGTTCAATAGTTATGCATCTGAACCTAAAGTCCTTCCTAGTGTATGTATTTCTTGTCTGTGATAAGCAACTGCATCACCTCTGCTGAAGACCTAAAACAGTTTGTAAATAAGAGTCTAGCCATATCAGCTTCATGTATGGGAGGCTGAGACACATCATTTTTCAATTACTGCATGCCATATTCATTTGTGTGTCATTTTTGTCTTCTAGAAAGCTGTTTTCATAATATGGAGGAAAACTTATCCAACAAAAATCACTACAGTATTGCAGCAATCACACTCTGCAGCTAGTGAAACTAATCAGAAATCTCTTCTATCAATTTTGAAATTCCCCTGAAAAGTCCACATCAAGCATTATCTCTCACATTCTAGGCTACCTTAATACAGCTATAATTTTCCTTCTGACTCCTGGGGAATTTTCATAAGCACAAGGAAACTCTTGGCTCAATCCTATTTTCTTCATTCCAAGATTTAGTCTGGGTCTTACTGAAACTACCCAGAATGTTTGCATCAGTGAGGCAGGAAACATTTTATGCTATCCCCACAAACTATGCGATAGGGAAATTTGTCAGCCAGGCTTTCCAGGAATGATTGCATTGATTTATCTGCAGCGTGGTATGTCTCAACAAGATTTCTCCAAACACTTCATTCTTAAGGCTATTTCCCTTTAAGATACTCCTGACATCTGCAGCTTTTACAGCTTGAAGCACTAGAAGGCTGCTCCTCAGATGGTCGTTACTCCACAAACAGTCGTGGCTTTGACGTGAGCCCAGTCATGGGCTACACACTGCGAAGTCCCCAACCTCTGCATCAGAGACTGGAATTCTACTTTTGGAGTATAATTCTTCTGACTTTCTCTAACACTTTCTTATTTTATTTTGCTTAGTTTATCATTATATTTTTAGGAGCCAAAAAGGGACTCTTTATCCTTTCCCATGAGCTCCCTACATGCCACATGTCACACTTGTGTGCTGTCTCCTGCTCCTGTCCTCCCAAAAACTTCTCAGCCATGGCAGTCAGTTCTGTTATGTATGGAGGAAAAAAAAATAACAATATCTTCTGGGCCCCTTGACTCCAGGGTGAATCTTGCATGGCAGCTCCGGACACTGCTTGTCCAGGAGAGCTGTGGCTGGAGAGATAAGAAGGCATGTGGACTCTGTGGAGAGCCTTCTTGGGAGGTAGGGGCCTCCATAAAAGTGGAGCTCTAAGCACCAGGAGGAAAGTTCCCGGGATATGTCCTGTGCAGACCAACTAAAAAAACCCAAGGACACATTCTAACTCCACATTGAGTTCAGCCCTTTTTCCATTGCAGACTTTACAGCTAGAAATGATTCCCCTTTTAATCTGGAGTCTCCTCAGTAAGATCATAGTAGAATTCATCCTGAGCTGTGAAGGGAGAACTTTGGAAAACACAGGCTTGGCAGCTCCATCTGGAAGAGCTTTTCAGCTGCCATAATGCCCTGGGAGAATGACAGAGAAAACATAGGCTGTTAAAAATTAAAAGGATTAATAATGTAAACAAGCTGATTAAATTCTGCAGCCTCTTCATGACTCTAGGGTGGCTTATGTCCCCTTAAAATGAGTGGATTCTACAAGCTTGGAGAAGGAAATTAGAGTTGGCTAACAGAAAAAAACCCAAGTACTTTACAGTAAAATAACACACAAGCATCTGAAGAGATTGCTTCTTTATTTTGCTGCATCTGGTCTACTATTGTGGTGATCTACCTCATTATTTCATGGGGTAAAATATGATAAGTGATTACAGAGAAGGCTTTACAGAATGCAGGTAATTTTTTCCTACCTAGTTATCTGATCCTATTTAAAGCAGATTTGAATGATACCATGCCCAAAGCATTTCCCAGGGTAATTGTATCCATCCCAATCTAAAATACATTAAGATATAATAAGACACAATTCCTATTTGGTCCTATTTCAAAATTCCTGAGCCACAAAGTGTCCTCAAATTAAGGAAAGTATGAAAGACAAAACTTTTTTCAGCTACTCCTGTATATCATGGGCTTATTTTAATGAAGATTAATGGGTATGACTCCACATAATAAGGTAGAAGAGAGAGAGTAAATATAAACTATCAAATATACCACAGGTTATCATTTTCACATGTATGAACTTAAAAGAGGCACAAGATATTTTGTGTCTCTGTCCTCTGCCAAATGTTTTGTCAGGTTGGAAACCCTTACCTCCTTTGAGGTGTCCCAAAGTACCTACAAAATGTCAATGCCACTCCTGCTCTGTCTGTCTCTGCAAGCACAGACTCAGCGGGAGAGCTGTCTTTGGTGTCACCTTTAACATGTTTGATAAGCCCTGTGGAGGACAGTATAATGAAAACATGTGGTCACAGTTTGTTTGGGATCCTTGAGGTTCAGAGGAGCTCTGTTGCAAGAGGACACCTGAGCCAGTAAAGGTGAAGATGGGCAGCTGGCCATATTGTCTAAGGTAAGAGGTGCAGGTGATGGGATGTCATACTCTGAGTGTGCCAAAATGGAGTATGTGTACCCATAGCAGTGGAATAAAGGAAAGGGAACTTCTCTTTTCCTTGGGAAAATGTGGGGGAAATCATCACTGAAAGAAATCTATGCAAGTCTTGAGCAATGTCATTATTTCAGAATTATAGAATCACAGAATATTCTGAATTGGAAGGGACCCAAGAGGATCATTGTAATGAGGTGAGGCAGAGTAGAAATATACCTACAGATTTACACCAACCAATTGAACACAATTCTGGAAACTCACGCCACTGTTGGAGAAATGCACACTTTGCTGAGAAAAAAGAATGATGGAGTTACTCCTTTGGAGGACTTGAATCAGAGAGGAACATGATGCGAAGAGCTGAAATCTCTTGTGACATTTTAAGTCTTGTTTTTTTCCAATACCATGAATATACAAGCTATCTCCTCTCTCACAGGCAGGAGAACAACTGAGAAGGGTTGAAATATTCCAGTAAGAATCAAAGCAGCAGAGAGACTTCAATGAGTTCAGTCCCCTGTCATTGCTGGCAGTCACATCCTGTAACCCCACAGGTTTATAATTGATCAAGCTCTATTTTTCAGCTAATTAGATTTTTTTTTGCCTTAATGTCTCCAAGTAGAAAGTTATTACGTATCTTCACTGTAATGATGTCTACAAGTCTTCTAATTATCACTATAAGCTTCCTTTCAGCCAGGTTATCTAAGTTCTTTAACCCAAATAACTCTTTTCTCCACTTGGGAGAAAATCCCAATCCGTGGAGTTTCCTTGGATAATACATTTATAGAGACAAACCATAGCTCTTTTCATACATTATTGGGATCACAAACAAACCAAGTCATTTGCTCATTTGTTTTCTTACTATTTACACATGCTATTCTTAACAAGTGGGAGTGGGAATGTGAGCAGTGGGGATCTGGGGACACAGTCTGCTTTAAACTTGATCTGAGTCACAGGGTTAAACCTCTGCTCATCACTCAGAAGAGAAGCACCTCTGGGATCCTCCCTTTCTAAAGCTGTAGAATTAAATAGTTCAGACAAAACTGTGATCTCCAATTGACTGAATTGCACTAGATGCCTTTGATATAAATAGTGCCTTTGATATAAATTAACAATGAGCCAGCCAGCATTGCAGTCATTTTAAACCCATGAGAATAAGTTTTTATACATGTACTGTACTTTTTGTTGTGGATTTCATTTCTCAGTCAAGTTTGTTTGATCTTCATTTACTTGCAATAATAGAGGGAAGAGAAACCTGAACTCTTTTTCCTATTCAGTGTTTAAAGCATTTGTATAATTTCACGCACAAAAGATACAATATCATATTGTTAACATGTGCTCTTACAAATTCTTTGAAAACCAACCTAAGCAGCAATGTTTAGACATTATTTACATAAAGACAACCTTTGATATAACAAAATACACTGAAAGTAAGATGAAAGGAAATAAAATCAAATTATAAGTAGAATACAAAATAGAGGTGAGTTCACAAGAATAGGTGAACTCTGGGGCAGTTATTCAAAATAATGGGAGTTTTGATAGCAGCAGCAATTTTAAAATCGAGATTGGAGGCTCTTCTGAAATGTACCCAATATCTTAGAGAAGAAATTAACTCAGTGCAGTATTTAGGTTACATTAGGTGTTCACAGTAATCCTGTCTATCAGTATTTTTTTTTCTTTAATTACTGGATAAATTGTAGGTTACATATACTTTGAATATCATTCAGACTGCTCTAACTAGAGCTGCAAAAAATGAGGTAACTCTTTTGCAGAGAGTTGAAGCTGGTAGCTACCTACTCTTATAAGTTGGAGTGACATAAATAAAAGCTTATATACAAAGAAATAGCTATGCTTCCTTTTAATGACCATTTCCCTCTTACGATTAGCAATTTCTCTGGAATAATTAATACAGTAGGTAAGGAATTTGCTGTTATGGGTGGCTAGGGGAACTGTTAACACTTAGAAGACCAGCTCCCATCTGTGCTTAAAGGAGCAATTCTTGGAATCGAAAATCCTTTTGAAACCTCTCCATAGGCGTCAAGGATGCTGGGAGATGCTGACTGGAAGCTTTCTACTACACAAAGTTGGAACAAAAGGCCAATAAAGTGTCAGGTTTGCACTGATTACAAACACACCCCAGTACACCCGACCTGCCCTTTCATGTTCAACGTGAACAAAGTATTGCCATATTTTAAGCAAGATTAATTCCAAGAAAACACATGGTAATTCTAAGCAGATGCTGCCCTTCGGTCACCAAAGCCATTGTAGAAACATTGTTTGGAGGAAACCTCTGGAGCCACTTAGCTCGAATAGCTGGGCCACTGTCAGTAATCAGACCTGGCATTGTCACATCCCTCTGGAGACAGATTTACCACAATGTGCACCTGTTGCCCTCCTACATTTTTCATACATCCTGCCATCTGGAGTTTTCAGACATTCAAATCAAACTTCCACTCTGTGGACATTGCCCTCTATTTTAACTGAAGTCAAGAGGACTTTGGTCCATCATCTTTGTAGCAACCTTTCTTTAGCAGGATTGCCCTTTTGGCAAGTTTTGATTTTGTTTGCTCTGCACTTACAGTTGTATAACTTTCTGTACCTGTTTATTGTCTCCCCCTCATTAGTTATGTTCCCTGACATTTCTATAATCCAAAATCTACAGCCATTTTAGTATTCTCTGATAAGGAAAAGTATTGCATTTACCCTTATCTTGTAACATTTCTAAGATGCAAGTCTCTGTTTTGCTTGACTTATGAAGCATTTGACAGTATGACTAAAAGTTCACTGAAATCTTGTGGAAAATTTCTGAAAAACACTGGTTAGATTTCAGTTGAGTGATTCAGACCTTCTTCAGTGTACCAGTCATTCCAGAACTAAGAGCACAGTATGACTGCACACCAGTGAAGTTCCCCACACATACAGTGTGAAGCTTCACAACACAAACTAGTGTAAGGGTAATGATGTCTTGCTCCTCTGTCCAGTTTAGTCTGAATGCAGACCTTTCCTATCTCTCAGGCAAGTATAGGATGGATTGAAGGAGAGCAAAATATGAGAAATTTTCATTTTAGCATGATGGTGATGGAGTTTTTGACGTTTGTCTTCTACAAGACACAGAGAGAGGAACATAAGACAAAATTTTTACTAAGTGTTACTTCATGTACAAGGTACATTCTTTTGAAGTATCAATGCTCTTTTAGAGCATCTGCTCTTCAAAGGAAAAAATGACAACTGGTTTGAATAGGAAACCTTAAGCCCTAAGCATAATAGATAAAGAATGTGAATGCCTTTTGATGTAACCAGAAGGCTTTGATGTATTTATAAAATCTTGCAACTCATCTTGTATTTTCAGCCAGTTAATATATGGATTAAAATAATTAGTTATAACTAACACATTTTACAATGTTTCAAAGCTGTTCTCCTGGATCTTAATTTTTCTTCCTTCACTGCTAGTTTTGGAAGCCATATCAGTGGTTTCTATAGTCAAAGGCAGATGTGCTGCTACAAAAATGTGTAATGACCCAAATAAAACTTCCTTAATACAAATGAAAATTAGAAGCAGAGTCTGTGTTGAATAAGGGAAACCAGGCTGTTGCTATGTGGATGGTTTCATTTATAAAGTTGACATTTCCCTTTTTTAACTGAGAAAGAGCCAAACTGTACTTTCATTTCATGACACGACTGTATAATCCACACTTGCTCTACTGAGATCAGTGAATTTATTCTCAATTTATCTCTTGGGGACCAGTATTTGGCCTTCATTAGAATAGGATTTAATTTGCCACCTTTCAGGATTAATGTGTTGGAAACATTTAAGAAACACCTATACTGAAGTATTCATTCTGTAGAGGTACCGGTGTTACTCAAATCTTCTTATTCCTTTCCAATGACTGCCTTCTATGAAGAAAAAAATCTTTCCTCTGGCTTTTGGGAGTTTTGTTGAACCAGAACTCTCCACTGCTCCTGTCCTGCAAGCTGAGAATAATGCCTTCACTGAAGCCTTGGTTTAATAGCTCCAAACTTGTCTGCTGCTCCCATTTCATAAAAAGCCTGGTACTCAGAAATTTTCAAGAGCTCTTTTGGCTCTTTGGCCACTTATGACTTTATTTTTCACAATAAAATCAGTTGTTTTCAAATCAGCAGAGTGTAATTGCATGTGGTAAGGGAACATTCACATCTCCTCTGCTATAATGAATGTGTCCCAGGGCTATGCTATCTATCTGCCCTTTCAAACTGCCTGTTTAATTTCCCTTGCAGCAACCCTGCACCTGCTGCTCATTTCACTATGGGGACACATCGTGAAGTTTTCTAATAATGTTCATGCATCTGTCCTGCACACTTTCTTACATGAATATCTCTGTTACTTTCCTTCAATCAACCTACCTTTGTTCCTATGACCTTTTATGAATAACTAGGGACTTAGTGCTATGTGAAATTTTATCACTAGAGCCACCTGGGCTTCAGACTTGTCTACATAATCAAATAGCAGATATGATACTAAAACACTGAAAATATGAGAGAAAGTCTCCTGGTTTTTAGTTCATCTATTTTACAATTTCAAAGAAGGTTTTTCTTGTAAAATTAAAGAATCATAGAATAGAATCATAGAATCATTAGGGTTGGAAAAGTCCTCTAAGATCATAGATCCCACCTTTTGACCAAACACTACTGTCAACTAAACTGTAGCACTAAGTGCTACGTCCAGTCATTTCTTGAATGCTCCCAGATGACTCTACAACCTCTCTGGGCAGTTCCAATGATTAAATACACTTTCAGCAAAGAAATTTTTCCTGATATCTGATCTAAACCTCCCCTGGCAAAGTTTGAGGTTGTTTCCTTTTGTCCTGTCTCTAGCTGCCTGGGAGAAAAGGCCAAAAAGAGGTCTGTAGCGATCTTGTTAGATGGTAACATGCTGCAACCTTCCCAAAAGCATCTCCAGGAGAAAGCTGCTCAGAGCAGCCGGCACACACAGACCAGACAGCTGGCTAAAACAGTCTGATGATGAAATGAGCAGACAGAGTCTTTGCATAGGGTTCTACAGGAGAGATTTAATGTGTCTGCACCCCTGCAAGGGTTCAGGGAAGTCCCTGAGGGAGAACAATGAGGGGTCCAGGGTAAGGGAGCTGATGAAGCAACTCCCAGGGCATATCAAGTAACAGGGGTTGAAGCTGCCAAAGGAGCCAACCAGGGGAGCAGAACTGGGGTACATTAACAGAACAGAGCATTCTGGGGAAGCTTTTCAAGTCACCATAGGCTGGAAAGGAACCTAGGACTTATCTCACCATATGACTCCTTTTGTTCCTTCTCCAGCAGGCCCACCAGCCTCCACAGAGGCCGACCCGCATCTTGCTCTAATCTCCTTTAAGGTGGTTGTAGAGAGAGATAAGGTCATCCCTGAACCTCCTTCTCTGCAGGCTAAACACTCTCAGCTCTCTCAGCTGCTCCTCATAGGATTTGTGTTTCAGACCCTTCACCAGGTCCATTGTCCTTCTCTAGACATGCTCCACCACCTCAATGTCTTTCTTGTAGTGAGAGATCCAAAACTGGACAAAAGACTCAAAGTGTGGCCTTAGCAATGCTCAGTACAGGGGGACAATCACTTGCCATAGTCCTACTGTAGTGGCCACAGTATTTTTGGTACTGGCCAGGATGCCACTGGCCTTCTTGACCACACTTCTGGCTCATGTTCAGCTGCATGTCAACCAACACTCCCAGGTCCTTTTCCACTGGACAGATTTCCAGCCACTCTTCCCCCAGCCTGTAGCCATTACCAGGGTTATTGTGACCAAAGTGCAGCACCCATCACTTTGCCTTATTGAATCTCATGCAGTTGGTCTTGGCCTGGTTTTTAACCCAGCAAATAATGCACCTGACTATGGGCTGCAAGTTTCTCAAGGAGAATGACATGATAGACAGTATTGAAGGCTCTATTTCTTTATTGAAGTCACGGTAGATAATATCCAAAGCCTTTCCTTCATCCACTAGGTAGGTCACATTGTCATAAAAGGAGATCAGGTTGGTCAAGCCTTTCCTAAACCTCTTCTGGCTGGGCCTGATCCCCTGGTTGTCCTGTACATCCCATGTGATGGCACTCAGGATGAGCTGCTCCATAATCTTCCCCTCACTGAGGTCAGGCTGGTAGGCTTGTAATTGCTCAGATCCTCCTGACTCTTCTTGTGGATGGTTGTCATAACTGGCCAACCTCCAGTCATCTGGGCCCTCACCAGTGAGACAGGACTGGCAATCAATGATGGAGAATGACTTGGTGAGTTCTTGTGCCAGCTCCCTCAATACCCTCAGGTAGATGCCATCTGGCCCTGTAGATTTGTGGCTGTCTAAGTGGCTCAGTAGGTCACTAACTATATCCTTATGGATTACAGGGCCAGGTCTACTCTGCTCCACATCCCAGCCTACCAGTCCTGAGGATAACTGGTCTTCCTGTTAAAGACTGAAGTAAAGACGGCAGGAAGTACCTCAGCCTTTTCCTCATCCTGGATTACAACATTCCCCTCTGCATCCAATAAAGGAGGGAGATTTTCCTTGGCCTTCTTTTTGTTGTTGATGTATTTACGAAAACACTTTTTGTTATCTTTCACAGAAGTGGCCAGACTGACTTCTAGCTGAGCTCTTGCCCTTCTAATTTTCTCTCTACATGACAACGACATCCTTGTACACTTCCTCAGCTGGCTGCCTGCCTTCCAAAGTTCATAAACTGTCTTTTTCTCTCCTGAGTCCCAGGGAAATCTCCATGTTCAGCCAGGCCAGCTCACCCTTCAGCACCCAGGGGTGACCTGCTCATGCATCCTTAAGATTCCCATCTTAAATTATGTCCAGCCTTCCCAGACCTTTGTTTTTAATGGCTGTTTCCTAAGGAAGTCTGAACCAGTGTTCTGAGTATATCAAAGTCCACCCTCTAGAAGTCCAAGCCCCTTTCTTACTTCACCAAGAACTGAAAACTCTATGATCTTATGGCTCCTATGCCCAAGACAGCCCCTGACTACCAGATCTCCCACCAGTGCTTCTCTGAAAACAGCAGGTCTAGCAGTCCACCAGTCCTGGTAGACTTGCTTACCATCCGGGTAAGGAAGTCATCTTCCACACACTCCAGGAATGTCCTAGACTGCCTCCTTCTTGCTGAGCTGAGTTTCCAGAAGACATCCAGTAAGCTAAAGTCTCCCACAACAGCAGCTAGCAACTGGGAAATGTCATGCTTATAAAACTTTCATCTGCCTCCTCATCCTGGTTGGGACTCTATAACAGACTCCCACCAGGATGTGCACCCTGTTATCCTTTCCCGTGATCCTTACTCAGAGGCACTCAACCTTGTCATCACCATCCTGGAGTTCTATAGAGTCCAAACACTCCCTAGCACATAGAGCCAACGCCCCTCCTCTCCTTCCTCGCCTGTCCCTTCTGGAGAGCTTATAACCATCCATTGGAGTACTCCAGTCATGGGGTCATCCCACAGATTCCGTGGTGACAATTACTTCCTAGCTTTCCTGCTGCACAATGGTCTCCAGCTCCTCCTATTTGTTTCCCATACTGCACATATTGGTGTAGATGGACTTCAGCTGGGCTATTGGTTTCAACCCCAGTACTGGCATGCCACCCCTAGGATCATCTCTAGCAAGCATGGTCTTATCCCCCTTCTCCTTCAAACCTAGTTTAAAGCCCTCTCAATCAGTCCTGACAACTCATGGGCTAGATTCATTTTTTTCCTATTAGACAGGAGAACCCTGTCTGCCTCCAGCAGGCCTGGTGCCATGTAAACCAGCCCTTGATTGAAAAAGCCAAAATTCCAACCATGACACCAGCCTTTAAGCCACCTGTTGATCAGGTGGGTTCTCCTTTTCAGCATTCTTCTCTGCTCCTGAAGGGTTTGAGGAAAATATTACCTATGTTCCTGTACCTTCAAGAAGTCATCCCAGTGCCCCAAAGTCCTTTCTAACTGTCTTAGGACTTCTCATCCTCATCACTGTTGACCTGGACAACCAGAATTGGGTAATAATCAAAGAACTAAATCAGTCCAGGGAGTCTCCTAAAATTCTTCCTTACCTGAGCTCCAGGGAGGCAGCAGACTTCTCTGTGCAATGGGTCTGGTTGGCATAGGCAACTCTCAGTTCCCCTCAGAAGGGATTCACCTACAACTACTCTTCTTTCTTAACAGACATTGTTGTAATGCCTCTGGTTTGCTGACGTGCTCTGGGCAAACCCCCAGGAAGACCCTCCTGACCCTCGAATTCCAGAACCTCATACAGG
Organism: Lanius collurio; assembly: GCA_020086605.1. NCBI lineage: Eukaryota > Metazoa > Chordata > Aves > Passeriformes > Laniidae > Lanius > Lanius collurio. The sequence continues at coordinate 23,609,389 of JACBWW010000007.1, read as the reverse complement.
CTCCATAAGGGCACCTGGGAAGGGGAAGGAGGTTGGGAAGGGATTCTCCAGCTAGCCCAAGCAGGGACCCCTGTTTCCACTCCCCCTCCCCTCCTTGCCCCCCATCTTCCACTCCCCTCCTTCTCCCTGATGACAAGACAGGTTTCCTCTGACTTTTTCTGAGCTTCCATCCACTGCATTTCTTTCAAGAGCAGAAGGGTGTGGCTCCACCAGTCTATTGGTCTCTCACATGTGGCTTAGGAAAAAATGTCAACAAAATGCTCTTTCTGTTTCATGCTTCTGTCTTACTGCCCTCTCATCACTCTTATTTTTGCAGGTCAGTACAATTCCCCCAGATGAATTATTATCTTTCTTTACTGCTAAGTAATGTTTCTGCTCTTTTGCTTGATTTATTTTGTTGGAACTCCACAGGTGATGTCACCATGGCTCTTTTCCAGTGATGTACTGGAAAATGTGGAGGCTGAATTCAGCCTGAGATTAAGACCTGTGAATTGAGATGACAATGTTTGAGCTATGGAAAAAATCAGTTGCTGACCTCAGCCTGAAGGTAGGTGCCTCATGTCAACTGAGACATGCCAGCGCACACATCATAGCCATAAAGGAACAGCAGGCATGACATAGATGCCATGAGAAAACTTCTGGAGAAGCAGGACTAAGCAGAAGGCCCTGCAACATCAAAAATAATGTTTAAACATCTACCCACAGGCAATTGTATGTGTGTTGCTAATATTAGTTCTTTTTTGATGTCCTAATCTTGATATGTATCCTGTTATATGTCAGTCAGGAGGGGTCAGTCCCACATGCTTTATTCAGGCAAGAACTACTCTATTGGTGGATGGGCTTTTGCCTGAACAGAGCCTATTGGGTTGGATTTCTAAGCATGTGTGCAAATATTTTTTATGCATGATGTAATTTAAATATTTTTTAGAATATCCTCTTTTAAAAAATACTTTGTCTCTTTTCCTAAAACAAAAAAAACCAAAAAACTTAACAAACAAAACAAAACAAAAAAAACACACCAACAACAATGTGAAATCTGCCAGATTTGAAGGCTTTTCTTTCCATTCTCATACAGTAACTTCCAATTTTTGCTTCCTAAGTCTAGAACAGAGGTTTCATGTTATTTTTCTTTGAATTGTTCCCAGATACGTAAAGGGCCCTATTTTCACTTGTCTTGAATATGTGTCATGAGCAACAGATTCTGCTCAGCAGTTTGTTCCATTAGGTCTTATAATCACACATTTTGTGTGGAAATTCTGCATAATTCTAAGTCAGATCTCTGCTGTGATCAGAAAATCAGCACAACTCATATGTATGAGAAGGGCAGTATCCAAGACTTGAGTGATGCATGATGGTTCAGCTGATTCTTTTCAGACCTGGCCTGGACCCTGCTTTTATTGCAGCTGGCCTCTTGCCTTTAGCCTACATTAGAAAAGGTTCTGCTGTTCCTTGATTGTGAAGAATGATCTAAAAAGAGTCTTCCAAACTGGTGTCTATCACACTGCATTAAGAAGCTTTCTCCCAGTTTGCACCAATTCAATAGCGAATTATAGTAAACGAGAAAGAGAATCTGGAACAGACTCAAACCGTTCAGATCCCCCATCATCTATTTCTACCCACTCAACAAGAACAAGACTTCATGGATTCTCACAGGAGCTCCTGCTCTGGAGTCTCTGCTTAACTTCACAACACTTGAGGCTGAGAAACTACACTGATGGATGAGGTCCTAATGTTTGAAATTGTCTCTGGGAGACCTTTGTTTACTTTTGACCTTACAAAAATGAAATAGCCATAGTCTTTGATTTCTGATTTTTACCAGGAATCCTTCTCTCTCCTGGATTTAAAAAAAAAAAAAAAAAATCCCAGAGGCTTGGTTTTAATAAAGATGTCTTCTCTTGTCATGGATTTTCTTTATGAATGTGACTCTCCTGATTTTGCAAACTCCTACTCAAATCTGCAATGCTTCACTGAAGCTACTTTATATTTCATCTCCTCCACATACATAATACTTTGAAAGAATGAGTAATGCAGAAAATTAAAAGGAAAAGCTACTTAACGAAAATGTGAGGGTCAATGAGAAACAGAAAAATACCGGCTTAAAGAAAAGGATGCCAAAGAGAGTAAGGCAAGGAGTCAAGAAAAGATAGCCCAGTGAAAAGTGAAGCTCACCTTCAACCTTTAAATATTTTCTCTCTTTAAACAAAAACAAAATGCTATAAAGGAAAATGCAAGAGGTGTCCTTCAAGGAGTTTAAAATAGAATGTCATCAAATGGCAGGAAATGTGGAGGTTCAAATGAGTTGTTATGCCCTGGTCTGCTCTGCAGATTTAGAGAAATGTTGTTTGATTCACTCTGGGTGAAGCATGGGGCAAACAAAATTCTCAAGGGGTTCAATATCAAACATTTATTTACAAACTTAAGAACATTAAGGTAGAATGAGATACTTAGCAAATTTTAAAACAATATCTAGACAAAGTAAGGCACTTCACTAAATTTAACTTGGCAAACTTACACTTAACCAACTATAAATTATCCACACACAACAATGCACTTACTAAGGCATTGACTGGAACTTTTTAGTCTGCCTTACAATATATGTTGAGAAGAAGATAGGAGAAGAAAGAGAAAAAGAAGGAAAAAGAAAGGGTAAGAGTAGACAGATATCACCACTCATGGATCCAGCAACAAGACTTGTAGATATCTGTTGGTCAAAGTGTTTTTTGCTCTCTTGATCTATAAAGGGCGGGGGAAGCCCACAAAACACCAAGTTCAGTGGGTGAATGTTGCAGTGGACCCCCCTGGCCCCCCCCAGCCAGGTCTCTGCCATGTGACTGAGTCGGGTCTGTCTGATGTTCCAGCGGCCCGAGCTCTGATCTGGTTGGTTGGTTGTCCCATCTCCGCCCCTGGGATCCCCTTTCCCCCTGTCTGGGATAAAACCAGCAGGATGGAAAGCCCTGCCCTCTTACCTCACAGACTGCCCAGGTCGGTGCTCTGTCCCCCCCAGGACAGAGGGAATAAATGACTTAACATCATAAAGGAGGTTTGAGCTGTATTTCTCTTCTCAACTTCTCCTTCTGGTGAGTAGCTGTTGACTAGCACTGGCTTAAAGTGGAGCTGCACGGTTGAGGAATATTTAGGCTGTTTGTGAATGGTCTAAAGATATTCCAAGACTTAAAGAGGCAAGCTCACCACAAAATTAAGCAGTGGACAAGCTAATCAACCATCAGAGGTGAATATACTCTTAGGTTTATGTGGGAATGCCCAAGTACTTCCCCTGGCAGATGCAACACTGTGTATGGATCATGACCAGTCCTCTGGTGGAAGGCCACAGAAATGAGTCTGAGGGTGCTTTGGGAGTCTTTGGTGGTTTATGGCACCTTCTAAGACATGACAGCTGCCTTTCACACCAATGTAGCTGAGTAAGTTATGCCCATGAGAAGTGATGAACACCTCCAGTCCTACATGTGAATGTCCTAAAATCTCCCCTGGGGGAAGGGGCAGTTTTACACCTGAGCCACTTGTGTAAGGGGGACACTGGCATGATAAAAAACACTATCCCACCTCACAGGATCTGCTTCTTATCTGTCTCTTCCTTTATCTGGCTTAAAACCCAACTTTTAGCTAAAGGTTGATTGTCATGGTCCTCCTCTGGTGCTCACACCCTCTGCCTGGGTTGTTACCATGAATATCAGCAGCAAAGTGTTCTACTGCTTTTGCAAATGGCTCATTGCTTGAGCCATTAACCATTAGCATTTCAGTCTGTCACAGAAGTAAAGATTTCCTGTGTCACTGAGTCTGATTGGCTGCCATTTCAGCCAGTTTTTCTGGTAAACTGAGCAACCACGCTCAAAACATTTGAGCTTTTCGTCCCTTCACTCCTAAAGAAAGGCCACTGCAACATTGCTGATTTCCTGACCAAATTTGTCCAGATTAAAACAAACCAATTAATTATTTTTACAACATTATTAATAGACTTCAATATCCTCTTATGTTAACCCCATAATACAGAGCAAACTTTTCTAAAAAAGGGTAGCTCTACATTTCTCCTTTATGAATACATTGTGATGACCATTAAAGTAGTAAGCCCAATGTTTCATGTAATACCTATATCAAAGATTAGGAGTATTGCAATGTTATAATGAGATTTTAGAAGAATATGAAGATTAAGTAAATTTAAAATTATGTATGATGCAAGTATGGATAGTTTATAAAGTTTTCAGTGCCCATATTAGCATCAATTTCCCCTCTGGCCTTGGGATTTCACTTTACCAGCCTGTGCTGTGTTCTCCCCATATTCACTAAAATGAGGATGGCAGCATGTCACAGAGTGTCACCTGAGGGTAAAGGGATTCAAGTCCTGTGATACTGATAGTCATTCTTTAAATAGACTAGCAAGAGGTGTTTATCACAAATCATTGTGCCCTGAATTCTTAGGTGGAGACATATGTTGCATATACAATACATGAAGTGTGTGTCGTATTTCACATAGCAGCACTGAAGGCTGCAGTGTATTAGAGCTTCTTTTATATAATCAGTTACTCTATCATCTCATAAAAATTCAGTCTGTGAAACATTTGCAGACTGTAGTGTTTGTAAAAGTACTTGTACCCTAGGAACTGCAGTGAATACTCCCCAGTAAAGACCATGTAGCATCCTATTTACATCATGGCACATAAACAGATTAATATACAGAAAAATTCAGTAGTGAGAAACTATCATTAATTTAATATTGATTGTGAGAGTCTGAGTAGTTAAATAACTCTGAATATTTATATAATTCACAAATTGGTATGAGTCACTTCCTCACTTCTGAAAAATGCATTTACCCAAAAGAAAATGTGAATGGGAAAGGGGAAAACTTTTAATTTCCCATAAATAAGGGAAAGTAAACTAATTTAATTACCAAAATTAATCATATAAAATTTTAAATAAAAACAAGGTAATAGTGTTCATGCCAAGTAAAACAACTTGGCCAGTAGTTTCACAGAATGTACCTGTTAATGTGGACATTAAGGTGTAACTCATGTTACCTAACTTTTGGAGTTTACACCTTTCATAGTCAGAGGAGAGAAACAGATCTTGGGGGCATGACTCTCAGCATTTTAGAAGCCATCTTTAGAGTGGAAAGAGTCCTGCCTAGTCCTGACCATGGACTATAATGTGAAGTTAGACACCCAGCTCAGAGGTAGATGTACACTGCACTGCGTTACTCACACTGGCAGCAGGACTCAGCTGCTGAATGTAGGCATGCAATCTTGTTTTAGGCTCTGTTGGGTCCTGCTACCTACAAAGATGATGAAAAGAAGAAGGAAGCTGGCCTGTGTCATGTCTACTGCTTCTGTGCACATATCTTGGATAAACTATGCCATCTGATGCAGAACTGTGCCCTTATGCATTGAAATGGCCTTCAAAAGTCCCTGGCATTACCATCCAAGGGGCATATAATAACACAAACAAAAAGCATGGGAGAAAGTTTGGGGGAAAGGGAAAGAGAAGAAAGAAAACTAAATTGAACTTCAAAAGTACCATATGCACTAAGCATCTGCAAAAGGATTTCCTGTATACATAAAAGCCACAGTGATTTAACATGTCCTACATCTGGATGTCCAAATCTGTATGCTGATTAACTTGGACTACAGTTTGAGATCTTTAAATGAAAAAGCAGGTGTTTTTCAAAACAGTAGGAATGTTCTTCAAGCCTAGTTATAAACTCTGACCACTCACAGGAAGAACAAGAGATTCTTAATATTTTATAAAAACAAAAAAGGAAAGCAAGAATATTTTAAACTGAAACACATGGGCAATATTAGGCTTTGCTTAAATCATAAATTATTACAGAAAGCAAATTGTTACAAATACATTTTCCTACAATGGATATGAAAGTTCATGTCTTAACAAAGGGGCTCAATGCAACTACATTCAAAATTGTCTTTGTATGCAAAAAAAAGTCAGTCTGCATGTAGATTTGTATACTATGAACATGATTTTTTAAGAGTTTGATTTTTCAGGGGGAGGGAGGCTGTTTAATGGGCTGCATAATGGAAACACTAGCATATGCACTTTGTGATAAAGGGCCAAAGCAACTTTCATATCTCTTTCGTATTAGAGAGTAAGGTACATGGAGGGTGAAACAAAGAATTTAAAGGGTTTTTCTTATCAAGACCTTTCAATTGTTGCTTCTCCATTTGGCCATATGGGCATAGAACATTAAAAACATTGATTTCTGTGGTAATGAAATCTATCCCACTGGGTTTGCACAGTTTACCTTCAGGCACTTGAACAATCTTCAGAAGTCCCCAGTGATTAAACAGGAATGCATACTTCAGTATACTCTGAACCATGCATAAGGTAGAGATATAAAACCATCTTCTCACAAGGGGCCTGAACCATTATACACCTTCTTTCCATCTTGACCTAACCTGGGTTCATGGTTACAAATTATCTTTTATTGATTTATTCAGTGTCTTTCTGGTCATATTTGACTCCAGTTTCTACATTATCCTGTGGCAATAAGTTTCAAATTTCTTATTAAGTATTGTGTGAAGTAAATAGCTGGTTTACTCTTAAGATTTTGATCTTGGCAAAATGGAAGTGTGATAAAACTAGACTTCAGCCTTCCTCATGTAATGTTAACTCTGTGCATTGCAGTGATATTTTTACCCTTAGAGATAGGTATTCTGTTAGAGAAGATATCCATATGAACTGTCTTCAAAACTTAAAAATTAAGTTACATCATTTTTCTTTTGCTCCTTCAGAACTCTTAAAATGACCAGCCAAATGGACAGTGATTTTTTTTTCTAAAATCTTCAAGAATTGTACAAAATTGGAACCTCCCAAGGCTGAAGTAACCTATTTTTCACTGTGTACAGCCAAGCTGCATGAAACATACAACTGCTGAGTTGCAGACAGTCTTCTTTATTACACGGGTATACAGTGCCTACCACAAGGGAGACATAACTCCTGCCTCTTCCTCTGAGGCTTTTTTATTCTCCCTGAGCAAATATGTTCTTGTCAGCACTGCATCTATGGTTTGGCTGGGTTTAATAGGATGGCTTCTGTATTCTTTCATTGGTTGGCCACTTGTGTTGGAATTAGCATTTTTCTAGTCATTGAAGACATAGTGTCAACATCTGGAAAACATTCATACATTGGGGACACTGAGTTTTTACTTTTTCTTGTGCTTATAATATTGCCTATATTCCTTAATGTCAACTATTTCTGTTACACTTTTAACATTAATTTATGAAATGTACTGATAGCTGGATAATTTTTCTTTTTTATCATTTTAGATATTCATAGGTACAATGTTATTTCAAAGAACATGCTTTCCTAAAATTTATTGCACCTACTGTTTCAATTATGGCTATGAAATTATTCTCAAAATAGATAGCTATAAACATTGTGGGCACAGGAAGTTTTTTGTGGCTGACTACAAGAGTCAGGAAAATTGCAGTACTTCACTGAAAAAACACATGCAGACCAAAGATGCTTATTTGACAGAGGGTGTTTCATGGATTGAATGTCTCTGGTGGATCTCATGACCATTGTCTACAGAAGCCCTAGGTGGGATTTTATGTCATTGAGTATTTTGTGTCATATAAATAATTCCTTCTTCCATTCTTACTGTTCTATTGTCCACACCATTGGGGTTTTAGGTGTTTACACATTGATTTAATAATTTATGTATACTATATATATTTTTTACAGGTAGTGGGGCCAGTTTCTTAACTCTTTCTTAGGAGAAGTTAAATGTTAGTTACCTTTAACATAACAGATCCTTCACATTAAGAACATCATAAAATCTTTTGGCAAACTTTATTTTTGTGTAGTATACCATACAGAATGAGTCAGTTACCATCTCTATGGTTTAGTTGCCTCACCTAACAAACTAGGGACTATAATCCCTGCCAATCCCATAGTGATATGGTCACTTATGCAACATGCTGTACATCTCTATAAATATATAAAATATGTTGTGTGATCGACAGTCATTGCTATTAAAGGCCGGTTGTTTCAAAGGAGTTCACTTTGAAGATCATATCTTTTCAGAATGAGAGTTCAATGACATTAAAAATACATTTCTCTGTCTATGAATTGTGCTGCATATGGCACTGAATTGTTCTGGAAGAGAGTTAAATTTTCTTCAACTATAGGAAACTTTGGTTTCAAAAGTAAAAAAGGAAATTTAACTAACAACTTGACATAGAAAACTAAAGGAGACTGCAAAAAACTTTGATGCATTCCTCCTGTGCAATTTGCTTTTAAACTTCATATTTTCTTCAGCCTTCAGACACATGCACCTAAATCTTTCATAAAAGGCTCTGTACATTCAGAGTAAATCCTGTCATCATGTGCTAAAATCTTTTTTCTTTAAGAAAGCAGTGCCTTTTTAAAAATCAAATAGCTGAATAATAAAAAAAAGAATACAAGACTGCATAAAAATTTTTTGGACTGTATTTTCTTACTTCATTCTAATTCTGGGCCTCAAACAACAGAGTTTAAATTGTTTGTAACTGCCTGTGATACCATAACACTTGTTTTTAATCAAGATAAATTCTGCTTTGATTAAGAGCTTTGAATACAATGTGAGTGTAGGCACGAAGCACTCCCACAGTTCCTCGGGAAGCTGTCCCACCGTGTTGGCTGGATGAAGGTGTCTCTGTCATGATCACATACAGCAGTCACATGAAATTGGCCATCACAGGAAAGGACCTGCTGGGCAGAAAACTCTCTACATCTCCCTCCGTCCAAAGAAACAAATAAAATCAAACATTTGTATGTGCTGCTTACAAAAATAAAAGCCTTCCACAAAGCTCTACACAAATAATAAGCTCAGAGTCTTTGCAAGCACTCTTTCCTTTTCTAATGCAATTACCTGCCTGACAGTAAGGACTCAGGATCACTGATTTCTCAAATCTTACAGCTTTGGGACTTTCTGGGTTGTGGGACATGTCAGTCTCAAGTCCTGTACAAGAGGCAGCAGGCCAGAACCTATGGTGGATTTTAGGTGTATTGGGAAAGGAAGAAGACAAAATACCTCTCTCTACTGTTTCATGGAGAAAGTGTTTTCCCTGCTGAATGACAGTAGGTGGAAAAATCAAAGACCAAATACCTTAAAGAAGTAAAATTCTAAAGAAACCCTTCTAAAGAAAGGGTTCAATAATGTGAAAAAGAATCTTTTGGAGATTTTGGAGTCTGATTTTAGATCAGGGCTTCAGTAAAAGACAATATCTTGGACCAAGGGAATAGATGCTGATCTCAGGTGAAGAGGTAACATAAGGTCTCAGCTCAGAGTGGGCATCTGGTTATCCTTTTACAATTAGGTCACCCTTCAGAGGACAGATAAATGGTAATAATGAGTGTGTTTCTTTTGTATGCTGAAGACATTTGTAGAGATAACTAATGTCAAATGTCTAGTTTGAGTTTTGATCTAAAAAATTTAAATTCTCTTTGGAGATGAGACTGCATTGCCACCAAAATCATAAGCACCATAAAGCAGAAGTAAAATTCAGTGAGATATATGGTATGATTTACTTTGGTGTGCTTAGAAGTGCAAAAAAAAAAGAAAAAAAACTAAAAAACAAACAAAACCAAGCCAAAAACCCCAAGCAATCTACTTTTAATATTTTACACTTTTAATATTTTGTCCTAAGACAGTGAAAGGCAGTAAGACTACATGACATTACAGATCAACAGAGACTATTTTTATACATTCCCTTCCCTCTTAATCTTACTCTAAAAGATCCAAGTGAAGTATCCCAGGTTTCAGGAACATTAAATCTCCAGGACACTGGTGATTCCAAGAAGAGAGTTAATCACAAAAATCAATATCAATATTCTGGTATTCCTTTATTAACAATTACTAGCAACAGAGTGTTGATTAGCATGCTCCCCTTCCCTCATGACAGCATCCACCCACATATTGGTTCAGAACCAAGCAGACAAATTGATGTGAAGATTTTAAACCACTCTATGCTTTCTTTTCCTGTATTCTAAGGGGTCCAACTTTAATTCATATTACCACTACAATCTCCTGTAGTGGTAGTGCAACAGATGCTGACAGAATCTCAGCTGTCTTGCTCTGGCTCTGAAAGGCACTGATGGGGTGACCATGGGACTATGCTTCTGTCTCTTTGTCAAAGCAAGCATTTGGAGCTGCAGTGCTAAAGTTTTTGGTGCTGTCAGAAAGGAGCTTGTCACAGTGCCCCATGGCTCGCACTGCTCTTTGAGCATGCCTTGTCAAAAACACAGACATCTTCTCCCAATGTCAGCTGTGCCATGAGTCCTGTAGGTTAAAAGACATTGCAGGGTTTTGCTGAAGAAACAGAAATAGGCATGAAATGTCTCACTGATTTTTCTGGCTCAGATCCAGCTTTAAATAGACAAGTATATTTGGTGTGCTCTTTGCTCTTAGCATCCTGCTTTCTCTTTTGACTCTCCACAGCAATGTTTCTTATTACACCTGAGTGATGGCTTTAATGGATGGTAAAAGAGGGACATAGGAGGAATCTGCTGCTGCCATGAGACTTGGCAGCCACTCATAGTCCCTTGTCCCACTCAGAGCACAACAAGCTATGTCCATTCTCATCTTAATGACAGCAGTCACCACTGCTGTTTGCAGACTTTGCTTCACAAAACAACTTGGCTCAGTCTCCAATCTCCAACTCTCTGCTGAGAGTTCATGCTTCTAGGTGATATCAATACTTCAGTCTTGTGATGGCTGGAAAAATGTCTCATACAAAGCCAAGGTCAATTACAGCAGACGCCTCCTCTTTCCCATCCCTGGCCATCAGGGTATTAGTTCCTCTCTTTTTGTTTTCTTACTTAATTTTGAAAGGCAGAGTGTATGGGTGACAGGGAGATTGTATCACATTGCTGAAGGAAGCAAATTCAGTGCCCCAGACTTGGGAGATGGAGAAGAAGATTATGTAAAACATTATATAAAACATAGAGCAAACTGCCTTTTGTGACCTTTTGCCTACCATCCCTTCCATGCTTCATCCCTCCAGAGCACAGTTCTGTTTGTCTCCAGATGCAGGAAACAACCTATTCTTAGATGCTGCGCAGCACTGCCTGCATCCTCCATGTTTATCTATAGCTGTCCTGTTATCTTTCCTGATTGCAGAAACACAGCTTGTTCACTGGCTGCTCATAAGGAATTTCCCAGGCTATTATGTTCAGGACTGGCTTCTACCATCCTGTTCTTTCTGTAATCAAGGCTGAGTTTGGTTGCTCCATCTCACTCCATGGATCACTAACAAATGGAGTTGCAATATTTTTAATGTGACATTCTGTGTGGAGCCCTCATAAGTATTCAGTCTGAAATACTGAAGGATATGTTTTCTCTGGTGGTGGAACTGCCTGTTTAATAGTTGTAAGGGAGTTTGCATGTCATGGCATCCATCAAAGTTCTTGAGTACTTTTCTTTATAGTTTGCAGAAATAATATAAAAACTGATACAATATTTAAGAAAGTTTCTTTTTAAGACAATTGCAGAAAGTAGTGGTGTCTAAATATGCTCCAGCTTATTTGAAAATTGAAAACAAACCCATAGCTGCTTTTTTGCCTCTTCTCTCTCACTTTTTAGGCTGCCTATGCACAAAGCATAACGGTAACCCAAACCACAGAGTATTTGAATATTAATGTCAACCCCTGCAAATAAGATGCTGAACTAAAATTTAAAAAAAAATACTTAGGAAAAAAAAATCTCCAGTTAGAGGTCATGTGCAATTACTTAGAATGTCAGACAAAAAGCTGTTGAGAGAAACTTGTAGGCAGTGTGGGTTGTTGGAGAAGGAATCTCACTTAATGGATCCCCGCAGCACAAATGTGCGAGACTCTTTCTGATAACCTTGAAGTGTTTGATAAGAAACATAGAATGCTTTTGCTCTGAGCTACTTCTCCAGCTCTCCATTAGTTTGCCATGGAGTCAGTCCCCTGCATGAAAGCTCTGAAAATTACACTATAAATGTCACCCTTTCAAAGGTCCCCTGCACCTACCTGGCTGTTCCCTCAGGATTTGAAAGCTGCATAGTACAGAGGCCTCTATCCCCTTTCTATGTATTCTTCCCTAATGCTCTCTGAAATAGCCTTCCTGACCAGCTAAAGGATTAGTGCTGAAGAAAACCAGAGATCACCAGCTTTGTCCCTGATGCTAACCAGAGGAATTCTCCAATCACTGGCACTTATCATCAGCCAAGAAACATGAACTTCCAACATTCAGCATGTTCTGGGATTTTAGATAATAAAGGCTCAGAATTAGACAGGAGTAACATGTGAGGCATTTTCTACTAGTTTCAGTGGAGTTAACCCATCTCACTCTAACAGTTAATGAACTTGAATCTTTCAGATACTCCTTTTGTCTGGTGGGAAACCCCATGAGATGTAATACTGAGCCATTGAAGACATGACAGAGAAAGTAAATCTAATTTGTATGTGCATGAGGTCTGTAGGCCATTCCCTAACATTTCCAAATGGTTGCAAAACAGAGCTATGTGTTGACAAAGCTTCCCTTTTCATGCAAAAATAAATCCTTCCAAATTATTTTTTTAAAGAAAGCTTCAGAGCTCCATCTATGAGAATCTGAACAATTTTCACTCTGATTTTTCTTCTTTATCAGATTTAATTTCCATAAGCTTTCATTTTCTTACTTCTCAAAAGAAAAGAAATCCCTTGCTGTTATGTGCTTGAAGAAAAACAACCTTGACCAAATGAGAAGTAGAAGGACATAGAGTGTTCAAATGCAGTTCCCCAGAGACACCATTGCTACCTCAGGATTTCTACAAACATTCTTCAGTACCAGATATACTACTTTTAATATGAACTTTCAACAGACAAACAATCAACACTCTGATTTTTAAGATACACAGCTTAAAAATGTTGATTTTTTTCTCCTTGAATAAGAAAAATTCCATATCCCTTAGTAGCATTTTCTCTGTGTCTCACTGTGCTGCAGATTGCCCTTTCAGATTGTCAGAATTACACGGCTGTGGCATAGCTGCATAATTCCTATATGATCCTTTGAGAGCAATGGGGCTGGATTGCTCTGGGCAGTTGTTCACCCTGAGGAAGTGAGTGCTAGATGGAATGAAGCAGAAGTGTCTATTTCTGGTGGCTCATGTGGGAAAACAAAGTGAATGCAAAGTTGACAAGACACCCGAGTGTGTGTGATTTGCCAAGAGACTCTGCTGCCATCAGGTAGATTCCCTATCAGTCAGTTTTGCCTGTTCTCACAGAATTGCCATCTCATTAATTTTAATAGGGTTGCTTGCTTGGCTGGAGGGTCAACACTGATTAAAATTGTTTCAGGCTGTTGCTGATAAACTGGAGCCTGGCTCTAATCCTAATGAGAGGTCAAGAAAGGTCGAGAATCAGATCCTACCGTTTTGGACAACTGGGCCAACAGTTGACAGAAAGAGGGACTGCAACTTACAAGCTCTTACAAATGACCAAGTTAAAAGGAGGCAGCAGAAATACCAAGCCCTACATATAAAGATCACAGTCAGAAATACTAGTTATGAGGCCTGAAGTACCAGTACCGACCTTTATGTTATAAGGCATTATTCCAACAAGTCATCACTTTCCCTCATTTTATGATAAAAGCCTAGCACTGGGTAATATCACCTCAGGTAAAGATTCCAGGCTCACTTTGCCATCAATAGAAAGAAGGATGTTCATCTAAGTGCAATTCATCATTTTGTGAAATCTCAAATAGGCCAGATGGATCACACCCTAGATGATTTCTCTGTTGACTGTAAATGAAGCTTAAGACAATTCAGTATTCTCAGGAGCAAATATCTTCAGTCACTATCCAGAGTCAGGAGAGAGGAATCACTCAAAGATATAGTACTTGTGAAGATGCTCTGGTTTTATTAATGGAAAGTCCCAGACTCAAGGAATGTGTTCTTGTATTAAAGACATTCACTTCTAGCCAAGCCTGCTGGTCTTTATAAACATTGCAGGAGGAAACATGGAATTGCAGGTCCTAATGTTGTTCCCCTGCCACAGGCCTCTTGGAAATAGACTGAGCAGTTGGAGGAAAAAACTACTTCTGAACACCAAATTTTTGCATGAGCTCCATTAAAAAGAGCTGGTTGTATCTGGAGAGACTTTCATTGACAAGCCTACAAAGTTTGTTTCGACCAGTGTTTGCCTGCCAGAAAGCTTAAAAGGCATACGAAAAGTAGAGGGTAAAAATACCTTTCATTGACATTCCTCCCCAAACAGCTCTTTTTCAGAGAGCAGAGTCATCAGTCTGAATCTTAGCAAGTTGAATTCTATGTGGTAATTAATATATCAAAATCCAAGTAAGATTTTCTTTGAAAGAGATATTTTTAACCACTAGCAGAATCACAAAAACAGTATAAAAGTAAACTACATGTAACTTCTTTTTTATTTTATAAATATTAGGAGATGTAGATGTGATAGATGGACTTCCAGTGTGAACAAACACAGTATTGCTTGGATATTTTTCATTCCATTAATTTTGTCTTCTTTGGCTGGAGAGTCTGGTTATGTATCTACATGGGACAAATATTACTGTAAGATTTCCTCACATTAGCTGCCTCTGAATTTCCCGTGAGTGGTTCTTTTCTTGTGGAGTTTTGGTATACCTGCCTCTGAACTGCTGAAATCAACAGAGCTGAGAAAGGTAATTCTGCAGTTTAAAAAATTACATTCTAAGGCTTCTTACTGAATGTGAGGATTTATTCCTCAAACAGGAGGTTGGCCTGTTCTGGTGGCTGAATAGGTTACCAAACCTGTATGGTCTCTGCTGAGTTGTTTACATAATGATTGTGCTCAGTTCCCCCTTGCTCAGGCTGGTGCAAGTGGTGTTATGTGTGTGTATTTATCTCCACAGAGTTGTAAAGACAACAGGTGAGTAGTGGCAGCTCAAAACAGTTTAGATGTGCACATCCTTCTTTATAACTGAAGTAAAGATGTAAGTAAAGAGATGCAAGAGTGGTATCAGACATCTGACTACTGGCCTGTGTTTGCAGAAAATGGATAAGAGATCAAATCTCAAAACGAGCCAGGGGACAGCTGGGCAGAGGAGCTTTATGATAACTGGTGACAGAGCTCATACTGCTAGTGCTCACCAGAAACTGAAGAGCTCTTTCATGGAAATTTTTGGATTTTTTCTAAACTTCCTGCAAAATAAATAATCCTAGCCTATTTTGTCATAGCAATACCAAAAGTGGAAAGAGTGTGCGTGGTCTGAACAATGCAACTTTTGATCGTAGACCAGTCAGAAATCCAGTCTGAACTACTGAGAAACCATACCTTGCATTAGTTTTCCAATACTCATTAGATATTAAGACTTTCAGGTGAAAGATGCTGACTTTAATATACAGGATTTTTAAGTGTTTGTTGGGATTTTTCAAGGGAATGTTTCCAAATACTTCAGCATACAGAATTTTTCTCAGCTCCAGAGAGCAGCTGGAAGAAACTTTTGAAAAATACCCATGAGGGGTGTAGCAGGGCATTTAAGGATAATACATTTCGCTCTGCTTCAATTGAATAAAAAATTCAGTTTGACCTCGTTAACTATGCTTACTCTACATTCCACTGATGCTCTATCCAAGTCTGCCTTTCTCTCCCACAGCTGGTCTACCTGTACCAGACACCTCTTGTTTGAAGTGACAAACTGCCCCTGGAAGACTCTCTCAAGTTAGGTGAGATGAGTTAAAATCTGAAATACCACGCAGTGATAGTTTTCAAACTCAGAAGACTACCTTTAATCTAATTAAGCAATAATTTATCTAGCCTTAACTTGACTCTCCTTGTTTCAGTCACAATAGTCTGTGTCTTTCAGTAAACACCAAGTGCAAAAGAGATGTTTTGGCCAAGAAGCAATTTTGGTACATAAACTGATAAAATTGCCAAGCAAAAATATTTTGATTTTGATATCAAGAACAGGAACAAGTAATCAAAGACAGGAGAGGCTGGGAAATGGGAAAGCTACCTTGCAAAAATACAGTAAAAACATTGTAGCTAGGCTTGCATTCCTTCAAGTTGTGTCTGATGTTCATCTGAGGACAGTGATATTTAACATGGTGATTTACAAGACAGCTGCAAACACAAGTTCCTACAGCCCTGGTCCAAGCTGTGGCCATGCTGGAGGTACCAAGGGGCAGGATGGGGTATACCTGAATGGGGACAATCTCCTATGTGTGCAGGTTCTCATGCTTTGGTAGAGCACGTAATTTTCCCTCATCTGGGTTGCTCATCCATGTTTTTGCCCCTTACTAAAGCAGAAATATTTCAGAAATAAGTCCCCCTTCCCTAACATTTGATTCCAGTAGCCCAAAGTGACCTTGGCAGCTTAGTATAAACCTCAACACCAGACTTTTTCAGTTTGTCTTCCACATCCTTTCTTTTGACAGGTTTATTAATTTCCAGTTATCATATATATACACAGCCAAAGTCAACACAGCTGGTAAGGCCTTATCCATGCCCCATTCTCGACACCTTTTCAGCGTGCCCAGGTTCTTGCTTTGGATGTCCTTCTCCCCTTTGCCAAAGGCAACTCCAGGTCACAGTAAACAGACACAAGGTCTTGCTTCAAAGTTGTTCCCTGGATCTGTTGTGCACCCATCTGAGATTTCTCATGGTTCTGATAGTGAGTCTTCTGCTGCAGCTTTTGGCTGCTGTTCAGCTTACAGGATTAACTCCAACTTTTTTCTTTTTCTTTTTTTTCCTTCCCATCAGAATTTGTACTTGAAACAACTGTCTTCTAGTACTTTATAGGACATAGGAAATCTTGATCAGAGGTTTAAAAATTTCTAGTCTCAACATTTTGGTTTGATTTTTTTTTTTTTCCTCTTTTAATATGATACTGAAAAAGAACATTCTAAATGCCCCTACATGGATTTGTGAAACATTTACAGAACTGAAAACACTTTAAGATTTCCAGCCACTGTTGCCATATCTTTGATCTGGACTTGGGACTACTCCAATAAACACATTCTCCGTGCATGATGCACTGTATTTCTTTTTCACCTGGCCTCTTTCATTTAAATTCTTTCTTACATTGCTTTTAACTCTTTAATATTATTAAGTACCATTCTCTAACCAGTCTAACAGACTTTTATCTGTTTCTTAGTATAGTCATGTCAAGGAAAGAACAACACAAAAGAAGTTTATTGGAAAGATATGCTTTGAGATGAGAAGAAAAAGTAGCCTAAATCTCTTGGGACTTGCTTTAGAACTGTATTAAGTACACGTACCTTTTGATGATAAATGTTACATTGTAAAGAAGTGCATTGCTCTTGCAAGAAGTCTCAGTGTGGGACAGGAATGGTTCCATAACAAGCATGATAAAACAAGTAAGGACACCAGGATCTTCATCCTGGTCAGGGCATCAGGGATCAGGATCTGTTCAGGGCAGGCACAGCAGCAGAACTGCATTCTCTATGTCAGAATAAATATTCCACACTCAGAGACCGTATCCAATGGATGCAACACTGACCCTGTGAGTTACACCAACCATTTGTCTCCTCTACTGGGATTCCAGGTTTTAAATTGAGATAATAATCACAAATTAATGTTATCAAGCAGCATATCAGGAACAAAAAGAAAACCTGTAGGAGAATAAGTAGATTTTTGAAAGGTAAAATTGTATAAACTATTCAGGAGCACAACAGCCACTGACTTATTTCCTCTTGACATAATCTGTATCAACAATAAAATAAGATGTTTGAAAAAATTTTAAGTACCTTTTACCAGGAAGGAAAACTTTTTCCAGTAAATTGGTTTTTATATTCTTAAATGAGGTAGGCATATTTGAAAATTCCAGTTACCTTCTAAACCCTTTCATCTTTTTGCAAGCATCAATGCACTTTTTTTCCACATTACAATAGAAACTCAGTCAACAGGATGTTCAGATTTATCTGACCAGATGCAGATGTTTACATCTGAGTTGACCATCTTGCTGTCTTACCTAGTAAGGACTTAGCAGGTGAAATGCATCTGGAAATAGATCGTTCTTTTCAAAAGGCACTCTTCTATACATGCTACAAGAGCCAAATGCCATGGGTGCCTCTTTATTTTCCCTGACTGTGAAAAGAGGAATATGTGAGCAACCCCGGTACTGCCAGTGTTCTTGTGGCAGAAATCTCAAGTCAGGTAGGATGAATCCCAGTTCTGGAATCCCTTCCAGACAACACATTCACATTACCCATACCATACCTTAGAGCCATCATCAGTCTTTATTTGATGGTAAAACAAAGACAGGAGTCTTCCATGTCTTTTATCTTTTTAAAGCAATGGTGGTAATGGCAGCAAGCATAACCTAGCCAAGAAATTTCACTCTCGCATGCATCTTCCTACCTACTGTGTCACAGGGCCAAGGTCAGGAAAAAATCAATACATTATCGTTACCTACCACAAAATCCTCTGTCTTTGAGGCTATTGCCTTTGGTTTTCCCCTTTCTGACAAGAGCAGCACATTTTCCCAAAAATCACAAACATAACAGGTCATCTTTTTGTTCAGTTTTTGTTTTGATTTTGTACTAGAGTTATATTACTACCAAGTAAATCCTAGTAGATAAGGAGTTTTTTTTGCCTTCTGCGACGTTGTTACTATTCCCTGTTTCCCCATTGGTTAAAATATGTTCAACTGCACTCGTTGACATGTTTGCATCATTTCTGTTAGTATTCCCAAATGTGCTACCTTTTAAGCTTTTTCCCTCTTTTACTCCATTTGGCTGCAGTCTCCGTTTCAGCCTCAGTGCATTAGTGAGGTTGTCTTGTGCAACACAGGGAATTTCTGTCTGGTTTGGGGATGTCTCCTGGGTAAAACATATGATGATTTGTCATTCAGAATGTGCTACAAATTGGAAGCCTTATTATACCTGACAGCTGTGAGGAGGGAAGAGCTGCCTGGTGTCCCAGGCTTGAGGGAGTGACCCGGGGCTGTCGGTGCACATGCGGCCACACCTCGCTCCAGCCTCATCCAGGGTTGTGCTGGTCCCACCACACATGGCTCACTGCCCTTGTGTCTTTTAACTTCATATATTGTAGTGCCTCAAACTAGGATTCCCTTTAGAATAAAGCAGGGACGAATGGTAAATACTCTTTTTCTTTCTAAAGTACTCTGTTTTCTTTCCAAAAAGGGTCTGTCCTCTCACACTCACCAAGTTCCAGATTTTTAAGAGTATGATACACTTGTTAGGTCCTGGTTAGAAGGTAACCATTTAGTCCTTTTTCAAACTAGGAGAGAATAAAACAAGTATGAATTTTTGATTTTCCAGTAATAAAGTGACTATAAATGATAATGCTATTCCAAACAATAGGTCTAATTCTTTTTACCCAATACCTTTTTTCCCTCAGAAATAGTTCATAGGAATGAAGCTCATATCTCTGAAAAATGTATTTTTGAGAAAATATAGGTCCTTGAAATATCATATAGGATACACATTGAAGCAACTGAGAAACTGCTGTTTCTCTTGCATATCTCCTGTGGAATACATTCATTTCTTCATGCATGATTGCTTTTCTATGCACTGCTTGTAATCTTGCTCTTTTTTTAATGAATTTATTCCTTGCTCAGAAAAATGTACACATTACCTCCTGGCTGAGTCTTAATTTAAATATGTAGAATAGAGTAAAGCTGAACAGAAAAAAAAATGGAATAGAACAGACTGAGCATATTAATGTAATTAACATAGGTTATTCTAACATTTATTACATTTTAAAGTGCACTTCTGTCATATGCATATTTTACCTTTTCTCTGTAATCATAATGGCTAAAATATTATTTTCTCTCCTTAAAAAAGAAAACTCTTGCATATTGAATGACTTCAAGACAATTTTAAGTAGTGTGAAATCTGTCAGAAATTGTGAAACTTGGCAATGCTATTTAGAGTACCAAGATATCACTAGTTTTTTGCAAATGATAAGAAATGAGACTTCCTTGGCCTTCTTTGTTTATCTGGAACAAGAAAGAGAAAACCTAAGATTTTATTTTTAATGGTTCATACCAAACTTGTCTAAAAATATATAGATGAACATATTTATTTTGGAGCAGTAATCCTGAATTCTTTGTCTGGACTGCTGAGTATGGCAGAGCTGGGTAACAGAGAGGTATTGCAAACATGGAAGAAATAAGGATTTGGCCTTCTTTCAAATTGTGTCTATAAACTGGAGTATTCTCTTGGATGATTTTCTCTGATCAGACATCATCTGTATGGTCTCCCTCTGCATTCAGCAGAGAGAAATAATCACCTCCAGGCACATCCTATCGTGTCAGCTGAAATGCTCTCTCTGGGTGCCTGCATGTCTCCATGGAGGGTTCCTTGATGAATACTAAGAATAGATAGGCAGCTTTTACAAAGGAAAAAAAACTAGATGAGATGGATCCCTCTTAATTGTTCATAGGGGGAAAGAGCCCTGCCCCCATCCTGAGCAGTGAAACCTGCTACAATAACTCATCCAGGCTTTCAACAGTCAGAGTGCTGGCGATCCCACATTCCTCAGGACATGATGTGGAGAGCTTCAAAGAGAGCTTGTTCTTCACTCAGACTTCAGCAAAAATGCCAGGTCAAAGGTTGAGGGTTTGTAAACTAATAATCCCCAGATGACAGAACAGGAGCCCTTACCAATTTTTTTTTTTCTTATTTCTTTATTTAAAGGGAACTATGTTAAATAGTCAAAGGAAGAAGAGAATTTTTAATACAAGCAACAATGCTGTGAATATCTTGGGTAAGGAGGGAAGGAATACACACACATTTTCAAACACATTTTAGAAGAGAATATGCATGAGCCTAGAAGAAGAGCCTTATGGTTCAACTCACTGAAGACTGTACAAGCATTTTCAGCAGTGTTAATTTTTGGAGTTTCCTGTCTATCTTCTTTTAATTGTCTTGGAGCCATCTGAATTGTATAAAGAAAAAAAAAAAAAAACAACAAGGAATTCAGCTGATATCCCCACTTCTATTTTGTAAATGAGCTATTAAAAATACATCAGACAAATCAGATTCAGGATGAAAATTTCAGTACCCAGTCTATACACAGGTCTGCTTTACTACTGCAAAGCTTAGACATTTCGTATGGGAGGCTTTGTGTGGAGGTGCATCCCTGTCCCTGCTCCCATGTCACAGCTTTGTAGGCACAAAATGTAAATGGAAGGTTTGCAACAACCTAAGGCTCTGAAATAGTCTTTAGGAGAGCAATTTCCAGCCAGAGGTATCTGCTATCTCTTAGCCAGCAATCCCAACCTGTGCAAGATCAGAAGTTTATCTCCAGGAAGCTTTCTCCAGATCAAGATCTCACAGCTCAAGTACCCCCAGCTCTGCAGAAACATGAGACAAAGCAGCTCACTCCACCCCTGGTCTCTTGGTATTTGGTCTGTGAAGGAATTTGTTTACTGCAGTTTCTATATGTGTATATAGATAATGAAGACATTTACAACTATGCTAACTGGAAGAAAGGAGCCAGACATCAAGCAGTGTGAACAGCAACGCTTTCCTGGTGTACAGCCACAATTCTCAACATGAGTAAGGTGCTGCAGAGAAGGGCAGGAGAGGAGGACAACCACTTCAGCAACATCTGATATCAGGAAGGCATGAAATTTCTTACCTGCCCATCTGAAGGACAGAGGCCAAAAATATTGGACTGCACTAAGGCTTGACAGCACATATTGAAAAAAAAATTAATTCTCCACAGAGTTACTCTTTGACTCCCACCACAGACTAATCAGTGGTGTTCCCCAGGGCTCAGTTTTGGAAAAGTCCTATTTAATATCTTTGTCGATGAGGCAAGGGGACTGAAGACACTCTCAGTCAGTTTGCAGGAAACACCAGGTTGGGAGGAAGTGTCGATCTGCTGGAGAGTAGGAAAGATCTGCAGAAGGATCTCTACAGGCTGGGTCAGTGGGCTGAGGCCAATTGTCTCAATAAGGTGAAGTGCCAGGTCCTGCACTTGGTTCACAACAGCCCCATGCAATGTTACAGACTGGGGGAAGAGTGGTTGGAGAGTGGCCCAGCAGAAAAAGACCTGAGGGATCGACAGCTGCCTAAATGGGAGCCAGTGTGTGCCCAGATACATGGCCAAAAAAGGCCAGTGGCCTGTACCATCCTGGTCTGTACCTGAAACAGTGTGATCAGCTGGACCAGGCCAGTGATTGTCCCCCTGTAGTCAGCACTGGAGAGGCCACACCTTGAATCCTTTGTCCAGTTCTGGGTCCCCCAATTAAGGAAGGACACTGAGGTACAGGAGCAAGTCTGCAGAAGGGCTGATGAAGGGTCTAGAGAGTGAGTCTTATGAGGAAAGGCTGTGGGAGCTGTGGTTGTTCAGCCTGGAGAAGAGGAGGTTCAGTGAAATGCTATGTCTCTCTACAACTCCTAAAAGGAGGTTGTGGGGATTGGTTTCTTCTCCCAAGCGACAAGACAAAACAGCCTCAAGCTGTGCTAGAGAAGGTTTAGATTGGATATTAGGAAAAATTTCTTCAGTGAAAGAGTAGTCAGGCTATGGTCAGTGGAATAGGCTGCCCAGGAGGTGGTGGAATCACCATCCCTTGATGTGTTCAAAAGGCATGTGGATGTGGCCCTTGTGGTCATGGTTTATTGGTGAACATGGAGGGGCTGGGTTAATGGTTGGACTTGGATGATCTTAGAGGTCTTTTCCAGCCTAAATGATCCAATGATTCTATGGTAATGGATTTTGTCCATGTGAGAAAACAGCAGTCGATATGCATATGGGATTCACCAAATCAGCTTTCAGGCTTTCTTGCAGGTAGACATATGATTGAAAACTGGGTGTAATTGTATCAGTTTAAAGGTTAGATGCCCAGTCTGAGCTGGTTATCCATGCTTTACTTAAAACTAAAGAGGTGAAGGAAGAAGAAAAAAAGTATTTTATTAGCAGCCCCTCTCATACCATCTGGGAATTATTAATTTGTAAACCTTCATAGTTTGACTGAAAAATTTAACTGGGAAATAACTGCTTTGATGTTTTTCTCAACTGCTGTAGCAACCTGACCTCTATATCTCAGACTGGCCAAAGACCAGATGAATTACTTCACCAGTTTGGGACAGGTTATTTATGCCCATACTCTTCAGACCAAGTGGGAGCCATCTTCATATGCCTAAAAATGGGCTGGCTTAAACTTTCATTCTCTGATAAAAAGAACGCCAGAAACCTTTAGAGGAGAATTCAGCCACCTCTCTAGGACACGTGTTTTAGGACCTGCAGAATCTGCCCTCTTGAGCTGCAGCTCTCTGTCCCTCTTGCCCTCTTGCAGTGACCACAGGCCACTCCCAGGGAGTCAGCCCAGAAGAGGTATCTCCTCCAAGGACTCCAATGAAGCACTCAGAGAAAATGGTAAAAAAATGTGGAAGAGGAAGACAAAAGTGGGCATAAAGCTAAGGAGTAAAAAGAGTTTTGGCAAGTAGTTCTTCACAAAGGGAAAAATAAACTGTGGTTTCATTCATTTTATCGCATACAACTTCTTCCTATGCAGCACTGCTGATTTTTCTGCTGGGGGCTTAATTCTATTCTCCAACAGAGAGAAATATCTCAGTTTTTCACAGAAATAGCTTTGTCTGCAAATTTTTTGTCTTGTGCAATGACCAGAAAAAGTTGAAGATAAAGCCACAGAACAGTGGCCCCTCCCCATATAGTCTACCTCCAACATAACCAGTGTGGTTTTCCTTAAGAATAGCCAATTTGTCATACAGCAAGTACATGGCATACCTCTGTATGGCTTAAATAGCCAAAAATACATGAAAGAGAAAAGAAAGAAAATTCTTAGTGTTACAAAATCAACAGACCCCATGCTCAGAAAAAATGTAAGCAATTCATTACTAATCTAACTGGTATCATTCTGCATGATTGTAAGAATAGCAGGGGACTTTAATTGTTGGGAAAAAAACAATCATTTTTTTGATGGAATCTGAAGGATCAAGGCAAAACATGGCATTGAGCCCAGCTTTAATAAACTTCAATGACATATGAACCTTGATTTTCTTTAGTAGAAAGGTATTTTCTCTTCAAGTACATTTTTTTTTTCTTTTTGACAGTTGTTCGACTACTGCAAAGCACATTACATACACAAGCTGCCTTCAATTCATTTATTTTATAACATCTGTTGTGTCCAGTTCTGAATTAGGAAAAAAATTTTTGGAACAACTGGAAATCCCTAAATATACCCTTTAACTTTTTTTAGAATTTTCTAACTCTTCTATGGAAAAATATATTAATTAATTAAAAATAAACTTACATCGGTTTAATTGGCTTCTAAGGAATAATGAAATCCCCAGGTCTTGGCCTGTAAAACTGCATTGCCCTTTAATATAAGCATAACCAATATTTGGTAGATCTGTGATGTTTAATTATTTTCTCCAGTGACTTTGTCCCAAATTTCCCCCATATATTTTTTTCACACTGGCTTATCTGGTAGGAAAATCCCAGTTGTTACATCCAAGTACATGTGAAAAAAGAGACCTCTGCATTTTCCCACAGCACTTCTGCTTCTGCATTTCCTAAATGATGGATGAGGATTGTTTTGAGTTCGGGAGTTTTCCTGGCACTATGCCATGAAAAGGTGGGGGTGAAACAAAACGGGAGAAATCTCTGCTAGGTTTTGCTGGTTTTGACCTACATTTCCTTCTTGTATTCCCATTGTATAAACAAAAGTTTTGCCATTAAATTTGTTTTTTGCATGCAGCCCGTGAACCATACACAAGCCAGCTGGAAATATCTCTGCAAACATACGCGAAGTTAAAATTTGTACTTTAAGCACCTACAGAGAGAACCAAATCTGCTATTTCCATTTGATTAATCTTCCTTTTTCCCTTTTTCTTTCTTTCCTCCCTGCCCAAAGAAAAACACTTCAGGCTACTGGACAATGGAAATTTTAATAATTGTGATTCTCCAATTCCTTTTTGGATGGAAAACAAACCATAATCTCACAAATTATCAAAGTTGAGGGAAGTACTTCCCTTCACCATTCTGTTACATTTGATATACTGATGAAATATTGATCTAGTGATAGCTGTACAAAAAATTTTCAACTTATTTTAGTGGGAGCTGCTCTTACATCATATCTTGCATTCATTGAGTATCCAAAAATATGACTCTTTACTGCCAAGAGATGAGACTACTCATTAATATTGCTCTAGATGTCACTCTTCTAACTTCAGTCTGGAGGTGCAACAACAGGAAAAATCTCTTACAAATCTTTTATTACATATCTCTTAGATATGTAATAGCCAGTGTACTACAGCCAGGGACATTTGTCTTGAACTGCAGAACAAACCCCATGCCCTTGGTTCTGCTAAACAGAACTATATGCTCAAACATAGCTGAATGAATTTTGTTATACATTTAACAGACCTTGATACACCTCTAAAGCCAAAGAAGATATAAATACCAATGTCAGTGCTTAAAGGCATCATTGATGGTACTTCACCTAACAGTGCCAAGCGCACTATTAATTATACAGGTATCTCAGGTGACTTGCAGTTATGTTAAGTGATCAGAATACAACCTTGCTGAATTTCAACTAGTTGGAAGTGGCTGGTTGCTGCCCTACTGCTTGGTTTCATTCTAGCATTATACCAAAAAGTATGTGAGAGAGTGTTTAAAGATTCCCAATGCGTAAAAACTGTAATGTGCCAATGGGAGTATGAATGGCTCACAGATATTTTAGTAAGAGCTTGATGCAACAAACTTAAACCCCTTGTGATGAATTTATAACTGCTTTTATTTACAGTACTACCTTCTGCTATAAAAAGATGCAGGAATTATTCCATCTTTCTCTTGCTGAATGACAGGCTAACACAAACAGGGTAATTTTGAACTCCAGGAAAACAAAAGGTAGCACAAAGAAATGGAAAAATGTTTTCCAATCATAGTTTCATAGGAATTACTTAAACCAAGTGATTTCAGCTGATAGTACCCTCATAAAAGACATTAGCTGACTGTATTGTTTTATATTCCATTGTATTAAACAATTGCCATCCCTATATAAACTGACCACAGTGTAACAGTCTCAGTGATGAGACATTTTGAAACCAAACTTTTAGAAGGTAAGTTTTACTGCAGCTCATTATTGTCTTTAAATTCATTTAAAAAATTACATCATGCTCTCACATAGGCTATTATCAATGTTTGCTCCAAGGACCTTTGACTTTGAGGAGAACTGAATGATATGGTTGTTTGCATGTATACTATCCTAATGTTTGCACAGGCTGTATATATATTTGCACAGAACTGTGTTTATCCAGGTTCCTGTCTGAAGTGGCCAGTTAAAAACAAACTCCCTGAAGCTATACAATCATGTCAGTGTGAAAAGATGCTAGGTGGACTTTGTCAAAGTACTTCATAGGCTTTTGGGATCCCAATCTGTTTCAGGGACTCAGCTGCCTCTAAAAAGGGATGTCTTGGCCTTGGCTGCACTTCTCTGTGCAGAGAGGCCCCAGGGCTCCAGGAAGCTCTGGAGGCACCTCAGAGGAAGAGGCATGGGCCAGTGTGTGCTCCCGCACCCCACTCCCAGCTCGACCTGGGATATGACCGGTTTAGAGAGAGCCTTTACATTTTCCCTGGAGGCTGAAATTATCTGTGATGGCTTACAGCTTTAGCCTGGATTCTGTAAACAAAGAAACATTTCGGAGTGGTTTGGGCCATGGTAGGGGTGATGCTGAAGAAGCTCTGGTGCCTGCTGGGGTGCAGGGCCATGCAAGCAGGAGGGACAACTGAGCCCCTGTTCCATCCCCTCAGCCCAGCAAGTGCTGAGTGAAGAAATTATCACAGACAACATCCAGTGGGGTGAGCCCAAAAAGGTGTTTTGGGGCAGCATGATGGCTGGCTGTGGTGGGGAGCTCTCCCCTTCCCACTCCCACTGTGCCCACCATCTGGGTGGTTGTGCTTCTCAATAATAGAAACCCATCCTGAACTTGTTAAAATTGCCTCATGGCTTTTTGATTTGCACAAACTGTGTTTATTTTCACTTACAAAATAAGGATGATATCTAGAGATCTGGTAACCCTGCAAGATGTTTATTTTAATACACTGGCCATTTAATTCTGAATCTTCAAGAGGCCTCTGGGGGCCAAAAAAACCACAACAACAAAAATCAGAGGGACGTGGAAATGTTTTGGTTCAGTTGGACTTGCTGAAGTGAGTCCAGGGGACGGTCATGAAGGTGATCAGAGTTCTGGAGCACCTCTCTGATGAGCACAGGTTGAGATATTTGGAGTTGCTCATCATGGAGAAAAGAAGACTTCAGGGAAACCTTACGGTAGTGCCTTCAGTACCTGAAGGGAGCCCACAAGAAAAGCTGGAGGGACATTTTTCAAGGGCATGTAGTGAGAGGACTAGGGGGAATGACTTCAAACTGAAAGAGGATAGGTTTATAATTAGATATTAGGAAGAAATCCTTTGCAGTGCAGGTTGTGAGGCACTGGAACAGATTGACCAGAGAAATTGTGGATGTTCCATCCCTGAAAGTGTTCAAAGCCAGGTTGGGTCGGGCTTTGAACAACTTGGTCTAATTAAAGATCGCCCTGCCCATGGCAGAGGGGCTGGAACTAGATGATCTTTAAGGTCCCTTCCAACCCAATGCATTCTCTGATTAAATAAATGTCTTGCATATATGAAAGACTTCTTCACTAATTTTTCAAGTAAGGCCAGTATGGCACTTTATCTTCCAGAAAATTTGTTCTGTTAAAAACATGTGGCTGGGTCATAGAAGATGTGTGTTCTCTCTGCTCCAAGACTCAATACCTAGTAGGGAGGGCTATGCATTGAGGAAGGGAGGGAAAATGCAAGGGGACTGTACCAATCATCAGGATGTGTCTAATCTGTTTCATGGGCAGCTTTGCAAACACCTCTCTGGGCTCCCCCAGTGTGAGGAGCAGCACTGGCTACAGGACCCAAGCCTCCCCTGCATTTGGGGGACAAGTGTGCAGGTATTAGGGGCGATGCAGGAGGGACTTGTCAGAAATGTTGGGGCTGTTTTGGTTCTAGAAATTGCAACCTTTGGAAATTTAAGCTCTCACTGTTCCTTCTCAGCTATGAATGTTTTGGCTAATGGCTCTGGCAGGAGTGGGTGTCCAGTTACTCAAATAAAAGAGCAGCCGCTGGCCCCTGCATACAGCAGAGATACCCAGCCCAGGGATGAAGAAATCCAAGAAACTGATACAGTTTAAAAAGTAGTTTTGAAGAACTGTAAATACACCCATAAAATCCGTGGCAGATTCTTTTCTTTGGTGAAGAAATTACAATGCTTCTTGTCCCCTGTTAAATCTTCATATTGTTTCTGTCACTCAGAGGAGCACAGAGATATTTCTTTTTTAAATGGGATATTAATAAAACAGAGTCAAAGGCACATTGGTGGCTTTTCTATCTGGCTGCTAAATGGCTTAGAAAGTATGCAGCTCTATTTTTAGGGAGGAAATGCTTTTAAGGATTAAAATTCAAAGGATAAAGTAAACAATTCACATAACTCTTTAACACGAAAGATGATTTTTCCTTTCAGAGCAGGTTAGTGCTTTCACAACAGGATGATGAAAGAGGCCCTCACTGCTTTTTTCCCTCTATAGACTACAGAGGATCTGGGATGAAGCAATAAAATATGGAAGAGCAGCACAAATGTATATGGACAAGAGAGGGGAGGGGAAGGTAAATTCAACAAAATTAGACTCTGATAGTCAACTGTCCCAGCTGAAATTAGATTCTGTCACTTGTGAATATTTCATAGTTACCAGCTGAAAGACATCTAGTGAAGCAATTAAAGCCAATCAGTGGAAGAGCTGAGTGTTTTGCTTCTCAGCCAACTAAATTAAGCCACAAGTTGTATTAAGATTTTAAGGGGGAAAAAAAAAAAACCCAAACCAATATACTTTTTCCCACTGGCAAGCAGAAGGAAATGCATGTACAATTTTGTCAATGAGTGTGTGTTGCTGAGTGGTAACTTATGCCCCTCTGAGGGAACAGGGACTCCGGTGGGAGGCAATATGCCAGGGCAGTCTGGATGTGCCTTTCTGGTGCCCTGGTCCATTCAGGGGGCCCCTGCATCAAAAAATCCCATCTTCCTACCTGGCTAAAGCATACTGGATGATGTTTGACTAGGTTAAAAGGTCTTTCCCTAAATCCTATCTCTAAGCTAAAGGCCCATTTATGTGAAATGCAATAGGAAGTAGCAGAGGCTTCATGCCAGAAGCCAGACCTTCCCTCCCTCTCCTTTTTCTTCTGATGTGGTGCTAGGGTTATGGAGCAGATTGCTTCTGCTTTCTACTGCAAGCAAATTTCTTGTTTCTGAGCACAAAGGCATCAGCAGAAATTAAAGCTAAAGCTCATTTTCTAGAACAGTGTTAACGTCTATGAAGAAATTAATTGTTCAGCTGGCCTCTTAATCTAGATGACAGTTTTATTACAATTAAAATATCACCTCCAGGAGGCCCTTTGTTTGCATTTGACAGATTTTATTGTGTTTATATAGGCTAATGAAGCAGAATTAAATTATGCGGCTTATATTAAATTTAAATGACTGATTTATTGTATTTCAAATCCAAAATTTATCATGCATGTTCTTTAATGCCACACAAACTACATTAGTTCACTGCTGGTTTATATTTTATTTTGGTGATTTGCCCAATTGA
The DNA here is from genome assembly GCA_020086605.1 of Lanius collurio. Classification (NCBI taxonomy): domain Eukaryota; kingdom Metazoa; phylum Chordata; class Aves; order Passeriformes; family Laniidae; genus Lanius; species Lanius collurio. The sequence goes on along the minus strand of JACBWW010000007.1, from coordinate 23,579,786 downwards.
AAAAGGTTTTGTAGGCACACTAAAACATCGTGAATTAATGTCCAAATGGCTAAAACAGGAAACCGTCTTAAAGCATTTTAGAGGAGTAAAAATATTGTGATGCTAGGTCTAGCCTGTGCTTCAGGTCAGTGGCTCTGATTTCATGGTTTACTATCAGTGATTTCACTGAAGTGTTTTAATTTGAGCCTTTGCCAACTGAGATCAACTATCCACATGTTCATCTTTGTTCTTGAGATTTCTTGTTACTTATTTATTTATTCTAGCAAACTTTGTTATTCCCCATTAAGCATGCTGCTCAAATAATCCCTATTGCACACAGTATTCCATAAAAAGGAGCACTGAGTACTCAGGTTTCCGTAAAAGTGCATAAACTCGAGGGTAACCTGATTCTCATTAATCTTTTTATTTTCTGATCATAGAATTCCTGTGAGTTTACTTTAGATCTCTGTCCCATAGATGCTTACAGCTCATCTCATTACTCCATGTTTGTTCCTTCATTAATGAAGAAAATTAGATGTGTAGTGAGATTCACTGGATATGTATTTTAGATGCTGCCTTTAAGGTTGTGCCTGTAATGCCTCTATTCCTTTCTGTATTGAGGAAGCCAGAGCTGATTAGTTGAGAGATAGAAGACATCTAGAGTGGAGCTATCTGTTCACTTAGATTAATCCCATGGCTAATATCTGAAATATTGCTAAAATAAGTTCCAATTCTTATGAATACTGATACTTCTTTTTTCTTTCTTTTGTCAATACAAATATAAATGAAGGGCTTGGGGAAAAAATCAACCTCCAAAACAAATAACTGGAATCACTGTTATTAGGATATATCAGACAATTATATGAGTCCTTAAGTAGTCCAAGAAGTGCTATTTAAGTGCTGAAAATTTGACTTTCGATATAAAGCAATTTCTTATATCCAGTTTGAATCTGATAACCAGCTTTGGCCAGGGAAACAACAGAAGAAGAATTTCAGAAAATAGTTTTCCTTTTTTAATAGCAGTACTTGGTGAACTCATGACATCAGTGATTTATTTTCCTTTGTAGTATTGCTCTATCTTCATCTTGGGTTTCCATTTTGGCCATTAGCTCACAGACATATATTGTTTCATATGTTTCCCCATAATACTATGGGGAAAGAAACATATCAGGGCTGATTTTCTGCTCAATTATTAAAATGGTATGAGCAAGGGAACAACTTAAATTATTTCCATGATTAAATGTATTGGGTAATGGCACAGATGTTTGTGGGTATGAGTAAACTGGAACTAGGAGCCAGCTTTATTTTGTAGGACTTTATGCAGGATGATGAGTTTCACTATTTTGTCCTACAGTTCTCAGCTGTCAGTAGGGATTTCTCTTGTCTGTGGGTGGTATCCACCAGTTTCATCAGCAGGAAACTTCATGAAATCTTCAGGACTCAGCTGTGCCAGTTGAGGTTCAATTCAGTGTAAGGAAAGATTCAGTAACTTCCAACCCTTTGGGGTGCATCCATTTTCACCTATTTGAATTGTAGAAAAGTAGGTCTAAGCAGGAAACAAGGTGGCAATAGGCTTCTGGCAGAGCAGTCCTACTTGTTGCTAACTCAATGTTTCAATTATAAAGTCATAGAATGGTTTGAATTGGAAGGGACCTTAGAGATCATCTTGTTCCAATGCCCCTGAAATGGGCAGGGATAGCTTTCACTAGACCAAGTTGCTCAGAGCTCCATCCAGCCTGGCCTTGAGCACTTCCATGTGTTTAGCCATGGAAAACACGTCGGTTCACAGAATTGTTAAGTGCCAATAGTGTACTGAGATTTGGCAACTGCCATGCATCAGAGTAGGGAGTCCCAGCAAACAGGATCCTCTTTAAAATATAGATTGGTTCTGAAATACCTGGGTTTTGTATCTCATACCAGGAGCAGCTGTGTCTGGATGTGAAAGTTCAACAGGAAATTTCTTCTGCATGACACACTTGAGGACATAACACTTCTCCCTCCTAGAGTTTCCAGTGAGAATGGTTAACACACTATGTTAGAATGCACAGAACCCAATATTAAAAAATACATTTGCTTCAATATTCCACAGTCATCTTCCCTAAAATCAAGGTGACAGGTTATGGTCCACCCTGCAGCAGGAGACCTAGACCAAAGTTTCTAGCCTGATGGTAGATTCACATCTCTAAGACAGGTCCAGGGTCTTGCCAATGGATTGCATGAAGAGCCCAAAAGCCTCAGTGATCTTGGAAAGCTCATTAGTGAGGAATATGAGTTGTCATTGGAGTTTCTCTTATATGAAAAAAATAAATCAAGAAATACTAATATGCCCTTCAGTATGGCACAAAATATCCTTCCTCCCTGGAGCAGCATCACATGTTGCTTGCTCTTTGACTTGTCTGGCTTCTGTTCTTTCTTGCTTTACTTAAATCACAGTGACACAATGAGCCTTAAAAGCAAAGTCATTCCTTTGTGCTAATCATGTGCTTGCTCACTTGGTATTGGTAAATAGCATCTAGGTAAACAGCTCTATGTTGCAACAGATAAGGTGTTTTTTTAAAGTTTGTATCAGTTTGCAATGTAGAAAAATAAGAAGAATTTGTGACAATGAAAACGGTTCTTTCTGTGAGCTAATGTAAAGAATATCTACCAAGGAATGGTCTTGCCTCTGTATATAGATCAGCTATAAACTGGATACCCCAAGTAAGGTCCAGGAGCTACAGGAGAGGGTCTAGCAGAGAGCCACAAAGATGATTACAGGTCTGGAACATCTTTCTTGAAGAGACACTTAAGGGAGCTGGGCCTGTTTGGTCTGGAGAAGACTGAAAGGAGATCTCATCAATGCATATAAATATCTCAAAGGTGGGTGCCAAGAAGATGGTGCTGGACTCTTTTCAGTGATGCCCAGAGACGGGACAAGGAACAATGGCCATAAACTAAACCACAAGATGTTTCACCTCAACATGAGGAAGAACTTCTTTTCATTGAGGCTGACCAATCACTGGAACAGTCTGCCCAGGGAGGTCATGGAATATCCTTATTTGGAGACATTTAAAACCCACCTGGACACGTTCCTGTGTCACCTGCATTAGGTGACCCTGCCTTGAGGGTGGTTGGACTAGATCATCTCCATTGTTCCCTTCCAACCTTAACTACTCTGTGACTCTCTGTGATTCTCTCTGATTTAACACTGTCATTTTCATTTTTCATTAAGTCAATTGAATTAGGAAAGCAAAATAGTCCATTGAAGCAGAAATGTGTGTTTGTGTATTTAATAGGCCCATTACAACCTTTGAAACAATGCAGCCTAGGCTGTATATGGTAAGACTATACAGAGCAGAAGTGGATTTGCCAAAAAAGCAGTCAGTCTGTACAGTTGCCAGAAGAGGTGTTAATATTTTTCTCCATTCTAGTAGAAGCTCATTGGGATATGCAAAACTCATTCGTTAAGTAATGCTGGAGAGTGACAGATGCTGACATATATAATTTGACAGCGGCAAATACCAGGTACTAGAAAGTGTCATTTCCCATAAGTATAAAATAATGGGTCGTTATTCCCTGACAGATTAAAACCCAAGTACTATGAATAAATGAATCGTACTTTAAAAGAAAAATGGAGCATTCTTTTTCTTCTTCCAGAAATAAAGGAGATTTCCTTTGTTCTCCTCTCACCTGTGTGTGTTACCACCAATTGCCAACCCTCTGATGAGGTGGAGCAGAGGAGGGAGTCTCTCATACGATCTGCTTAAGGCACTTAAGACCTTTATGTTTCCAGACAGAGGATGCTGGCTCCCTAGGAAGCCAGAGCAGAAACAGCACAGCATCCAGCAGATAGCTCAGAGGAGAGGCTTGCTGCCTCTTTGATTGCCAGAGGATCCCAGGAGTGCAGGCACGCCCAGGTCAGGGGCCTGACATGAAGGGTGCCTCTCAAGGGTTATCTGTCCAGCTTTGTGCCCATCCATAGGATGGATGCTCTTATGTGGCCCCATAGGAGGGCCTCAGCTTTACTCTTGCCTTTAATTCTGAGCTCATGTTTCCACTACTGAGGCAAAGTGACCTTCCTCAGGCAGACAGCTAACAGCAGGAGGACCCCTGAGATTTCAGAAGCAGCACCTCTAGAGAAGTTTGTCTTCCTCTGGGTAGGGGGAAATCTGCCCACTGGCTGAAAACAAAGCCTAGGCGGGGAACAGAGACAGATCACACCCAGCAGACTTCTGGGCTTGCTGGGCTTGTTGGAGGGGATACCTCTCTCCAGGATCTAGAGTGATGCTCTGCCTCAGGTGGCCTGAGTCCTGAAACAAACCACCAGGCACCATTCCCAATAGGAATACACTTAAAGCATTTAACAGGAATCTAGTTGATGTCAAAGTGGTTTCCAGTGCCTGCTGGATTTAGCCAGCCTTGCACCTACAAGTATGGTTATACTGTGCCCTGTGGCTAGCAGTTAAAACACGGCCATGAAATGCCTTCTTTCTTCCTTCCTATCCAATTACCAAACCCATCACCACCATAACATTGCATTGTGCTGGGTACTGCTGGGACAAAGGCTGCTCTCCACCTGAGGCATGGGGTACTGCCTGATCGCAGTAACTCCAACCTTGTTATGGACAGGAGCATGGCAGGAGCTATGCCAGTGCCTTTGAGTCATTGGAGACACCACCTGAAGAATCATAGAGTCATTTAGGTTGGACAAGACCTCTAAGATCAAGTCCAGCTGTTAACCCAGCACTTCTAAGTTCACCATTAAACCATGTCCCCAGGTGCCTTTTCAACACTTCCAGGGATGCTGATTCCACCACTTCCCTGAGCAGCCTGCTCCAATGCCTGGTTACCTTCTCTGTGAAGAAATTTTTCCTAATATCCAATCCAAACTCCCCTGGAGGAAGGACATCCCTTGACATCTAGTTAAGTAGTCTCCGACAATCCTTTCCAGCAGCTCTGCAAGAGCCAAGCAGCTCTTTACTGCTTGAGAAAAGTGCTTTTTGGTGTCTTTTGGGACAATGTTTTCTTTTGTGCATTAGGTACTTTCCAAAAGAAGCATTATTTATTCATTTATTTCAGTTTCTTTAAATCTATGTCCCTTAGATGTAACACAGGCCATTTTAACTGACAAGTTCAAGCTTTTGTGTAATGGAGGACCCACAGAATTTCACTCAAATTCCTGCATTAGGGACTTGTTCTTTTTTTCATGCAATCACAATTGCTTACATAAAAGACAAATAAAGCAATGCCTTCACCCATTATTTATTGATCCTGTGGTTGTAAAGGTTTCTAACAGAATACTTACAGCTTTTCAATGAATTTTAAAATACAACTTACATTTAGATTCTCTGGCAAGTCATGCAATGTTGAAGATCATGGGGGTTTTAATTTTCAGTAAATTATGCTTGCGACTGTCTTTTTTTGGTAGCAGATTAATTAGAAGCATGATAAAACCAACTGAAAAACCAACACTGAATTTATTGGGTGGATTTCCTATCATCTTTGTGGTTCAATGCATTTTTTTGCAAGTGTTGCAAAAAACAGCACAGCAGCCTTCTGGTATGTGACTGGGCTCCTAGACACTATTATCACATAAATAATAATTAGATGGAAGTTAAAACCAGCATGACTATACTGAACAAATACACATGATTGCAAATGTGTCTGTATCAGTGGGAGAGAAGGAAAGTGAATCCACTTCAAATGTTCAGAGTTTTACACCTCATTAGTCAGAGATGATTGTTTAATGGTTTGATTAAAGGGAATTTTTCTCCATCCTCAATCCACTTGTTTCTTCTCCTGTATTTAGTAATTGACTGTAATTCAGAGATCTGCTGAATTTTTTAAGGTTTTCACATATTTCTTTTCTGGAAAGTTTTATCTTCAGGCTGACCAGTGTTAGCGGGCTCAACCTCATGCTATCCACACCATAAGATGCCAATCTTCCCACACCAGTTCTGTTTAAAGGCAGACACTTGCCCTGTCAGCAGTGGGGTATATTCTCAGCTTCAAGGACACACTTTCAAAGTCTTTGAAGACAAGAAGCATTGGAACAAGTTTGCAGATGGGAGATTATAGACAAAGCATTGCAGAGATGAAACAAATGCTTCTCCAGTCTCTTAAGGTGCGTGTTAATCAAGTCAAACACTAAAGAGCTGTTAAATGTTGTCATCAATAATTGCTTAGGCAAGGCCCAGCTTCTATACACTTATAACATATGCAGAACAAATGCATTTACAGTAATATTGCTGAATTTAGAGAGAATATAGGTAACTTTTTTAAAATTCCTATATCATGAGCAGTAGATTTAGTGAATTTTCATCCCTCCAAGGGCCAAAATTAAAAACAGGGGAAAAAAATCAAAACAAAATGTAAGGCTAAAATCAATTTGAAGGACCTGGGATGCATGCCTAGGTACTATCATTTTGTTCTTTCAGTTCTAGGTGTTGGTAACTGAAAATTCCCTTTCATAGAGCATATGGTTACAGTAATAATATGTCTGTCTCCTTAGTATTTGTTGGCAGACTAGTTTGCTTTTGTTTGTATAAAGTAGAAAGGAGCTTTAGAAGCAGTTGTCCAGGATGTATGGTGCATGGAGCACTAGTAAAGTGGTTGAGACACTGCTGGCAGCAGGAGTCTGCAAAGAAACCATCACATTGGAACAAAAAACAGCTGTCTGCCAGCACCATAAACTTTAGGAAATGTTGTAGGTGATTAGTTGCTGCTCCTAATGTGTGAAAGTTGGCCTGTCTGCATACAGGCAAAATAAACTCCCTTTTACTTCTTGCCACTCATACATAGAAATCACAGGACATTATGGGATTGATTATGAGCCATAAAAGCCAGGAAGTTCAGTTTTTGAGTGAAAACCATGGCAATGACTGTCTCTTTCTATTTGGATGTCATTGCATGAAAAGCTAAGGTGAAATGAAAAGGAACAGGAAACAAACCTCAAATGGGAATGGGACAAAAAATCCTAATGGGAAAAGCAACTCAGTCAGGAAGGAACACTCAAGCATATAATATAAGGCACCTGGCCTCTCTGAAACTTTTGGTTTTTTAAATAAACCTTAGTGGTCCTGGAACAATAGTAAAAGAACAGTCCAGCAAACACATTCTGCTGCATGTCACATAGACTTTTTTCCCAAAGACAGACATTCTTCCCATTTCCACCATCCCACCAGCTCAAATAGTCTGAATAAACGCCACTTCAACAAAAGCAAGAAAGAATATGGATTGATTGCAAAGAGGAGAATAATAAAGGGTATTTTGTCACTCAACCCTTCAGTTGCATTTTTTTGCAATAAACTTTTTGAAGTTCATTTGAAAATTAAATCACATGTGAGTGCAAATCTGGGCATTTAATGTGAATTGAAATTATCCTTGTTTTGTGCTGCAAGGCAGTTTGAATAGTTCTTTTCTGTGAGGGATTTTTTTTTTTTTTTTCTGAACTGATCATGAAATAGATGTGAAAACTAAGGGCAGAAGGTGGGGCTATTTTATTTTCTTCTTTTATGTACCTCTGAGTCTTCTGCTTTGAGCAATCGTAACAAAGATAAATATTTATATAGCACCTGCCAGTATATGGCTTAAAAGCACTTAACACACTTTAATATATACTATTGCACAGAAATAGAAAAAATACAGTTCTAGGGTGAAAGGTAATTTCTAGCTGATTTCTAGCTGCTGGAAAAGAGAAAGTAAACAAGGTTTAGAGCAAAGTAAACCAGAATTAATTTCTTGTATGAATAAGTAGAAAAGAAAAGCTAATATATTTCCACTGCTGCAAAATTTGTCAGTGGGAATTTCAAAGCCTGATTTTTCTTATCTTTCATAAACAGGCTGTAAATCTTAGGCCCCACAAAGTAAATGGATGGCTTAGTATTTACTCTAACAAAGGACAAGCTTCATTCCCACAATTTAGTAAGATACAGCCTTGGAAGAAATTGTAAGATCTGAGTCTAAGTGCCTGCAAGGGGTTAAGAGGGGCTGTAGAAATGACTTATGCCTTTGCCTAAGCAATAAAACTACATTCTTGGGTGGGGGGAGACTGCAATATTTTGGAGTGCTTTCTCCTCACAAAAATGTCACAAAAAGATTTTCTTTCTTCAGCATGATCCACTTTATTGTATTTGCAAGAAAAGTAAAGGAAATTAAGACTTCTGCTCTCGGAAATGTGAGTTTTTCTTTCTAATGCTAGTCAGCAGCCCAGTGATTTAGGGGTCATTCTCAGGAGAAAACCAGGATTAGCTGATGGTATCAGAGAAAACTTTTGGTTTGTTTTTTTTTTTTTTTTGTTCTTACTGGTCAATACAGACTAGCAACTTACTAAAAAAATCCAGGAAGAAGCAGAACTAGAGGCTTTAGATAAAAGTCCTAGAGGTTTCTCCAGAATCATAGAATCATTAAGATTGGAAAAGACCTCCAAGGTCATGGAGTCCAACTGATGCCATGATGATTTTTTGCCTTTTCTTTTAAACCCCTTTTATACCTTTTTACAACTTCTGTATTCTTTAGTGCTTTTTGCCTACATTCTTGGACTTGCTTGTCAAGTCCTAGAGACTAAACATTTTAGAGGCTTTGCAGTTAGGGATCAGTGTGCCCCAGACCCCAAGGCCCTCTCCAGAACGCATTCTGTAAACGAAGATAGAACCATCCAGGGGAAGGTTCCTTGTGGTGGGGGACTCATTCAAGCCTCTCATTGGAGAATTTTTGATAGATTAGTAATTAGTAAGACCTATAATGTTATATCAGATCTTTTGGGGGTGTGCTTTGTGGTGTGCATTTCAGTGCATTCGATCTGGACGGGGTGTACCTAAGGATCCTTAAAATAAATACCAAGGTAAAATCCCTTTTTCCCTTCTAACCGTGTTTGGCTCTTGATTTTAAGACCAGGAAAGGGCATCACAACGTTTGACTGAACACCACCACCATGTCAACTAAACCATAGAACAAGGTGCCACATCCAGTCATTTCTTAAACACTTCCAGGGATGACCCATCCACTACTTTCCTTGGCAGTCCTTTCCAATGCTCATACTGTGAAATGCATAATTAAGTGTTTGTGGAAAGTAGGAGACCTCTGAGAGTAAGGCATGAAAGAGCCCTGCCTCCAAACTCCCTCTCTCATAGGACAGATTTATTTCATAAACATAGGAAAACAGCTAACTTTTGCATGTATAACCTTAATTATTGCAGAATTTCACTTTTCTTTTTCTTTTAAGGCAGTTAGGAGGTTTTTTTCTTACTGGTGAGACTATTTTGAGAATCAATTTAAATATCTGAAATGATTATGCATGTATAGTACTAACATGCTAAATTTAACCTTTGAAGTAGCTCTTAGCTCTTCACTTCCAAAATGAAAACAGATGAATAAAAATTGCTCTGGATTAAAGAGGCATACTCAGTATTTCACTCTTAGCAGAGAGATACCTCAGACCAGGGTAGTAAGGGTACCTGGATTGTAATAAGGAGCGTTGGTCCCTAACAACTTCAAATGGTGTTTCACAAAGTCTCCATCACCTCTCTCGGATCCCTCAGGGTCTGTAGGAAGCAATTTGCTCATGGCCAAATATATTGATCCAAAGAAACTGGTACCTGGCAATATGTGCAATGTCAAGAGACCAGCCCAGATCCCAAGGTGCTCTAGCTTTGTGGGCACAACACTTACTCTGCTAATCTTTTCTCTGCACTTCCTAGAAGGGAGGGTTGTTGCTACCCCAAGCTGAGTCCTGTTAAGGAGCCATATATTTCAGAACCAGCTTCAGAACTCTAAACAAGCATGCTGTGCTTTGCCATGAGCCCCTAAGCTCATGGACACAGCCTCCAGCAATGGGGCAGCTTGATCTGTATTAGCCAAGCTAGCCTTCTGTCACCCAGCATGAGGTGGTGCTCTGGCACTGCTGAACATCAAATCTACTTATTTTCAGGTACATCATCCAAGGAAGAAATGATGCACTGCAAAAGAATCACCTGGCTGTAAGATCCTCTTCAGTCTGGAGTCCTGACCTTCAGGTTAGGGAAGAACAAAGAGAAAAGCAGTCTTTGCCTTTCCTGCTGAAGCTGGGCCACAGAAATCCATGATGTGAGCCACAGTATGCACAGGGAAAATCTCTAGCCTAACTGCTGTGGCATTTACTTTTGAGGGGGGAGACTTCCATTTTGTCCCTGTTCCTAAGCCTGAAACATTTGAGAAAATGTACATTTGAGAAAAGTAGATAAAATACTTAAGCAGAGTGGGGAGAAGGAGGGGAAATGCAGAGCTTTCTTCTCCCACTAATTGCAGGAATCTCTCTCTTATCCCTTCTGCCTTTACATACTACTTTTGCTGGGGTTTGCAGGATGGTGTCAGCCTCCTTAGGTGTAGGAGTGGAAAGCCCTGACTGTTGATTTTCTGCTCAATTTTCTAAGCACATATAAGATGCACCACAGCATCAGAAGCACTTCCACAAGTTCTCAGGCATTTTTCACAAGAAAAAAAGGAAGTAAGTGCTCTGAGACTTCTGTGATTACCAATATAGGGAAGAGGTGAGATCTTAAGGTCTTCTCTGGCATTTTTCTGTAGCTAATATCAGCTGTAGCCTGTTTCTCAGCACTTAATTCTCATTATACTTTAAGAAGGATATTTAAGCATGTAACTTGGGGTTGTAAATTGCACAGAAGACTAAAGGTTACATATGGTAATGCTACCCACCAAGGAGCATATACTCTTTTCCAGATCTGACAAAATGTTTTACAGAGAAATCATTTCACTCAATTCTCTAATGTTTTGTGTAAACAACATAAACAATAACAAGTTTTAGAATTGCCATTGAAAAATAAGACCTTTCCATGCTCTAAGGGCCTCTGTGCATTCCCTACACAGATATTGCTATGTTGAGGGACATACTTATGCAAATAGGAATGATGGTAAAGAAAATGAAGGAGAAAAATATCAGGTCAGAAAAACAAAACTGTATTTCTTTTAGCTCCATCAGCTTGGCTATATTTTCTTCCTGATAGTGACTTTGAAATGGCAAAAGAATTCCTTCAACCAACTCTTCCTGTGACCTAAATGCATAATTGATGAAAATGTATTGGTTACATGAAAGCCTCATAGAAACGACGAGGAAAGCATTGCAGATGATTTTTTCCTCCTTTTGCCACTATGTTTTTACAGATGTGATACATGGTTTAAGGAGCCAAAGCAGACAGTAGTGCTTTAGCCCTGCCAAATACCTCAAACAAATAAAAAGATTTTTTTCCTTCCTCTCCCTTTCCCGACAGAACATACGTAGCTAAAATAAATAAATACATAAATAAACACAATTTTTAAAATTTATTTTAATCTGTATATCTACGAAAATTCATGAGGCAAATTATAAATTTAGAGCGAACAATTATACAGCTTTGATTCCTGCAAGAATCAGAAGTCAGCGCCCAGCAAGGGGACCGCGGTGGCCTCTGTCAGCCTGAGCACGGCTGGAGGCCCTGGCCATGCCGCCGCAGCCATGCCGAGGGCTGGATTGCCACCTAGTGGGACCCCGAGGCTCCGACCCGCTGGAGATGTTAAATCCCTGCTCATTGTCCTAATGCTGATTGAGAAATACTGCGGCTGGATTTAGAGACTGGAGCAGAGGATCACTCAGCACCCCCAGCATTCGGTGCAGCACAGAATGGAATCATACAATCACAGAATGGTTTGGATTGGAAGGGACCTTGAAGATCATCTAATTTCACTTCACCTGACTTGGCCTGGGATGCCTTCCACTTGACCAGATTGCTCAAAGTCCCATTCAGTCAGGCCTTGAACACTTCCGGTGATGAGGCATCCACACTTTCTCTGGGAACCTGTTCCAGTGTCTCTCTACACTCACAGTAAAGAAATTATTCCTAATATCTTCTCTAATCCTGCTGTCTTTCAGTTTAAAGCCATTACCCCTTGGTGAGAATTTGCCCCAGCATGGTGCAGATGTATCCGAAATGTTGTCTGCTGGTTCAAAGGCAGCACAGAGTGCCTGTGTGGCACTTCCAGCTCTCCTTATCACATGAGGATGCTGGCCTTTCTCAAGAGTCCTCCAGTTCTTGAACACTCTTATAACTGATAATATCTTCTCTTTGAAGTTCATAGAAATCCTAAATGTAAGGAAAACCATGGGGCCCTCTTGTCAGTGCAGGAAAGATATGAGGCTAGACCATGGCTTGCTGCTGTGATAAACTGCCAGCCTTTTGTGCTCAGTGAACATGGAGTTGTGCTAGACACAAACCATGGATTTGGGTTTCCATTGATCTGAGAAAGGCAGACTTTGTGCATCTGTAGAAAAGCTAACTGCAGTTCCTGGTGTGGCTGTGCAGTGTGATGCAGTTATTCACTGAACACCCCCCTCCAACCAACTGTGAGCTTAGCAGGAGGGAGAAATGGGAAGGAAGAGGCCAGCCAGAACTTCTGAGGACCAGCTTAAAAGTCAGTCCCAACAGGGTGGATCATCAGCTAAGTATTGCAGTTTTCCACCTTTTTCCTCTGTGCATTCCTGCTCCCAGAGCCCTACAGCACCAGGACAATGAAGATGGGAGGAGATAGCGGTGGCAGTGGCCTCCAGCTCTGCTGGAGAACGAGTGTTTGCACTGCTGCTCCGACTGCAGTTTGAGTGAAGCCAGGTAGAGAAGAGCACTTGCTGTTTCTGTGTGCAGGGCATGGAGTGCCTGCAGTTTGAGGGAAAGGAGTGGTGCTTTGCTCAAGTGTCTTTGTGCCGACACCAGATTAATGAGTACACAGATGGGATTGCTGAGGGAGTACAGGGAAGGGCACTACTTGGGTAGGAACAAGAGTGGAAAGGGTCAACCGCTTGTTTCTTGTCCCTTACCTTGTGCCAATAGTGAGTTGCAACTCTCCATTTAAAAAAAGACTAAACTTCTGTAAGGGGTAGAAAGAGAGGGTTCACCCTTTTGTGGAGCCACATTGCTGATCTCAAATTTGTCTGTGAGGGGCTGGTCACCAGGCAGCCACACATGTTTCATGCTGGAGCCCCTTTATCACAGACTATTTTAGTCTTGCCCCTCACTCATTTTGTCAATCAATCAATCAATCAATCTATCTATCTATCTATCACAGCTACTGCAGGTTTTTACACTGCAGAGGATGGTCAGAGTCAACAGGCAGATGTGAAGACCTCACACATCCTACACATCCTATGTGTCACTCTGGACACCTAAAACAGGAACTGCAGGAGCTGATCATCTCAGTAGAGATGGGAGAAATACAAAGGATGGATGTGCATTCCACTTGGCTGCTTCAGAGGTTATCCTGGGCTGAATGTCCATCTCACAGTTTCTGAGTTTGGCACTTACACCAACCTCTTCTCACAATTCCCTTCTTTCCCTGCACACACAGATTTATTTCTCTTAACGTAAAATCTTCATGGCTTCAGCAGGGAGGTAGACAGGAGGCAGAAGCCTTGGGTTCAGTTCTTGCCTCTCCATCCAGTGGGCAAATGCAACCACTGCTAAGGATGCTTTCATCCCTGGACTAATGTATATGTTCATGAAGAATGAAAAAGCTTCAGTAAGAGAGGCAAAAAATTTTATAGTCTCATGAATGGGGCATTATCCTGAGAAAAAAAATGGATCTTGGCAAAGGAACAACTCCTCCTGCCCTATATATTGTAACAAGGCAGAATTCTAACATGCAGCCAGAAAAAGAGCAAATAAGGCAGTATATGTTCCTGTGGTCTGTATTTACCAGGCCATTGGATGATCAAGCTGGCCCCTGGTTCTGGTCCCTCAACTGCTCGTCTTTTACAATTCATGAGTACTGAATATTTATTTGGTGGAAATAATACTGGTAGCTAGACTGTGTCTTAGCTACTGACTTTGTTGCTGGCAAATTTGCATTCTGTGCAGAAGTCCCATGTGAACAGAGAGAGCAGATGTGTTGACTTTTTGAGGGGTTCCTGGGTTATTACAGAAAAGCTGCAGCAAAGAGGCAGAATGGGTTGGGACTGGACAGTTGGGACTGAATGAGGAGAAAAACAGTGAAGTGAGAAAAGGAGGAGGGGATGGAGGTGGTGGTTACCTGCCCTACCTGGTTATTGTCATGCAGAAGGAAAACTGGTACTCCTGGAATGGTGCCTGTTTGTCTGTAAGGAAGCAGTCTGACATGGAGAGATTTACTAAACAGGAGTAGCTGAAGCCATCAAAGTGTGCAGAGATTTCTATTGCCACAACCTGGCTTGACAGAGAGAAAAGGAATTGTTTCATGTATGTTCCCGCAGGCTTGGAAAGAAGAGGTTCAGAGGAGATTATGATTTATTCCTTGTGTTCCTGTGCCTAGTGCTTTGTAGTAGTGTTCCTTAAAAGTGAAAACAGGGCCGAAACAGAATTCAGAGTCAATGTTATTTATGTACGATGTGGAAAATCTTCAGGCAGACTATTTATACCTTTGTTCTACTTCTAATTATTGTACCATTTGAATTAGTTAATTGGATAAATAAATATTATTAAAAAGATGATTAAAAATCAGAAAGAGATTAAAAATAATTAATTAGTACAATAATCTAAATGATAATTGATTTCCAGGAGTGACTGCCTAGAAGATGGCTAAATATTCTGGTCAGTGACAAATGGTTGTTAGATTTTAACTTCACTTACATGAAGCAAAGTACCATGTTCAGACTACAGCAAGGCCAAGAAATGGGATGAATATCCCAATATCCTAAATATGAGAGTATAAGCAGAAGCCTAAGTTTCCTATAACAATTTAGATACAGAATCTGCATCTCAATGTGATTCAGGATAGCCAGCTGAGTTATCTTTAAATAGAAGTCTACAAATGTCCCTTTTAGGACAATGCTGCTTCTGGGTTGGCAGAAGGCCCACCAGAGCAGCAGTTAGCAAAGAAGGAGCTGCACTATGGCAACTTAGTGGGCTGCACTTAACACCTGTAAGACCTGTATTGCATGGACATTTACTTAACATTGAAACTGGATCCCAGCCCTACGAGATCCAAAGAGTCTCTAACCATGAGGCTACTGTGAAAAAGGGAAGGGCTGGTGATGGCACATACTGCACTTTTTTCCTGAATTTCCTGCTGACCAGTGCCATTTTGGAGTCTTTGGTAAACTTTGTGTCCTCTCCCTCATCCCTGAACCACAGCAGAGCTTAGGGGTCTCTCTCTCTTCCAGGTTTGGAGACTTCAAGAGTCTGGTTGCCCCCTGTAAATCATTCAGAAATTTTGGATTTTAATGGTCACATGATCTGAGAGTTAGGCAAGTAAAATTTGTCGTTAGGCAAATTGCAATTCTGGTAATAATCTAAACACAAATATATTTTATAAATCATAAGGCTTCATAACCTTTCAATCTTACCTGCTGGGAATCTTTAGAAGCAGAGAACTACAGTTCATCTCACTTTTTAATTATTTGGAATGGTCCTTTTGCATGGCACAATTATGGCAGCCACTCCTTTTTACTGCATTTATCAAAGGAGAAACACTCAACTAGCATTCAATGCACTAGTTCTGCAGCACTCCACATCAAATTCTGCATGGCCACAGTCCAGTTCTCACTAGAAACTGTAGAAACAGCAAGCTTACTTCAAAAAGGAAAAAAGTTGTCTTTTAGAATCCATTCAGAAAGAAAAACAGTATCATTGGTTGTAGTCAATACAAACAGATATGGGTTTGCATTTTAGGTATTACTCTCTCCAGTCATGAGACCAGCCAGTGAACCCTTCAGCAAGGATGGTGCTCCTGGGAGTGAGATGCCTCTGGGGACATAACTTTGAGACAATAAAGCCGCTCTTCCTAGCTAATATAGTTGACTGTCTAGTTTCCTAAGCAATCTGCACTTTTTTTCTGGGCCCTTAACTGAATCTTTGTGAATTAAGAAAGACTGGTTAATTTGAAGATTATGTAACATCAGCCGGCCACAAACATTGCTCTGAATGCTGTGCAAGCCAGGAACAAGTCATCAGGCTTTGCAAATCCCCACAGAGAGCTGTGCACTGATTGTTCAAGCTGCACAATCATTTCTCAAATGAAACACAGTTGAAATGCCAAAACTAACTCTCCCCAGTCTGGCTGTTACATATGGTAATGTCTTCCTAACTAGTTACCTGCTGTGGCTGGGGAAAGCCAGTAGGAACACTCAGATTATTTTAATCCTGACTATACAAGATAATTCTGAAAAATAGCAAGGGTTAAATAATTAACTGTGCTAAAACTGTGCTTATAATGTGTGCAAACCGAGAACATTAATGATGCTCAGAATACAATAAAGTTAAAGGAGGGATGGAGAGTTAACCAAATGCTTCAGCTACAGGTCAGCAGTTCCTGTCTCATTCTGCCTAAGAGCCCTTAACTTCTTCAGGATACACTTCCCACAGTCACATCCCAGCTCTAGATTGACTTCATTAGGAAGTCACTAGTTACTGGTTGAGATGGTGAACATACTAGACTGATCTCTGAAATGCAGCAGCTATTTTTCTCAAAAGTCCTTCTTTTTGACATTTCATTAAGATAGTGTGAGGATCTGGACCAGCAAATGAACAGTCTCAAATACTGTCAAACAAGAAAGTTCTCACAGGAGAAGCCACCAAAAAAGGAGCTTAAGATAAGCACAGATGGCAAACAGGAAGGCATTAATTCCAGACCTAAATGGAGGTGAAAGTTTGGAATGAACACACTGGATAAAATTCCACTGTGCAAACTGTGGGAAAAGTGCAGACAGGAACAACAGGAAGGTGCCAGGCCTGGTGAGGCAGATCTAGGTTACTATCTGGACAAAACCTCCCACCAAGGCAAACTGTGAGAAAGGAAGCAGCTCACATACATGCCACTCCGTGCCAGGGTGGAACAGCACCCACGCCTCGTGGATACCCAGGACTTGGACTGTATAAAAGTGGTACCTCCAGAAGAACACTTGGGAACCCCCACCACTGAGCAGGTGAGGGTGAAGAAGGTCCAGCAGGACACCACAGGATTCCGTGTGGTGCTGGTACCTTAGCTTAATCTCTCTCTCACACTCTCCTTCTCCTCCCTGCCTGCCCATGCCCCCCTTTATCTCTCTCTCTAGTTGGCATTTTCTGTTAAATAAAATCTGTACTACTGACTTTGGCATAAGGTCTTCTTTTCACCTTAATTCGGGCCGAGAAAACTCAGTAACCAGATGCTAACAGATAGCAATCCAAAAAACGAAAAACTCAATGTGGCATTCCAGCAACACCATGTTTGCCGTGTCCTCCAGGAAGCAGCAATGCAAAATCCCATCTGCCACAAGTGGAGGCCTTCCCCCAGAGATGCACCTTTCTTATTTTGGATACAGTGTCTGTGAGATTGTGCTTAGTGGGCCACCACAGCAGAGAGGATCTGGAAACAAGATCACGTTTGGAGCAGAGGAGCGGAACAGCGTGAGGGAATAATAGAGCTTGTAGGAAATACACGTGGAGGAAGAGCCACCCCTAAAGGAGCAAGAAGGCACGTGGATGGAAACAGGCTGCTTGGTTTGGATGAATGGAGGATAGGCCAGGATATGTGGAGCACAGCTGCACCAGGGCAGCACTGAATTCCCCTCAACACCTTCTATTCCATTGCCCAGCTGTGCCATCACAAGTGATGACAGGTAGGTCTAAGGTTCAGAGCCCCATGACCAAATGCAAACTACAGGATAATTCCTGTAGTTACTACTTATTAAAGTTGCTGCATTCCTGATGACTCCTGGCTTTTTGGTGTGTGTTTTGAGTTGTGTTAAGGGCACGGCAATCCATGGAATGAGTTAAAGGCCGTGGGACTCCCAACACCAACACCAGCTTCTGAAATGAGTCACTTAACTTGAACTAGGATATTGCTGGCATGTTCATTTTAGTTAGTATGTTGATCAGGATCAAGCCCATATTCTTTACTACTATATAGAATTTAGCCTCTGACAGAGATTTAGGGTATATCTCATCCAATTAAATAGGGATGATTGAGCCTGTCATTTTCAGTCTTTGATCTTAGCTCTGAGTTAATGTGCAACTGAAAAATAGATACAAAAATTATATTATAGGGACTTTGCAACATCTAGTGTTAAAGTTCAATGATTTTTGTAGACAGAATAACCTGACTAGATAAATCATTTTTCTTACTTTTTTCATTTTCTAAGGTATTTATGATGCTGAAGAAATAACATAGCCAGAAAGAAATAAAATAGCCAGCTTTCAAGGCTGATTCTCTGAAGTCCACTGTGTGAACTTTACTGACTCCCTTCTTAATATTACCTAACCCATAACTGAATTGGATATCCTAGATCTCTAGAACTCAGGCTTCAGTTACCCCTAAAAGTGAGAAAAGGAAACATAAAAATTATACATATATTAAGTGAAATACTTCTCTAATTAATAAGATGTCCAAGAAAAGTTTCCAGTACTGTAAGTCAGTTTTATTTTAAAAATAGAGTCCAAACATTGCTTTTTATAAGGTGCAACATATACACTGTTTTCTACAATTAAAAAAAAAAAACAAAAAACCAAACAAACAAACAAAAAAAACCCCAACAAACAGAACCAAAGCAAAACTATAGTCATAAATATAGCATCATTCCAACACGGAATCAGTGAGTCTCCTGTAATTCTTAAACATTCTTTTCCTGCTTCTTCAAAGCATAAGAATTAATAGTTGGTATCCTGGGACAGCCAAAGGGTCTGTCTAATGTCATCCATTTCTGTACTTTATTATTAAATTTTCTGGTACAGATCGCTTCAAGTACACATTAGAAGCTGAATGTCACTGAACACAGTTCATGCAAAACAAAGGTACAATACTGAACCTGCATCATTCAAAGATTTTTATTCTCCTGTTTAGTTTAGTTGGGTATTTTTCAAAGCCAACAGCTTGAAGGACTGATCTGAGGTTGCATAAAGTCAGCAGTATGTACTAAAATACGTAACTCAGATTGATAACGCTACATGACTATCTTGAGCTCTACAAATTCAAATAAATAGTTAAGCCTGAGATCTATGCCTCTTGGAGTCTATTCAGTACCTTCTGAGACAAATTTTGGAATACAGATGGAAAACAGTGCCTGATAATGGGCTTGTTATGGGGAAATAAATTAAATCATTACATCATAACTGCATTTTTTTTGAGACAAGCATGTTATTAATTTATATTAAGGGTGTTCCCTTTCAGACATCAGTGGGAAGAGCAATAAAGGCTGTAGCACAGATGAAATTTTCTAATTAGCAAAGTCTGTCCCATTTCAAAGCCCTCCATGTCATTCTAGCACCAGCCTCAGCCTTGATGATAACACCAAGCAGCTGAAGTTAGCCATGAGAGTGCCATTTCTAGACAGCCAGATAGCAGCCCCTGCTCTGAAGGGTTTAACATATTCTGAACAAAAACTGGAACAAGGAGCAGTACTACATGGTTACATGCCCAAAGGTTTTTCCCCTGACCCCTCAGGTATTTAAAACTTTCCATCTAGAACGGAATGTGTTCAACAGAAGAGAGCTATACACCCCTTTACCTGCCTTTTACCTGGGTGATAGTCCAGGGTCAAACTGAACCCACAACAGCTGCATAAATCTCAATTCCTTTGCTGCAAACCACCATGTTGATTTTCTGGATCCTGTTTTTAGGCCCCAAGGGCTCCTCCTAAGAGAGCTAATAAGGCAAGGCAACAAGCTATCACAGGGGTGACTGTAGGTTTCAGTACATCAGGCCTCTGGGTATAATTGGGAATTAACCACACAAGTTCATGCCCATGCATAACCACAGACTGAGTTTAACCTGGTAATCCAAGTGAATGCACATGTGAATTTGTATTCAAAGCCAGCTTAACCTCAGTTAGGCAACTCCACGTCTTTTTCTCAGAAAATGATAATGTTTTTCAGTGTTGATACACTATATTGGTTCCTGTTAGCAAACATGGAAGAGTAGAACGTTGTCACACAGTTTTAATCCAAGAATGAGATTGCTCTCAAAAGTCAGCCTATTTATCTTAGTCTAAATCCCTTAAATTCTAGAGGTTATGGGTAGAAACTGACAATTGTATAAAGTCACACTTGGATTTAGTTGTGGAAATGAACTGATTTTATGATGGCATCTCAGTTCAAATGAGGAAATCTAGTGCTTATGGACTTTGTTGTTGACTTGGTTGGTTTTTTATGAATTTGGCTGCTGACAGCTTGACAGAAAAACATAAGAAATAACTATATTATGTTGTATTTCCTATTTTCAGAAGAAAGGGATTGCTCAGTTCTATAGTTTACATAGTTTTAACAATATCCCTTTAATAATGCATTGTACTGCAGCTGTTCAGTTAACAAAAAGTATACCCTGAAATATTTATGGGTTTTGGCCAGAGCTACGTATATTTATGTCAGTCTGGTGCAAACACCATTGTTAAGTGGAGTACTTAACAGATTAAAATTATCCCTTTACTTCCGTTTCTTTTACTTCAGCAATTCGGGCCGTGCTCCGTGTGAATGCAGTGGGACACATGCCAGAAGGAAGCAGGGTCACTGGAGATAAGAGCAGGAATTTGTGACATACAGCTTCGGCATCTAACTCAGGGTGCACCTGAGTAGTTGTCTCAGTTCAGGGACACAATAATCATGCAAACTGCCTACATGATAGATCAACAGACTGGGTTTGGGCTGGAGTAAGCAACAGGCTGCTCTGGCATGAAAGGACACTGCTCATCTCTGTCCATGGGGACCATCTGAACACCACCATCTTTCTGTGTGAATTTGAACAAAAACACCAGAGGTCTTAGATGTCTAAATGAAGGGACCAGGAGGTCTGAAGGGGATTCAGGGCACCTAAGTGAGAACTCAATCTTTCTCCAATCCTTAAGTTTACATCTATAAAGGAAACCCTGGGCAGTGTGAATTATGTGTTACAGAGAGTACAATTTGGTATTCTGTTACTGATAGCAGTGTTGACTAAAGGGTTGACCCCCTGTACCTCACATAGGACCAGAACAATAGTTTAGGAAAATTTAGCATTTTTACCTGAGTGACTTAGAGGTCTCTAGAAGGGTCTGTTAAATCCTGTGTTCTTGGTGCAAACAGATAAATACTTAAAGCTTTCCTACGATCATTTGCATTCTCAGTCTCTCTGATCTTATCCAGTCACAGTGCTGTGGAGACGGATTCCACAGTCCTATGACTGACAGGTGCATAAAAAGTAGATCTCTTACAGAATAAGTGTCTATGACTGTTAAATTAATTTCAGCAATCTCTTGGCAGGTGCAGACAAATGCCAAGAAAGAGCAATGACAAAGAGGATCTAAGTGGAGAACCAAGAATCAATGCAGAACTTCATTCATGTGTGAAAAATGGTGATGTACACAAGGGAAGACAGGTGAGGGATTCAATCTCTTGTCACTAACACTGATGAGAGATGGATACCACTATCCTTTTAGTGCTTTTGAAAACTATTTTATGGGCTTCGATGTTTTTCCAGTTACCACAGCAAACCACAAATTACTAAATTTTACAGTACTTGTATGCAAAATTGCATAGAGAGATAATAAATTCTTACAAATAAATCCCATTTTAACATTAATAAGGAGAAGCTGGTTGACAGAAATGCTAAGCAGTATAAAATTCAAAAGACTGAAGCAGGGAGCAAGGGACACTACATTTTAAAGTGAGTTGAGGTGTACTCTTACTCTTTTCCTAACTCCAGTCTTGAATCATTAAACATTTACAAAATAAATGAAGATGACAAAATCTTTCATTTAAAAATATGACAATTTTTGTCCATCATGAAAATGGTATAACTCAGTAACAAATAAGTAGCCATGATTCCAGTAACAAAAGCAACTGACAATACTCATCTACACTCTCTGGCTTGGAACACAAACCTTCATATCTCTTAGCAGCTTGTCCATAAACAGTGTCTGCTGCTCTTCACACCTGCCTCACGAGCTAATGTGACCTTGACGCCTCCCACTGGTGCTCCTGGCTCTTTGTCTCTCAGCACTGCATCGCTTGCACCCACCAGCACTCCAACTGAGCTGTTGGGAATCTCATTAAGGAAACACAGCCTGATGTCTGCAGCTGCTCAGAGCTTCTAAACTGCCTTCCTCATGAAATAAGTGCTGTCCTGCATCTACTCCCTCTGTCAGAGGCATATCAGGCCATTCCTCATATACATTACCTTTTTCATTTTAAGCAAGATGAAACACCAAACACAGCCTTTGTGTTAATCTAGAAGGGATTTCTTTGGGGTTACTTTCTTCTTCGTTACCAGTCTAGTTAAACATGATAGATTCAGGGTCCTGGTTTGCCATTTGAGCCATATGTCTTAATACATCCTTTTTAGTTATGATACCCAGCAACCTCCTATAGGAGAAAAGGAAACGAAAGGTCAACAATCATCTCATATATCATCCAGGTTTTTCCCTTGTTCAGCTGCAGGGACATTTTGTGAGTGCTTCCATACAGTACTGTCCATCTCATCTATTCCCCAATTACTACCTTTTTATAAAAGTATTCTCACTTCATGTATTTCTACTACCCCAGCCACGATAGTGAAGTGAAATACTTTGGCTTGTTACCTCATTTTGTCGGGAACAGGACTGACTGAGGAGCTACAACAACTAACACTTCGTACAACACAATAATAAGTTTCCTTAGGCCCAGGCTGCAGAGGGCCAGCAGTCAAACCCAAAGCATCAGTGCTTGGTAATACACAAAGTAAGATAATGCACAGGATTTCTGAAACTCTCACTATCTGACAGCCTAAATCCTTCAAATTTAAATGATGATTTCTCATTTATGTGAACTGAAATGAATTATATCTGCCAAGAAAGATGAGGCCTATGGGATGTCTGGCCCCAAGAGTAAAAAATTTCATAACCCTCAGTATTCAAGGGCTTTTATTGCCAGTCCTTGAAGACCATTAGGCACTCAATTTTGAAACTACGTTTTTGTTAATAGTTTTTCCACCTTTAATTTCATTTAAGATCTAAAACTCAAGATCCAGGCACCTAAAATCAGAATCTAAATCTGCGTCCCAATAATGGTTCTTATTTTCTTAATGCTGAGGATATTGCATTGACAGTAACAACTGATATGCAATATTTTTGAATAACAAAAAGGCTTTTTAACAGAAGAATAGATTCTAGTTTTCCACATTTGGAAGTGATGGCTCTGGTTTGGCTATCCTGCTATCACTAGATCCTGGGATGAGCCATGATGCTCCAATAGCTCAAATTCCAGTGGAACTCTGGGATGTTATTTCTAGTCCATATGGTGCAGCTTTTTATTTTCCTAATTTCATGTTTGCCTACTTCCTTCAGCTGTTATTTTAGGGCCTTTGGTTTATACATCTTTCCATTATCCAGCAAAGAAAATTGAACAGATTAATTTTCCTCTAGTGACACCTTTATCACAGTCTTCACAAACATCTAATCTAGCTGGATGTCTCAAAACAGGCACATTCTTTGCAAACAACACTGCTTGCCAGATCTGCCTCTGTTGAAAACTGCATGATAGTGGAAGTCAGAACAGTTTATTTTGTGTTTATCTAAATGAGAATACACTAAGGAATGAAATATAACACCCTGCAAGCACCATTTCAGTTCCAAGTCTGACTTCTTTTGCTGCCCTGGTAAGACATGGGTGAGGTTCCCTTATTCATCCATTCACAAAATAAGACAAAATTAAAATATTCATTTCACTGTCAACTACTCACCCACTGCGAGTGACCAGACACTGCCGGAGCCCAAGTTTTCGGAAAATGTCTACCACAGTCTCCATTGGGGTGTGGTCAGTGACAGTGAAAGGGCTCAGGTTGAGAATGCGCCGCAGTTTCAGTGGATGGGGACTGTTGGGTGGCAGTTCTGGGGGGTCCTCGGTGAAGTACACGATGGAGTTGCTCACCACCCCATCCTGACGCTGTCTTGCATTCTCTGTACAACATAAAGATTAGTGTAGTTAGTGAATTAAGCTTGATAATAAAAAAATTCTTCCTTTGGAAAGAAAGGTTTGTTTTTGTCCTTAATGTACTGAAGTCACAGAAATTTGAGTTACTGAGTAAACTTGAATTTCCTTGAGACATTGCTCCCTCAAAGCAAACGTAAGTGATATTTTTACAGACACATACTTTTCCTTGGTTGGGATAATGCTTTTCTGAATAAATATGCAGCTCATTGCATTCACAAACTTCATTAATCCAATTTCTGTCAAATTCAAATGACTGTATGTAATTTCCTCCATTGTGAGAAACACAACAGAAACTTTATTACATGGCTGAAGGAGTAGAGTCAACAGCTGTGTAAGATCCCAGCTGGCTTGGAGCAAAACTTTTCAGTGGAGTTGGGAAAATGTGGACATGGTGAATGGATTTATGAACACAAAGCTAGGGAAAGACAAATTCGCATTCCAGGGATTCAGGGGCAGTGTGGGTGTTGTTCTAGACCAGCACACCTCTCTGGCATGCAGGGTAAATTTTGTGGGCTTACACTTAATGCCTTAAATAGTTTGCATATCTAGACTTTAAAAAGGAAAAAGAAATTAGCTTCCTCCTTAATCAAAATAGTAAAGGGAGGACAAAATATAGGGGTAAACAGCACATATGTGACCACTTTCAAAAGTTCAAAAGCTATCATTAATACTTTGATCAAACTACAAAGTGATCACACTACATCTGGAGTTTACATGATCAGCACAAGCCTTTCACCTAAAGTATGCTCCAAGAAGAACACTTACCACTGGAGTAGTTTATTTTCTTTGTAGTGTTTACCTCATCTCTACTTAACACTACAGAGCATAAACATTGTATGAAACACATTTCCAAATGACAGACAACTTTTCTCTCCCCTGAATAAGCATATAATGTGTTTGGCTCTGAAGCTTTAACTCTTTTTTTTTTTTTTTTAATAAATTCTTGGAAATAGTCAAATTACCTTCAATTAACATAGGTTGCTTCTGTTCTTGAGAGGTATAGCAACCCATACTCAAAGTTATGTAAATATTCCTGGAACTCTCTGCCATCAATCAGAGTGCAGAAACCTGCTCCTGTGACTTGTAATGTGTAGACAGTGATGGTTTCCAACATGTTCCAACTGCAATTTCATTTTACATTTAACCATCATTGTCTTGTAATATTTCTGGAACTGGAGCAGTGCTGGCTCAAACCTAATATCAGTGCAGTGTATGATTCTCAGCCTTCTCACCCCACATATTACAGGCCCTATTGCAATTTACAAGAATGATGTTAGTTTTGTCTCAGCTTGCTTCAATTCATATGTCTAATTTCAAGTGTGAATATGCCTGCATAGTTCTTTGATATATATGGTCTGTACTAAGAGGTAACATTAATCAAACTGAAGGTAACTCCCACCCTTTGATAAAAACCTTTGACAGCTAGGTATTTCCTTCCCAAAGCTGCACCCTAAGAAATAGGGCCAAGCATTTTGGTTACCACATTGCTATTCCCAAGGCAGCAATGACCCTGAACAACAGTGATTAGCCAAAGCCATGATTTCACTCTTCCATGTCAAACATCTCTCTAGAGAAATTTGAGTGATGTAGTACTGTGAAGTAAATTCAATGGCATCAGAAAAATGGTGCATTTTGTATGCAGTCTCACTGGATGGGGGAGTGAGAGTAAAGGTACAACAGAAGAGCAGATAATTTCTGCAGTCAGTGGGTAAGAAAAACAGATACAAGTTAACAGAAAGAGCAAAGCAAATGGATGACAATGTCTGGTTTTACAAAGCAAAATCTATGTAGAAGGCTCTTGTCATAGCTAGAGAGTGAACTAATTCTCCCAAATGTGAAACAGCCTCTCATATTCAGGGGTTCACATTTCACAGCCTATATCAACTATGCTGATCTCTCAATTCCACACTGGAAAAAGCATATTATACAGGCCACCTGGCTATTGTCCAAGGCTCTGCCTTTTGCATGCTGCCTCTAGAGCTAGCTAAATTAAAGAAAAGCTTTACAGTGTCAAAAACTCCCCTCTGTAAGATTGTAAAGTAGGTGTCATCTAAAATGTAGGCACCTCTTCCCAGAGGGTGACTCTACCCTTTCACCTGCCTACCTACTCAACAAGGATCAGTGGAAGGACACAATCCTCCTGAGGATGCTTCTGAGCAATTGGAAGTGGCATTGCCATTCACTTTACAGGTATTTGATGCATTTCTAGAGCATGCTCAGTGCTCCACTCACTAAGAAAGAAATAATGTAGGGGTAAATCATGAGGCAGATAGCTGTGTGGGAACAGGTATTTGTTGCAATCAGTAGCTATTGCCTTCATCCAAGAAGGCAGATGTGTGAGGGAATTGGAATACTTCCCCAGAGTATTCCCTGGACCACCATACTGCTGATGCACAATCAGCTGGGCCTGAGAAAGGAGTTGAAATTCTTGGTTGAAACTGTGTCTCTATGAAGTGAAAAGTGTTCTTTTGTAGAGGTACCAGAGCTTGTTCAAACTGAGGAGGTCTTCTGCAGGGCAGAATGCCAAGAACAAGGAGATACTGGTGAAAGAAGACATACTGGAGTGGGCCTGACTCTGCTTTTCATAAGACCTCATTCCCTGGCTGAAGTGCTGCACAGATGGGGTTTATGCTGTTCAGAGATGGAACTCCAGAACCTCTGTCAGGCTGAGCAGGTGAACCTGAACCAGTGAATAAGAGACGCTTCCCCATGTGTGATGTTAAGCTCTTGGTAAGTAATTTTATGGCTTAAGAAGGCTTGGTGTATGGCTCCATGACCACAACCATGAAGCAAGATGAGGCAGAGGTTCGGAACACGTTAG
The DNA here is from genome assembly GCA_020086605.1 of Lanius collurio. Lineage (NCBI taxonomy): Eukaryota > Metazoa > Chordata > Aves > Passeriformes > Laniidae > Lanius > Lanius collurio. Next base: position 23,553,098 of record JACBWW010000007.1, on the reverse strand, counting down.
CTACCCTTGTGGTAATGATGAGCAATAACAGCTTCTGAAATTCAGGCAAAGCAACTTCAGAGAAAGAGGATTAACAATGAAAAGGTTGCTAGCATGGCTTGCCCTGCCCTGTACTAGAACCATATGCTGTGTCTTTCAAAATCAAGTCGAGATTTTAAGTCAAAAGGACACAAACCTTACTGGAAAAATTAACCATTTGTCAGCACAGAATGACAGCACTCACATTCAGCCAAAAGGGAAAAGGGCCACCAAAGGTTACTGATGGCTAAGGATTTTAGGAAAACTTACCTATGGATGTAACACTTTGATTTTAAATCTAAGTTCTGTCTCATTTCCTATGAAAGATACTCTTAATTAGAACTGAGCAGGAGACAGTACCTTTTGCTCTGAAAAATGCTGTTGTCAAAGAAACAATTTTTGAACAGGAAACATTTTGATCTAAATGTTTACTGAGTTTAATTTTAACTGATTTCTTTGTTATCAGTTCATAGCTGGACACTTTATCACATCTTCTGGCAAAACCATTCAGCCATACTGCCATTTACGACCTGAATCAAAAGACTGAGTTTCTCAAAATTTTTTGACTGGCTTCAAGCACCCTCTGGTCTTTCTGATTTCAAAGTGAGGGCTCTGCATCTTCAGTCCATGCAATTTTCCCGCTGACATACCTTCCTGAAAAGGAGGTGCAAAAGACTATTAACTTTGGAAGGCACCAAGTGTTAAAGCCATGACATGGCATGGGCAGTGTAAAAGACAGGCCCAGGGTAGGCTAAATTTATCTGAAACATTTGCTTTAAATGTTGCTTTGAATGTTGTTTTTTCATTTTTTTTGTTTTAGCTTTGTGGGATGTGAGCTGGAAAGTGACCTTCAAAAATAACCCAGATTTTCCATTTATTAATTTTCTTGTCAGAAAAATACATGAATTTCCATCCAAGACAACAGCTTTTTTAAAGGTGCCTGAATAATAGAGATGAAACAAGACCATGCAGAGAAGAATAATTCCAAGTCAAGGAGATTTGGGTATCCCAAACATTCCACTCCCCTGCAAAGTACAAGGCAACCATGCCCAGATGGCATCTTGCCTGCCTGCCCATCTGGCCTCCAACACCACAGGACTGCCAGAACTGAGAGCAGACAATGGGCCAGCCTTGCAGACCTCTGCAGTTCTGGATGCCCTGAGTCCAGAAAAGGTGAGAACACTTGCTTTCATCCAATATACTTGTTCTTCAATCCCCACTTAGTCATCAGATCAACCAGAAAAAGACATAAAGGACATTACTGTCAAAATCTTTAATTATCTGGATTTGGACTCTCAGGCAACCTGCCAGCTCTCCACTGGATGCCAGACAAAATTCAGTCATTTTTACCAAAAACCACTGTCCACTGAAAAGCTTTCCACCTGTAGCACTAAAAGGCTGCATGTGAAGAAAAACTGAGACAGAGCAACAGAAAGAAGCACAGGGTATTTAATCACTGGGTGACTAAAGTTCATGACTGCCCCAGCCACTTCTGGCAGTCCATGGAAACTGAAAGAAGCTGAGCACTGCACTGGCTTTTGATATGGTTCTGACAAAAACTCTGGCCCTATGAGCTGAGTTTCTCTCTGTTGTCTCTAGAAGAATTTTATTTTACTGTTTTGAGTAAAATAAAACTCGCAAGGGTCAAGCCCACACAAAACTACCAGGTGGTATAGTAGAAAAGCTTCCAGGTCCTAGCAACTAATAAAAGCCATATTTGAAGAAAAAGTTAGATTTGGTTCTTGTTTATCCATTCTTCAAGGTGAATAACACTGCTAACTTCCTATCTTGTAAAAACTCCTTTCAAAATAAAACTTTTGCACATTGATACTCTACTTACTTATTGCAAGGATCAGCTCTCGTCTCTGTGCAAATCCAATAAGTCTCTCTGAGTCTTTTGAAACCACCACTGGAAAGCCATTGTAATCAGTCTCTTTGATAAGTGTCTCCACATCCTCCACCGTCATGCTGTCCTGAGTAAGAACAGAGAGAGGAGCTTCGCCACGCCTGGGTCTCATCACATCTGTTGCCAGGGTTCGGTGGGTGAACTCGTCCTTCACATCCAGGAAGGGGTAGCCATTCAGATGAATGTGAGCTTCATAGATCCCTTCTTTTCCAAAGGCATCTGCCACCCACTTGCTTGTGACAGCTGCAGCCATAAGAGGTACAATGTACTCCAGGCCTCCAGTTAGCTCAAACATAATCACCACCAGAGAGACTGTCATTCGAGTAACACCACCTGCCAACAAGGAAAAGACTCAAGTTTCTCTCGGTGCTGGTATACATAGTAAGCAACTCATTTATATTTTTGAGCCTTACACTCAAAAAAGCATGTAATTATTTATGCTGAGCACTTTGCCCTTATACTTTTAGGCCTATTTCACTGAAGAAAGGTATTTTTCATCTACTGCAATTTTCATCAGAAAGGTCAAGTGAACTTGCTCATGCCAAAGTCGCTAATGTTGAAAAGCAAACAGTGAACGCTAAAAGACAGAGTTTAAAACCAGAAAGGATGCCAGAAAACCTCAGCTTTAATGGATACTTGAGAAAGTAAAATTGAACCCTGCCACTTAGCCCTCTAAAATGACTCCAAGAATCAGTTAAGTACCATGGCTGAGGCAGGTAGGAGCGTGGAGAAGTGGCCTCCACATTGGCCTATTTATTGCAGTCATACTGAAGGGAAAGCTGAGCATTATATTTGGGCACAACATGGTTACAACATCCTACCTTAGAACAGCTTAGGGCCACTGCAACTGCTGTGTTACAGTGTAAACCCTTGCTTTTAATATCACTGTAGTAATACAGTTTGAACTGTGTACAGCTTGGCTTGAGGCAATCCCGGCATGCAGCCATAGGCAGGGTTGTATTTTTCAATCTATTCTTTCCATATTAATTTCATAAGCAAGCTCCTGGCTCCTTTAGTTTACATTAAAGGATAAAAATAATCACATAACTGAGGACAAGTGTGTACGTATCTCTGAATTATTAGGTAACATTTCTTTGCCTCTGTTCAAAAGGTAAATGTAATAAATCTGCTATTTTTAGGTCTCAAAATACAGAACCATTTTAGATGAGAAAAATCAGAAACAGGTCATTAAAATATGCTTTTTATCTAGCAGCATATAGAAATATTAGATTGTTGATTACTTAACACTATGATCCAGATATGAATTTCATCTGAGGAATGCCATAAACTTCTGACTGTGAAAAGCTGAGAGCAAATACCAGAGTAAGGATCATTTAATACTTACTCCGTATCTCTTACATTAGGCAGGATACGTTTTGGTACTAAACAGCTTAAGTATAAGCTGTGCCCATTCTACTGTATGTCTCACTATCTATTAAAAACTACTGCACCTTAATTTGGACCTTTTAAGGGAGGAAGAAATTGCAGCTCGCATTGAGTCCTGTGTGCAGTTTTGGGCACCACAATATAAAAAAGACATTAAGCTATTAGAAACCATGCAAAGGAGGGACACAAGCATGATGAAGTGTCTGAAGGGGAAGCCTTTTGAGGACTGGCTGAGGTCACTTGTTCTGTTCAGCCTGGAGGCAACTAAGGGGAGACCTCATTGTGGTCTACAGCATTCTCACAAGGGGAAGCAGAGGGGCAAGCACTGATCTCCTCGCTCTGGTGACCAGACACAGGACCCAAGGAAACGGCATAAAGCTGAGTCAGGGAGGTTTAGGTTGGCTATCAGGAGAAGGTTCTTCACCCAGAGGTGGTTGGGCACTGGAACAGGCTCCCCAGGGAAGTGGTCACAGCACCAAGCCTGACAGAGTTCAAGAGGCATTTGGACAAGGCTCTCAAGCCCATGCTGAGATTTTGGGGGTCTTCTGAGCATGGACAGGATTTGGACTTGTTGGTCCTCATGGGTCCCTTCCAACTCAGCATATTCTATGCTTCTATAATTCTATTCTGACTAGGATCAACTGCAACATCAGAGCCAAATTTTTGTGTATTACTTCTTTTATGAACATTAAGATGATTTATCAAAAAGAGGAAGTGTTTTACTTGTTTGGACAGTAAGATTCACCCCAGATTTTTTTAATGTGTCTACACTGCTGTGGGTGTTCAAATCCAAAGGAATGATCCAGATTGCCTTTATAATCTCTAGATAAAAACATTTTTGAGGCTGAATTCATCTGTTCATTTACCCAGTTTCAGATGTGTATTGCCAAATAAGACTGATCTTTCCCATATCTCACTTTTCTGTTTTGTCTATGAGGGGTATCAAGACAGTTAAGCTCAGGTGTTGATATCTACATTACAGACATTAAATTTTCAAGCAAATCCCACCCTTCCTTCCTTCCTCTATATTGATCACACAAATGATCCTCTTTTCCAATATGAGCATTCAAATCTGAATTTCCAGCTCTTCCTTGAGTATCTCTTTCATTTCAAATCTACCCAATGACATTAATCATGTGTTATGCCTCTCCACTATTTTTTCATCTGGTGATGACGATACCAGTAACAGCAACAAAAGGAGATAGACTATGCAAGTACACAAGTGGAAAGATATGTTCAGGTAAAAACATGTTCAGATGGTATGCTTGCAACATTCTTATCGCATCTATGGCTAGAAATTTGATATGTGAGGTATTATTCAATGGTCTTGCTTTAATAGTTAACAGATCATTGCTGTTATATCCAATAAATCCTATTGATTGAGTGTAATCCAGTATTGGCCTATGATCAAAATGAAAATCAAAATACTGCTCAGTTGACCATAGTGTGACATTCAGACAAAATAAGACCCAGAATTTTTACCTCTGTGAAGCTTAAAACATAGCCAGAACTGGGATATTTTTTTTCCCTGCACTGAGAGTGAGCACTGTCTAAATAGTAGCTTTAGTTCAGGTACAGTAAATTTCATTACATCAAATGAAAAAAATGCAAGTAAAAATACTCCTGCTTGGAAACCTGCAGCCTAACTTCAATTTTTTTCTTTCCTTTTCTGTGCTTTTTGATTACAAGGAGTAGGCATCAATGACTGCAAGCCTTGCTGTTGCTGACTACGTGGCATGTCACTGGAGCAAGCAGTATAAGGAGCTGCCCATTCTTTAGCCCATCACATCTTGATTTCAACCTCTGTTGCACCCAGAAAAGCCAACACAGCAGCTAACACAAAGGCCCTCCTAAGCATGTCCCCAAACATCAGTGCTGGTCACACACAAACCAGTGACCAGCAGAGGCCGTACCCAAGCAAGCTGCTGCTCCCACCATAGCATAAAGCCCTGGTGTGACACAGTCTGCCCCAGGTCTGCACCAGTTCCTGAAGATGATCCAGTCATGGTGGTGATACGCCAGCTGCTCCACTCCAATCCCAACCATCCTGCCAGCCATGGCTCCAACAGCCATGCTAGGAATAAAAAGGCCTGAGGGAATCTGGAATGAAATATAGACACATGAGCACCTTGACAAAAATGACCAGTATCAAATAACTTTTATTAACAGTATGAGAACCAAGTTTCCATAGCCTCATGGCAGCCTACAGTGCTGATCCCCATGCTCTGACACAGTTTTCTGCGGTGACTGAGTTTTTGTGGCTACGTGTGTATTAATAGCTTTATAAAATAGTAGTGCATTTTTAAAAGAAATTTTGAATCTCACCTGCTGCATCCTACTGAATTTGGGAGCTAAATGCTGTTTCTGAATAATAGTTTGCTTTTGAAGTCAAGATGGTCCTGGCTTTGCCTTTATTGCTTTCTCAGCAGGAAGTCAGGAGCTGCTGATGGCTCTGACATAGGCTTAACTAAAAATAACATCTTGATTTCACCCTCTATCAGATGGAGCACTTCATGGTTTTATTACTACTTTTTTCAGGCTAAATCAGACCAGATTTTAAATTAAATGTCAAATGAAGAATAAAAATTCAGAGAAAGGATGCTGACTGCTCAGAGGCAGCTAGTTCTCCATCTCAGTTTACAATATATTTTCCAAGAAGCTCTACGAATCATTACTTTGACATCTGCTATACAGACAAGTCAAAAATCATTAAAAAACAGTATTGAAATGAGAAGGGAGGGGAAACAAAAGAGAATGAAAATTTACTTTGCCTTAGCTAAGTGCATTTCCTCTTAGATGTCAAGTAAACCAGCAAGCTGGAGATACATTCCTGCTGGAGAAGACAATTCAGATCTGTGACAAGGGCTTTCATGGAGCTTTGGTTGTTTTCAGAGAGGAAAGTCTATTATATCTTTTTCAGTCTGAAATTGTAGCTTGAGCTTCCTACAGAACTTATCTAATTACCTCATCAGGGTGGCCCAGAGACACTAGGGTTGATTACAGCAGATGCTACAGCCCCCCATATAGTGTTAACTTTGCTGATGCAGTTCAATTGATTCTTCTAGATTTAGAGGGTAAAGATATGTTGTCTGTTCTTTTACAGAGTGGTTGAAACTGGTAATTGCTCCTAACAGATTTTAAATATATAGGATAAATAAAGAATCACATTTCAAATAAAGAACCAAAGCTTTTAATGAACAAGCATAAGAATGGACTGTCAGACAAATCAGTTTCTAGAGTGAAAGGCTAAAAATGGATCCTCAGTTCAAGTGTAGCACTTAAGAGAAAGATGAGATACTTTAGTCTGGAGCATGGTAAAAAATATAGTGTATAACTACAAAAAACTTCTCAATGTCTGCAGCCATCAGATCCAGAAATAAATGTTCAGATAATGGGAGCTGTAGAAAGACACAACCTGTTTTTTATGTGCTCTATTAAACAGATATATAGAGCTCACCACAAACAGCTTGGTATGTATTGAAAGCTGGGATAAATTGTTCTTGGACCTTTCATCACTCATTTAAGGGGAGAAAGAGTTGTTGAAGGAAAAAGCTGCAAATACAGAATATTCAAATGACACATCAGTTGGTCTTTTCATTCGTTCCTCTTTTTTTTCCAAGTTACAGTGCTTAAAAAGATCAAAAAATAGACCTTTTCAGCCACTTCTATATTTTTGTGATGCTCTAAATGTGTAAAATAGTAAATTTAAAATTATTACTTCCTTGAGCATAGCTACCTTGAGGCACATTAAGACATTAATCCAACAAGACAAACAACAATGTTAATAGCCCATATCCATGAGGGAGCTAAAAAACAGCTGCAGTGGGAATCATCTTGAAATTGCTTATTGGCAGCAGCGGGTTTAAATTCCCATACAGATTTCTTTTTCACTTAACAACACCACAGATGAAAAGCAGGGCTCACCCCTGTGCTGCCACAGGGGCCCACAAGGCAAGGTGCTGGCAGGTGAGCCAGCAGCATCCCAGTGACAGCCCGGTGGCTGGGGCAGGTCAGAGGCAGGCGAGCCCTGCCAGAGAGAGCAGGTGCCCATGGCAACCCATCTGTGCCTTGTGCTCACAAAGCTCCTGCGCCCGCCCCCGATTTACCTTCATGCCGAAAGTGAAGATCGTGATGACAATTTTGAACACCAAAGCCAAGGCGAGCTGCCACATGGCAGAGTAGACTCCGGGGCCAGCAGGCCTGTCGGGAATGTCATCCACCGGCCGGGTCATGTTCGGGTCATTGATGTAGTCGCAGAGCTGCGAGGACTCCAGGGCACCGCAGTCATTGAAGAGCTCGGAGATCAGCTCGCTGGTGCTCCTGCGGGTGTAGGGGTTGGGGTAGGCGATGATGGCAGTGATAGCTGTTATCACGATGACCTCCAGCACCGGGTATTTCCCAAGTCTGGTGGTTTTTCGCCTCCTGCACCAGGCAATGTTACATCGGATAAAGAGGGTCCCCCAGAGGCCCCCAAAGACACCGAGCAGGATGAAGGGGAAGAGCTCGGCCATGTACCAGGGGGTGTGGTACTCCACATAGAACAGGACCAGTCGGCTGTTTCCAAAAGGATTGATGGACCTCAGTGTGAAGGCAGCCACGAGAGCAGCAAAAAATGACCTCCAGAGGGTTTTCAGAGGAAAGTAGTAGCTGACCTAAAACCAAGCAAAGACCATAAACATTTCACTGAATGTGACAGAGGGTACCTCCTTCAGCTACCATCACCATCTGTTTCGTTTGACTTTACTGCGAGCACTAGTCCTTACCACAGCCAGAACCTGTTCACAGAGGTATCAGAAAAGGCATTTTCAGATTTCAGAAAACTAGTAGCAACTAGTTTAAAATCAATAAATTTAAATCCAGAGTTGCTGTCCAGAGAGTACATGAAATGCTTGACAGCTTGGTCCATGCATTACCAAGCTGAAGGCCGGATAAACCTCAGCATAGGGATATATTTCCATATTAATCATCTAATTTGTTTCCAGAAAGTCAGAGCCCTTCTAATACTCAGGTTATGCTAAAATATCTGGTTATTTCTTATTACTAGAAATCACAGATTATTTTTTTTTAGAAGAAAAATAAGCATATAAATATTTGAAAAATAATGAGTCATCTTGGAGAAAGGCATCAAATTAAAGTATATTTATTGAAGCAAGTGAACTGCCAGGTCTTACCTCTTCCAGACTAAAAAGCACACCTCCGATTGGAGCCCCAAAGGCAACAGAAACTCCCGCAGCGGCTGCAGCTGAAAGGACCTACAAAGCAAATGTTAATGTACAAGGCATGAGTAGTTTGAAACCCCAAGTATCGAGACAGGGAAATTAGAAATTTATAAGCCAACCTCACCTCTCTTCTCTTTCCTTCATTCTTGCTGTACTTTGAGAAAAGGCTGCTGAAGAAGTTTCCGCAGCAACAGGCCACATGGACTAACGGGCCCTCTTTCCCGAGGCTGAGGCCTGAAGACACCACCAGAACCAAGGTGACTGTTTTGATTAAAAGTGTCCATTTTCCCAGGTAGCCCCTAATAATGAACCCACTCAAGATGGTTTTTATCTGGAAAGCAGGAAGAACATGTTGAAGAGATGAAGAAACCTTTTCTACTCTGAACTTTCAAATGGAGTTAAAACTCCAGCAGAGTTTAAAAAGTTGCAGACTGCTTGAAAAGAGACAGTGATGGAGAGAAAGAAACTGTTGGTAGGGCAGCTTTCCCACAGCAATATCTGAGCAGGGGTTAAGCAGACCACACTTTTACTACTGTTACGGGTGGTCCCCATAACAGGCAGAAAGGACTCTCACAGAGATCAATAGAAATATGAAACTCTTACATATCTCCTTGGCTTACAAGATCAGAGTTAAACTGGATTTGAGTTTAACAAAGCAGAAAAAAAGCAAATAAACAACAACTTTTTTTTTCCAGATAAAACATACAAAAAAAGTTATAGATACTTGGAATCACTGTGCCATAAAAGCATACACGTATTATGAAATGAGGAAGTCCAAAAGATCATATTTCTACACATTTTGTCTTAATTTTGCTAGTGAGTGGCTAGGAAAGAGCACAATGCATGTGCATGACACACAGGCTGCAGGGTGGGATTTGGGTTTGGACTCTAGGCCTGGAAACAGGCTGGAGCTGAGCATCACCTCACACAAGGGATTTAGCACTTGGAAACTGGCTATATAGTTAGCTATGAAGACTTTTTAAAACCACAAATATATCAAACACATAACAAAGACACACATGACTACTTTGAAACATGGAAATTATTCAAATATTTTAAATTATTTGTGGTGAGTTTTTTTGAAACATTTGAATGCTTCTCAGAGATCAAGAACAAAACTGTGCCAAGATTTCTAAGCTTTGGGCTGCTGATTCTGTCTGCCAGATTCCTAAATAATAATTCCAGTGGTTCCATAGCACTTTTAACAAAAGAATGCCTTGATTTCAAAGACTTTTAATGACTCTGCTGGTTGAATTACAAGGTTCTTCATTTAACAGCTTAAATATGGACTGAGGCCCAATGTATAAAATATTGAAAATCAAGTAAATCTTTTGACTGCTACAGTGTTGTCAAGCTGGCATAATGTACATTATGTTGTGTTCAGGAACACAGCAAAAGATGTGCACCAGACACTTTTAAGGCATCTCAAATGATGGGCATCTTCAGTATCTTAGGAAACCTTAGCTTTGTAGCCCTCCCCCTCCTTTTTATTTTGCTTTTATTTAGAGTCTAGCCTAGAAAATAACTGGTTTTGTAACTGGCCCAAGTAATTTCATCCTAGGAAAATTCTCTACAGTCTTCTAGTGAGTGTGTGTCTCTTGGAGATGTTGATTTTTAATTCACGTTCTGGCAATGAACAAGTACGTGCATTAACCTGTCACAGTGACATATGAACACTTTTTACTATGAAAAACTGAGATGATCACCATAAAAGCACAGACAAAGGAATGAAGGCACATAAGATGGAAAGACAATTTTCTTGTCGCTATGCTATCTCATGGAATGGGAAAAGGCAGTAATTTTTTTTGGTTGTTTGGGGTTTTTTGGATATTCATGCACAAAGAGAAACTCACCTCTGGGATTCCAGAGCCACAAGCATAAGGAGCAAACACTCTGACCAGGGAGACTGCCAGGAAAGCAAAACATAGAGCCCACATAATGTACAGAAAATAGTTTAGAATGTATGCACTTGCACCCTAGAAAAATAACAGTAACAAACATTGTTAGACAAATGCATGTTGGCAAATCTCACACTTCTACTAGGGATTATGCTGGCATGGAGTCTGATTTTTCATTTACATAGTAAGTGCTGCTTTTCCTTCAGAAGGCGAAAAAACTTTATATACGCAAACAATTTTATTACTCATGGAAAGAAGCAGCATACTAATAAATACCTAACCTAGACCCTACAGTCTCTTTGCAAGGGACCCAAATACCTTAAAATGAGCATCTTTCAAGCACTAAAAAGTTTAACTAAGCCACATAAAGTTCCAAAACATCAAACAAATATGTTATAAGGGAAAAAGCAATTGGTAATGAAAAGGCACCTAATGAAGGAATCTCCTGTGCTCATCCCATGGAGGGGGGCAAGGAATGAGGCCCTGATATATATTTTTCTGAGGGCTGGTATTCAAAGGTCAGTTCTCCATGCAGATGCTGATCTTTTCAAACAACATCCCTGTGTATATCAGTAGCCAGTTCAGTTCACAAACAGGAAGGGTACAACCTTAAATAAATCCTTTCTTTCTATGTGGTGTTATCCACGATAGGGTTGAAAATAAGTTTAAAACGCCATAGCTTGGCAGAACCCACTCACACATCTCAGTCATTTTTGCCCTAATATTTTAAAATCATTCCTATTAGGAATGAGCTTATCTTCAAAATGAACAGCTTTACCTTTTTGACAGAATGGGAATGCTAATGATCATTAGCAATGGTTGGCTGTGCAGTGCCATAGTAAAAGCACGGTCAATAGTGACCTTCAAGTTTCTACCTTTTCGCGATGGTCAAGTCAAAACTTTTATTAAAACCTGTCTTGGAATACCTTTGGCTCTTCACATACATAGTTTTTTTAGATTAATTTCCAAAACCCACTTACATGGACAAAAGAGAATCTACTCAGCAGCATCAAATTGATATAAAGAGCTTAAGCCTTCAAACAATATCCTGTAGCAACATGACACTACAGAATAAAAAACCGAGAAGAACCTCAGTGCATGAATTGGTATGAATCCTTCACCTCTAAGTGAACTCTTCCTACCGGATGCAATCCCAGCTGCTCAAGAACATCGGGGCCCCTGCCTCTGCTCTGCAGGACAGCAGCCTGGATATCAACATTATGATAAATCAAGTAGGAAAACAGACATTAATCAATTGTATCAGTTAACAGAGCTGGCCAAGCCCTTTTCCCAGTCATAAAAACCTAGAGATGAGAAGTCTCCCTGTTTTCAAATCTGCAAGGAATCAACTTTTAACAGCATGGATGTTTGCTGGCTTCATTTTCCAGGTCTGTCCAAATGGAAATGCAGTAAGGATACCACTAACCCTTATCCTTATGGATGCATCTGGAAGAAGGGCAATTTGTTAAGCTGGTGCTTGCTGAAGTTAGCAGCTGGCTTTGCTGATGGTAGCAGAATGTTGAAGCAATACAATGTTATCCCCCAATGCCCTGAGACTAAGCAGTCATGGATCCCACACTTGCAGTGATTGACATCCGGCTGTAGCAACCATGGATCTTTGTTGCTACAGCTGAAGACAGTCTCATGAATGTCTTCTCCTAGTGCTTTCAATTACAAACAGCTATGACAATATTTACTCTTCCTCTAGAGAAAACTCTGGATATCTTGCCTCAGGGCAAAATCCTCCTGTCAGTGTGAACCTGGAATACCTCCAAAGAAGGCCAATACCACTACAGAAATTTGGCCCTATTAGGCTAAGCAAAAAGCCATAGTTTTGTTTCTAAATTCACTGGAGTCAAATTAACTTTGTTTCTTTTTACTTCTTCTTCTTTTGCATCTCAGAAGTCATAAGAAAACTCTGTCAGCTCGTTACTGCAGTCACACATACACCTACAGAGCTGTGGCAGGACCCCACAAGAGTCCGTATGGCCAGTTCAATCTTACCCCTTGGGACATCTTTCATTGTTACATTTTCCAGATATCTGGCATTCTGCAGGTTCAACTACAGCAGTTCTAATGATTAATAATACGAAAACCTTTGGGAAGTGAAGTAGCAGTAACTCAGTATAGCAAATGGTTCATTTCTCATCAATTACATGCCATTACTGAGGCTCTGAAGCAGTGAAAGTCTTGAGCATATGCACTGGAGTCAGAGACCAAAGCAGCTCACCAGCAGAGCTGATCCTGCTACAACCTTTCCCACAACAGCTCGAAAGACTCACCCTGGAAACAACAGTAATGAAGCAAGTAGGGAAACTGAACAAAATTTTGTATTTTAGTTTGCAAGACCGAGCAGTATTTCAGATCTGGTGTCAGTCCAGTTTAGATACAAATGGAACACAATTGAAAACAACCCTCACTAACTCGGAACACTGAAATGAACTACATCCCTCAGGATGCCCTCCAATGTATGGTTACTCCAGAGGTTACTCCAGAGGCCCAGAGCTCTACTCTGACTCAGTAGGGATCTCATGGTTTGCAGACTCTCTCCTATGGATGCTACAGCAGCGTGTGTCCTCAAGACTGACAGATTCAAGGCTGCAAAACTGAGAAGTGGGTTCTACATTTAGAACGGTTTCCTTGTCTTGCAGGTCTCTGCTTCATGACAGGAGATCCAGAAGCCCTGCAATAGGAACCCAGTCCATTGCTGGATCCAGTGTCATGATCCATGGAAGACATGGGGTCCTTTCCTCTACCCTAGACATGTGTAAGTTATCAAAAACAGGGTCCTCAGCCCCAGCGAAGCTGGCGTTGGGACCAAACTGGATCTGCAGAACAGGGCAAGTCCAGATCACCAGTGACATCTGATGGCCTTTTGATCTGCCACTGAATTTGAGGTTTTGAAACTTTCTGACACCAAAAAACCCTCTTCACCTCCTCTTTGGAAGTGGTTAAAGACTAGAAGGATGAAGGATATAATTGGCCTACAAAACAGTGATCAGGGAAGAAAACATAGCCTGGTAGGTGTCTAATGGGCTATTATGTTTTCCATAATAATTTATATCAAATCTCTGCTTTGGGCTCATTTTATAGGAGCACTAGAATGGAAATATTTTTCAGGAGATGCCATAGGAAATGTCACAATTCTCTGTGAAAACATATGTAAAGGGTTTATCAGAGCCATAAATTGGCAAAACCACGAGGAAGAACTGATCTAAATCTCAGTCCTCAAAATGTCAAATCTAGTTGGCTATGACGAGAGAGAATCACAGTCATGCATAAAACAAAGAAGACATGTCTGACCAGAGTACCTCTAGGGAAACTGTTCCAAATACTTTTTGCCTAAATTGAGCTCCAGTGTGCACTGTTGTCTTTTAGGGCTCCTACGTAAATGTCAGGCACAAAGTGAAAAATAGGAAAAAAACCCAGCAAAATTATTCTGAAACTCAGTCAAGTTCAGTGTATTTTGATACCTACTAAAATCCTCTACCACTACAGGAACCACTACCACTACAGTGTAAAACTTGCCCATATTATAAGCCTTTTGAACAAAACTGAATTTTTACTTTCCAAATTCACATTTTTATTGGGCTTTCCCTGGGATTTCAGTGTAACAGTAACAGACAGATATATATATAATATTTACAGCCTCCATCAGACCATTAGGAACCCACAGGTCTTAGAGGCCCATTTGTTTTAGGAGGAGACTAAAATTAAGCCAAAATGAAACTTTTCTTTTTTGTCCTACTGTGACAGTACACCAGGGAGTGAGAAGCCCAGTTTGAACACAAAGTGAGTGAAGTTTCACAGAGTTCACCTGGCTGATACCTTTTCTAAAGGCCACAGTACAAAACAGTCATCACTGCTGTTTCCGAGTAGCAGGAGAAAGCAATAAATTTTCTCAAGGATATGCATCATTTATATATTCCAGCCAAAGTAACAGCATTTCAAACAAATGCACAGGATTTCCAAATCCCCTAATAATTTTAACAGTCTCCTCTTTTTTTCCTTTCCACGTTTTGGGAGGGTTTTTCAGTTTGTTTTTTTGGGGGTTTTTTTGTACTCTTAAATTACAACATCACCCCCATCCTGCAGCTTTGTATCAGGTAACATTTCTTCACTGTAACAAAGACACAGCCACCCAAAACATCTGCTGATGAAGACCAGGGTGAACCTAGCAAAACTCTGGCAAAGGGAAGCTTCGCACTGTGATTGGTACCCATGCTGAGAGATTTTTGCCCCCGATTATGCGGTGAGAACGTTCAGGGACAGTGAGCACCCCACTATTTCCACTATGGTTAATTAGAACTATAGAAAACTGAGCTATACACATGCACAGACACGCTCACCTAGTGCCTCTGCTGTAAACCTAAAGCAGCACTGAAGGGAACATATATGGCATACTTGCCTGGCAATGAAGGTGTCCTCAAACACTGTCTGCAGCAACAGACAACCTCCACACTGGGGGAAGATCTGAGATAACCTCTCCAAATCACTCACCCACACTTCAATTCACTTTTTGTGAAATTCAAGTCAGAAATAAGGAGGAAGGGGGGATGTAAGACAGCAATTCTGCCGAAGATTTGAGTTGTGAGGAGGATCAATATTATTCAATACATTGAGTAACTTAGATTGAAAATAAAATGTGCTTTTTTCATATTTCTTTTAAAAAGTATTATTTGCTAAATGGTATACAGAAAGACTTATTTTTATTTTTTTTTCAAAATGAAATTTTCACCTGCTTTGCTTTGAAACAGCATTCTTTGTATTTAAAATTACTACAATTACCAAAAAAAAAAAAAAAAAAAAGTGTAAAGGAAAAAAACCTTAAAATATACATTTCATGTCTGTCCAAATTAGCTTTTTCCCTTCCTGTCCAACATCCCTGCAAATCCTTCACTCTGGCCACCCCCCAGGGAGCCTATTCTTTCCCCAGGTTTTAGTGCTAGCTGAGTATCTTGATGTCTGACAGAGAAACTGATTGCAAGGGATAAGCAGTTTTATGCAGCTCCTTGTATCAGAATACATAAAACCCCATCTGCAATCCCAAAGCATCCTCATAAGTGTATTTGTCAGTGCTCATCCTTTTTTTTGTCCCATAAAATTATGTTTAAAAGGAAATAAAGATAATGCAGCTCAGGTCCCCTGGTGATTATGCTATGTATGTTATGAAACACTTTTAGTTTAATACTGGTAAAAATACAGTGCAATCTCAGAGTCTTCCAGTTTCCATCACACTGAAACCACAGGACCTCCTTCAAGTTAAGCAGATATTGCTTGTGGAAATGTCTTTTTTTTGCAGTGTGCTTAGTTCATTACTTTCAGAGAAACTCTCTGGAGGGACCATCAGCAAGTATGAAAAAAGGGCACTGCCTGGCCGGCTGTGACCCCAAGCTAATCAGGCCTCCATACCTCAGACTGGCTTACAAGAAGCTCAGACCATTTCTGCCACTGGGGACATTTGTCCCTGTCATCGAATGTCGTTTCATTAGACGTCCAGCAGCACTGCTCGTGGCTGTACCAGAAGGCAGACAGGCAGACACCCTCCTTCAGGTCTGTCATCCAATCCACAGCTAAATCTATCACTCCAGCTAATGTACCTGGCAAAAGAAATGCAGAAAAAGAAATGCTAGCATTAAAAATAAACAGGTTGCAAGGATAATATATCTAATTTTTATAACAGAATAAAACCCATGATTTGGGCAAGTAGGTGCAACACAAGTGTTCTCGGACTGGAGAAGAGAAGGTTCCAAGGAGAACTTATAGCAGCCTCCCAGTATCTACAGGGGGCTTATAAGAAAGCTAGGGACAGACTTTCTATCAGGGCCTGCTGCAGTAGGGCAAGGGGTAAGGGTTTTAAACTAAGAGAGGGTTGATTTAGGCTAGGTATAAGGAATAAGTTTTTTACAATGAGGGGAGTGAAACACTGGAACACAGTGGGAACACAGTTCTGTGGGAACAAGGTTGCCCAAAGAGATGGATTCCCCATCCCTGGAAACATTCAATGCCAGGTCAGACAGGGCTCTGAGCAACCTGTTCCAGTTGAAGATGACCCTGCTCATGGCAGGATTGTTGGACAGGATGACCTTTAAAGGCCCCTTCCAAGCCAAACTGTTCTCTGCATCAATAAATACAAATATAACAAAGATCTAGGGGCAATAGCAAGTTTTTCTGTGTCGCCCTGATTTTTAGAAATCTTTTAGCCTTCTGATGTTTTCATTCTAGTTGCAAGCTTTCCCACACTTTGTTCTGTAAACAACTCAGTTGTTTTGCATTCCTTCGTAGAGGTGGAGAAAGTTGATGGATTGGTAACTTGTCCAGTGTCATTGGAGAGGTGGCCCTTTCACCCTCCAATCCACTGTCACTTTTGTAAAACTATAAGTAGTGGAGTCAGAAAATAAACTTCCCTCTTTTGCTCACCTTAGCTGATGTGTTCACGCGTGTGTGCTCTCGTGTCCTACAGCGACATTTTCTGACCTTCAATGCTCTCTCATAAGCTTTTATTCTAAACACTATATCATTTTCATACTGACTGATAGCCAAATAGGGGACATACAACCAAAGTCAGGCCTGCAGCCTGTCCAAGGCAGGTGCCCCATCTGGCTGAGATGGGGAGGGCATCGTGCAGGGTGTCTGCACAGACACTGGGCCACGAGTCTCAAACCACACTGTGTATTTCAGAGGTAATGGAGGAGAAGGATATGTATGTTTTCCTACACCTTTACTGGTCCCAACACAGCAACCTTAGAAGGATGATTTCATTACAAAGACAACATGGGTGCCAAATTCTGACTTATGAACTTAACAGAATGGGGCTTTTGATATGTACATTGACTGGCAATCCGGACATGCAGAATAAAACTATCTTTCAAATCCTCCCTGCACCACAACGCTGGTTTCAGTTTCTCCCCAGTCATTACACAGAGCTACAGTGACACCCGGCGGCCAGCAGACACAGGTATAGCTGCTGTGGCCAGACACAAAAAAAGAAAAATTCTCCTTCTGTAGGTCATTTGCTCATCAGTGATAACAACCTGCCCCAGCAGCAGCACCCTCAGCGCAGGGGGTCCCCAGGAATGCAAAAGTAGCAGGAACAGGAGGCTGGTTGCAGCCAGGACACAGAGAGGCAGACCTGTTTTCTGTCCCTAGGTCCATACTTTCTGGAAAGAATTAGAGCAACAACTGATAGAAGAGTCATTTAGTGTTTCCCACATCCCTCACATATACAATAGAAAGCAGAAGTCATCATTATTTTTAAAATAATCATTAATAAAATTTCAGGAAACCACTAATGGAATTGAACAGAATTTATCAATGCATTTCTGTAGGACTAAAACACTGGGAGGGGAGGGGGAAATACTTTAGAAAATGCAAACCATTTTGGTTCTATGTTTCCAAAACTTATAGATTTGTGGCTCCTGCTAAGAATATAGTTATGTGAAGCAGGGGTGGGAGCTGCTCCCCTTTCCCCCAGCAGCTGGGGCACACAAGTGGGTCCAAGAACTCATTTATTTAATGTAGAACTAAAGTTTTTTTGATTTGCATTTCTGTAAAAGAGCTAGGGGGGGAAACACATTTCAAATAATTCAAGCATGCGGAACCTTTTTTTAACACCAAAGACCAGAAAAAACCCACAGGTTCTTCTCCTAGCCTTATGAAGGATACTTGTCCCCACACTGACAAGCAGTGGTGACTAGGCTAGCACTGAAGAACTTCTGTTGTATAAAAAGAATCTGAAGAACTATATAGATATACTATATCTATATAGTATATAGGATTCCTGACTAATTTGGTTTGATTCTTTGAGGTTAAATGGTTGCTCTGCACCTTTGTCAGGTGTGAAAAGGGTGATCTCAGTTGTAGTTTACCCTCAAACCCCATTCCTATATACAGGATCACACACACACACACACACACACACACACACACACACACACAAATAAAAAGTCTGCAGAAGGGAGTGATGATATCTGTAGCAATTATTTTCTTTCATGAAGATCTTGCCTTAATCTTGGTTACTCTTTTCCATTCTTCCCAAGTTTCTATGGAAACAATGAACCATACTGCTAGATGAGGATGAATCATTGCCTTGCTGGCAACATCAGCATGCACAGCTTCCTGTTTTGCAGTGAGCTCTAAATTCTCCTCCAATTTTCTGAAAGTTTCAGAAACAAGGAATATTCATCCTCTGGACATAAGCACCAAATGCTGTGTCTGTTGCACCTCTTGACGGATGTTTAACATTCTCTGTAATCTTCCAGGTTTCCACTACACTTAACCAGGCAGCTGCACATTAATGCTACCTAGCCAAAGGAGCAAAGGAAGACAGACTTCTGAATGTTTTCCCCCAATGAAGTTAATAACTACACTAAAGAACAAACATTCAGTTCTCTAATATAACAAGCTCACAGGCACCTCAGCACCACTGAGACAATGTGCTTAATTATGCAGCTGATTCTTAGGGAATCACATAAGGAGGAAAATGCTACATGCAATTTACTACACAGGCCTTCAAGAGAAGAAAATCATAAGGAGGGTCAAGATAATAATGCAACAGTAAATACTTCACTACTTATTTGACCTGAGCTAGAAGTTTTCCAAGTTCTGAATTTTTTCAGCTTTAAGTGAAATTAATGCAAGTGCTAGACAGTTCAACATCTCAGAGTCAAGCTTTTAATTTCTTGTGCTTATTTTGGCTGTCAAGACTATAACAGAGCATAGGTTTATCTCCTTGCTTCTCCCATCAAGGAGTTGAGTTTGTTCCCTCTTCTATGTAACCTCCTGCTTGGAAGGAAAAATAATTAAGTACTCCAAAGTCAGACAATGCTGTACTTTATTTTAGATATTACCCTTTTACCTCTCCCCTTTTCCATTTGTTGATGATGGCAAATTTCTTCCTTTACAGTGCCCTGATGAGAATGCCAAAAGTTTGCTTTGAAAAGACAGTTTTCTTCATGCTCCTGTACCAGAAAACAGCATCACCCAAGTGGTGAATTACAAAGGGAATTCTTGCACATCCAGCCTCAGCATCAGAGCCTTTCAGCATTACTAGGATGGCACTTTTTGCTACATAGCTTTAAAAACACACATACTTGCTGATCTATAAAGAGCTTATGGTTTCAGTAGTAATGGTTAGGCTGAGGAACATCCACTTGGTCTGCAGGCAGAATGGGCCCAGCAAAAATTCAGAGTTCCTTAAAAACAAATGTTTAAAATTTTAGTATCCATACATAAATTTTTAGGGTCACTCCCCATACATTGCTTTATATGAGGAAAGTATGGAAACTGACTGAGACAGGCCCATGTAGTGCTCAGTATCTTTCCCTAGATCATTGTGTGAACAGTCTTATCTGATCTCCACATCAAACAACTTTTTGGGTTTTACTGTTCCTTCCCTCTTCTCTGAAATTAGCAGGCTTTGGTTCCCAAAGCCTCATTTCCAGGAGCTCCTCAGTGCCCTTCCAGCCATTTGACAGTGTCATACACCATCATCTCCCTCCAGCATGATGTTCAGGGTCCTGTGGGTACTTGCCACAGACTGGAGTCAGTGAGGGACTCTGGTCAGGCCAATTTGTGTGTGCACCCTCACACAGGAAATTATGATCTGATCCCAGTGGCTGCTGTTACATTCTCAATATACATTGGTGTTGCCTGTAACCCTGAGGCTAGCTCTGCTGTGAGCAGGAAGCCAGAGCAGAACCCCCTCCAGACATCCCTTTCCCACCTACTCTTTTCTGGGACTAACAAAGGATGCAGGTTTGATGACATTCCAAAAATGACAAGATATATGTATATGTATGACATGATACATATATGTATGCATTTATACACACATATATACATATGTGTATTATACTGCCAAGTGGAATGGCCCTCTCCTTCCTCCCTCAATCAGCTCCTTCCCATTGCTTGTGGCTCTGTGGTAACCAATGCTGCCGAGACCACAAATCAGCTGAAAATTAATTTGGCTAAAATCTTTTTTTTCCAGGAAGTCAGAACTTGCCCAGTGCAGCTACACATGCACAGAGCAACAGGGCCCAGTGGCAGAAGCACTGGAGAACAAGGATTGAGCCTTTTGGCCTCATTTGCTTGTGTTGGCAGTAGAGGTGCAACCTTTGAGGTACTGCAAAACCTGAAAGATAAAGTTTACCAAATTGATGGGGTTTAGGCTTCCAGATGAGTTCAGCTCACTTTAGACTCCTGGGCCTGGCTAAAAGACCCAAGTGCTTTTGGAAACTTGTGGAAGCCCCTGCCAGCCTCTTTCCAAGAGTCCCATCTTGCTGTTTTCTGTACCCAGCACAGGAACATCAGGGGAAGGATGCTCCATGGGACCCTTATGTCCAGGGTACTGCTGCTGCCCCTTTCTCCTTTCTCTGCCTCTCCTTGCCATACTTTCTGCTTGCCTCTGGCAATGCCTGGACCCAGCTGCTCAAGGGCTCACTCAGTGTCCATCCACTGAGCCAGGCTACTCCCCTTGGAGCAGTAACAGCTTCTGCCTGTTTGGCAGAGGAGGGACCATGGAGGAGCCTGGCTGGTCCACACAACCCCATCTGATCATAGCCCTTGTGGCTGGCTCACTTCTCTGAGCAGGCAATATTTTAAGAAGAGAGGAAAACAGCAAGAAGTGCCTCTTGACTGCACCACTACCTCCTCCCTCCCCAAACCTGGTTAAGACTCCTGACTAATTTGGTTTGATTCTTTGAGGTTAAATGGTTGCTCTGCACCTTTGTCAGGTGTGAAAAGGGTGATCTCAGTTGTAGTTTACCCTCAAACCCCATTCCCAAGCTGGACATATCAATATTAGGATTTATCAGAGGACAGTGACTCTGGCTTTTGACAGCCTTGAGGATTCAGCCTGAGGTTTCATTGCAAACTAGAACTGAATAAAACCTTCTGGGATGTTTTTACTAAAATGGGAATGTGTGCATGTATACCACATTCTTCACTAGAGCCCTCAAGGGCTTGCTCTAACTTAATTTGCAGGCAGAATTCTCCATCCCAGATGAGACCAATCCTGGGCTTCAGGCAGGACTCAACAGCCCTGGCAGTACACTATCAGTCTATCAGACTCTCTTCCTATCTCACCCTCCCAAAAGAGTTTTTGTGGAAACAATTACATGTCTATGAAATTACAGAATTTGCCAAACATGTCACTTCAGAAATGTTTTCTCAAGAACTTCACCAGTACTTCTGAGGCTCCTAACAACTGTAATAAGCATATTAACTTGACAGATGCTGAGCAGGAAATTCCCATCACCCCTTTGAAACTTCACATGGTGCTTTTACCAAGCAGCATAACACAAGAGCACCCTGACATCACTGGAAAAGCATAAAAAATGGCAGCTGTCTCAGCTGGGTCAGAGAAGTGCAGCTTTCCAAGCAGCAGGATGTGCTAAACTGAGGAGAAGACAGGAGAAATTGAGGAAATTAATGAATTTGCCATGTGAGTTTGAGCAGGCTGTTAAATATGTAATGTCTGTCTGGCCTAGAAGCAGACCTGAAACCAAGTCTGAAACTATTTTGCCTTCAGGCATACATAAAGAAGATAACTCAGTGGAAATAGCAGTTTGTAAACTCCCCTTTGAGTGTCCATAACCAATGTTTTCTCCACATCATATTTTCTACTTTGCAGAATTAAAGTGATGACAAGAAAAAAAAAATCCTAGAAATAAAATTGACTTCTGCAAAGCAAAGATTCAGAAAGTCAAAGTAGTCCATCGAGTACAAAGCACTAAAATGTAGATTTCCCAAAGCAATAGAAAAATCCCTCTACTGGTGAAAACATTTTTTTCTAGGTCAGCAGTTGAAAAGAGACTTTGCAAGCGGGTATTTTTACTTAGGATCATAACTCCATGAATGCAAAGTTGTCTTTTTATCTTAAAAACTAAAAACATCAATGGAGAGACAATGAAGTAAAAAGAGAAGCAGAGGGTACTGCAGCAGCTTGGGTGAGATGCTTCAGGCATAGCTGTAGCACTTACACATACATACCTGCCAGGAGTCCTATGAGAAGCATTACAACCCATCCTGACCAGGCATCCAGCAAACTCTTGATGAACTCCCATATGGATTCTTTGCTTTTGCTGGTAATCTGAAATTAAACATACATATAGATGTGCTGCTGATTCGGGTTGACAGTTTTAGAGTACAATGTTTAAAATAATTAAACTCCTAGATGGTGCATACAATTTCTGTACTCACTACTTCCTGCAGTCCCAATAATTTATTCAGAGATGCTCATCTGACCAAGTAAGTTGCAGCAGTCCTTTCATATTTACAAACTCAGGACATCCCACGTCCATGTATTTAAAAGTTCTCCTCAAGTCATGCAACAAGGTAGGAAGCAATAACTTTGGAAAAAACTCTTGTTTTTGTCACTACCAGGATGGCTGTAACCCAGGGACTGTGATGCACCAAATCCTGACATCGTCACCTTGCGATGGCGGTCGGTGTCACGCGATTTCTCCCGCAGCCAGTCGATGGTATGGAAATCTTCGTAAGTTCCAACATCGGGGAAAGGCTCATCCAGAAAATCCATCAGGTTGCCTGAACCATTCATGTCTCCTGCATTGACCATATTAGGATCTGTATGCAGAAGAAAAGCAAACGTGTCAATAAATTCATGCAGCTTTGTCAGGCATTTCAGAACCAAGTTTTCAGAAATACCTCCACAAGCCTGAAGTCAAGACAGCATGAACAGTAGTCCTGAGGGGCACCCACAAACTCTTCATATTTGCTTTAAGAAAACAGGGGGAGAAATATCCACCACATATCCTACTAAAGCACATGAGGAAATAAAAGACACCTGTCCCCAAACTACAACAAACAGTCACCAGGGGCATTTGATGGGAATTTGGATGAGGGCATGTAGGAGTATGAGAATGTCTGTTCCAGCAAGGTGGTCTGATCAGGGACATTGGAAGAATATGGGCAACTGAGGAGAAACCAGAAACAAAATATACAAGAGACAGAAACCTGACAGAGCGAACATGTAGACCATGAGCAGAAACAAACCTCATCACTCACGCCAATTGAAGATCTACTGTGTGTGTGCCTCTGGGATACAGGCTGAGCTACTGGCTGAATCTGCACATGACCAAGGGGTCCATGAGTGCTCCAGCAGCTGGGCAGGGAGGTCCTGGGCTGGGACTGGAAAAGGCAGCTGTGCACTTTTACATCACTTAACAAAGTGTTACTCTAAAGATGGCTAATCCCATCCATCCTAAAAGAGGTGCCTGGGAAACGGGGCCTTCCAGAGAATACATAGGGTTTGTAATTTGAAATGACATGTCTAAAAAAAAAATCTGTTATCATAGTGTTATAAGGAAAAAACCCATTAGAACACATAAGAAGAATGGGGACATATACAGACCTTAGGGGTTGTATGGAACAGATCCTGCAGAGCCTGTAGCTCCTTGACTGACACAAGGTGACTTTTGCTAGTCACTGATGAGGCCAGCAGGGCACCAATGACTGCCACCCACTTTGTTCCACCAGGTATAAAAATGGGAATTTCACAAGAATTTAGATCTTTGAAACTGTGAGGAAATTTCCCAACTCTGTAATTGGAACAGATAAAAATGTAGCAGATAAGTTTTAGTGGACTGTCCATAAATCCTGATACCCTGCTCAGCCCTCTTTATTTAGTGTCTTTTCCTTCCCCTCTCCCCATTTTCAACTGTTTTATCTGAAACCTCACCATGTAATTCTTTGCCTTAGTGGTGACTTCAGCAAGGTAATAAGTATGAACACTCAGCTTTGTCAGTCTGCTCTCATGAGAGGGTAGGGATTTTGGATGACACAGACAATGTGCTGAGCACAGGCAGCTGAGAAAAGCATTATCTTACAGGCAACCAGCAGATCACCATTACACCATTAATAGAAGCCCTTTTAAATGCAGAAGTCAAGTGATCTCCCAGCACCATGGCATGTTTGTCTGAAAGAGAACCAAGCAAGTGAATCACAGCCTGGGGAAGGAAACTCAATGCAGAGCAAGTGTCCTAGGCAGCGCTGCAGAGCACAAATAAGCTGCCACAAGATGGGGGTGATTTAAAAAGCAGAAGTTAAGAGGAGTGACAACTGAGAACAGCGATACTTCGCCAAGCAGGTGAGAGCACACTCCCACATTTGCTAAGTGAAAAGAAAATCTGAAGGTGGGGTGATGTGGCTGACAACAGGAGCTGAAGTTGCAAGGGGAGCTTGAGCTCAGTGTCTTGTAAGAGGACTTGAAAGGAAAGCTGAAAGGAGGTAAAAGGATTAGACAGTCCTATTACTTTTTAACATTGTGATGTTTTTCAGATCATTTACTTCACCTTATTTTTCCCATACAGCAAAGAAGGACTTGTAAAGAACATGCAGCTCAGACTGTCTGCCTGCAAAAGGCAGCCCCCTCTGCTAAATAAAAAAACTCCTGGAAACTCTAGCACAGAAAGCATTGCCAAGTTTTCCTTCATACCACAAGACAATTACCCAACATGCTACTTATATCATGAAAAAATAGCTTTTTAAGTATATTGTCGATGCCTTGCACATGACAGTATTGTGATGGATAATACCAGGCCAGACCACAAATATGTAGGATAATTACAATCTCAGTCTGAATCTACCCCAAAAATACGTGCTACACAACATGTCCAAGGAAAGAGAAAATGTGCTAGAGACCACAGGGCTATGGAAGATGAAGAAAACAAACAAACTTTGAACTCAAGGTAGCATGCCAGTACCTGGAAATTGCAGTGAACTGGATGACTGCCAGCCTTAAAAGTTCACTTCAGGTACTACACTTTTGAAAGCAGAGATGTGATACCAGATTATGCAAAACACAATTTTAGTAAATAAACCTAGCTACAGCACTTTTGAACTGAGAACTACAGAGTTTCCATCGTATATCCTATTACTGAGCACCATAAGTATCCCTTTCTTTCCCTTTATTTTTCATTTATTTCTCTCACCTTACTTTGGCATCCGTAATAATTTACAAGGTTTGTGTCAGGATGAGCTAACTTGTCCTCCTAGTGAAGCTTGCAGAGATGCTTTCAGTTCTGCCAGCAGAACTGGAGCCTTACACCAATTAGTCAGTTACAGATATTTTCACACACATAAATTAAGGGCAAATTAACTGCATCCAAACATGAATTGTGGCCAGGTGTACCACTCTGATGATGGCAAAAGCATGAACAGCCATGGTGCTGGTTGTCTCATCTAGCATGAGAAATCTTCACTATACTCTGGACAATAAAACCTAGCCTCTTTTCACAGCTGATGACAGGAAACTAACTATTTACATAGAATGAGAGTGATTCCTTCCCAGAAGTGATAATTTCTGTTTATTGATCACAAAGAGATGTCAGAGGTAGACATCTTCTCCTGACCTAATGAGTGTAACACAACCAGTTCAAAAGAAAACATTGCAATACCAGGACATGCAGAATTACAAATGCATCTCCTCAGAACTGAGCATCTAAGAGATTTGGATGCTCTGACAGAGCTTATTGTATACACTGAAAGGTGTTGAGTCTTGCTGAGGAATTGTTTAACATACCTATTTGGTCCCTTTGTTGTTCCATGCCCTAGATGTCCTTGCTGTCCTTTCCACTACTTTTGCAGATGCTGATGCAACATAATTTGTGCAAGGGCTGTTTCCTGCTTAGTCCCCATATTCTCTTCCTAATAATTTCTGGCACTCCACCAGCTTTTCCTAGGGCAGACATCCAACACTGAGCAGTCTGCTGTGACTTCCTGAGAGACAGTGGCCAGTCTGGAGTCCATCACTCTGTAATCTCTTAGGGTAGTTTTCCCCTTTGATTTGCCTTTCTCCCCTTTGAATTCCATCAGCCATTTTATTCCCTACCATACAATACAGAGAGCCTTAACAACAAGCACCCCTTTTTATTAATTTGCTTACTGTATCTACAACTGAACGTTTGTGTCAAAACTCTGCTTTAATAATTGCAAACAGGTTGTATCTAGAAACTGAACTAGAAAACAAAGAAACCTGACTGAACCACATATCTCTGGAACTCACAGGGTTCTAGTTAGGAGACTTCCCTGGATTTAGACCCATATCAGACTATTTCAATCCTGTAGACACAGCAAAGTCCTGGCAGGCACTGAGTCACTAATCAAGAGAGGTCACAATGCTAGACTGACAAATGTGCCTCCTAATGGAGGCTCTCCTGGCTGCCACATAATCCTACACATCTTCCAGAAATCTTGGGCCAGATCAGTCTGGTGGTCAGTTCCTGATCTCCCAAGCCATGCTTGGTGCACAGTATTCTGAAGCCAGAAAGAGCTACCCTACAAATGTCAGAGGAGCTGCATGAGAGCAAGCTGGCAGTAAAGGTCTAAATATTAGACTGTGAAGCTTTATGGTTGCAGGAAACCAGGTAATTTTTAAGCACATAAGGAAAGCAAAGAAGAGATTCATGCAAACAAACTACAGAATCCAGGGTGCAAACACAGGGAGCTGCTGATGGACCAGGACACACCAACCAGCTCAGCCGGTACTACACAGACACAAGATCTCATTACATTTACTCACTTTTTACTATTTTCTAAAGAGCAAAAAGGTAATAGTACTATTGTATTCAGGGTGACATTTTTTTCTGCAAGTCTCACAGTGAGTAAACTCTTCATGTGACTTTGATCAGCTTGGAGCTAAGTTTTATGAAAGAATGGTAAATCATATTTACAGTGAAAATGCTGACAAACTCACTGTTACAGCACGAGCAAATGTAAAAGCGACAGCTAAAAGAGCTCTATCAGTGAACTAACATTCTAGGTAGTTCTGACTGACTGATCAGATATGAAATGTATTTGACATGGCAAGCACAGACCAAAACATCCCATGGTTCAAAGAGGCTGAAAAGTATACTGATGGAAAACAACTAGCTGAACAGTCATCAAAGGAAAAGTCTTGGCCCTGGCCTACTGCTCCTAGACATGCTAGTTCTTTGCTATGTTCTCTTCATCCTGTTTTCTGTTTTAATTGGATACACTGCACTGAGGCAGGCAGTATGATTTTTAATGCAATTCCAACAAGTTTCAAGTTACTTTCAACAGATCACAGTTATTGAATTACTTCAACACTTCAAATGTTTCTAGCAGGCAAGAAAACATTCACCTACACTCTTTGCTGTTTTTCTTGAAGTGGGGGGTTGCTACGTGAAACATGACAGGATGCAGGCAGCAAAGAATACCTCTCTTCTTCTGTGGTACAAAGAATAAGTGAACCTGGCAAGAGGCTTGGAGAAGAAAGCAGAAGCCTAAATTCCAATTTAGTTTGCAAGTTTCTCAATTCACATTCGGAGCACCTTTTTCAGGGTGTCCAAAGCATCACCTGTTCCATCTCTTACAAATGTGTCACGTGTTAGCCAAACACACCGAAGGAAAACACGGTGTGTCTCAGGGCTTTTTTATGCTCTAGTACCAACACACTTACAGTGGTGAAACAGAGGAGATTCCACTCCAGACACAAAACTTTTGAATCATGACTCCATCAAAGTTGAGCCCACCACTGACCTGAATGGTTGGTCAGACAAGCTGTGCTCATGTGGTGTGACATGACAGCAGTTACTGCAAAAATGAAGGAGCATTGGGGCTGTGAAAATCCCCGGGATTTATTTACTACAGCAGTATAGTAGTACTAACACATATTTATTTTCTATAGTAGTAGTATGGCCATCATCACCAGACCCCTTTGCACTGACAGATGGTTTGCCACTCTGTGCCCCTAATACTTGTATTGACTGTTCCAAGGACCATGGTGCCCCAGCCTCAGGCCATTACCTGATCAAGGTGATCTGTCAAACAAAGGCACCTCCTCCCGAGAGCTGGGTGCTCTGCCAGCATCCATGCATCCCCACTCCCAAGGAATTTAGACCCAGTCACAGAGATGGACCTGGAGCAACGTCCTCACAGGGCCTGAATCCAGGCAAACAGGGCAGTGCTGCCAGCAGAGTGAGCTGAATCACAGAATCATGGAATGGTTCAGGTTGGAAGAGTCAGTGTCCAGAAAGAGGCCTTAAGAGGGTAAGGCTGAGGGAGAAAGTTCCTAGAGCCCAGCATGGTTACACCACAGGTCTTCAGCACCACACGGCCAGAGAAAATGAGCCTGACAGCTGAGGAGGCAGCGAGCAAGATTATTAACAGGGTCACCGAGAAACACATGAATGAAAGGTACAGGGAGATGATTAGGGGTGTGTGTCTTTTGGGAAGGGATCAGAGACTGAGGTCTGCTTAGCCTAGAGCCAGGAAGGCCAAGGTGGTGTGGATGGAATTCCCCTTCCACCACCTGCCATGTAGAAGATGATTTATAAATGGCAACATGATATCACACAGGATATAGGAGACAGGTAAACAGTTATTAAACATTTTTCTCAACAAGAAGTAAGATGCTGTTGTTTGGTGATTTTGCAAGGAAGAAGTCCTCAGCAAAAGCAAGTAGACTGAATCCCCAGCAAGTTAAATGGGTGATTTTCTATAGGCTGAAAAATATCCACATACAATTTAAAATTATTTAACTTAGAAGCTTCAGACTGAGCAAGTCAAACAAGTTATTGACATTCTTTCTTAATGATGATGTTTATAACAAGGTGTTAAAACGGCCTTGAATCAGAGTAACCAAGTGCAGACTCTAGGAAAAAGCTGGAAATGCTGGATCCACTTACAGTCCTTTTTTGGAAACAATATGGGAAGGAATTTTCCCTATAAATTGAGAAAATACCAAGGAAAGACAAGATATTAAAATCGGCAAATGCCTTTCCTACAATTCAAGGAATAATTGCACAGCCTCCAGATACAAGTAAATAGCCCTGCAAACCCTCAGTCTCCCAGTACACTAACACAGGCAGGCTGCAGTATCAGAAACAGTACTGAAAAATATTGCAGCCTTTGGCCCCACCACCACATATTATGGAGTTTCCAGCTATGATAATGTGGTCAAGTTAAATACAGTTACATCTTTGATGTGCAGCTTTACCCTGAATAACCTCTAGGGAAAAAATTACAAAGTCACAGCAGAGCTCAAAAAACACAGGACAGCAGATCACAGGGGAGAGGGTCTGGGAGTGAGGGGAAAGGCAGGAAGGAATATTTGGGATTAATGGCAGAAAACAGAGGCACTGCTCTGATCAAACCACAGTGGCCTTCAGGTGCCCCTCCTCAGCCAGCACAGATGCTGATGGGGTGAGCACAGAGAACAGCACTGGCCAGGAGCACAGGCAAAGGGAGCACGGGGTGACACAGGGCACACCAGTGTACGCCGGAGCTGATACCCAACCAACAGCGCTTCCCACCCCTCCATCACAGCCAGACTCTCTCTCCTTTTCTCCTCCTGAGAGGCATTCTCTTCCTCTGAGGGGTAAAACACACCCCAGCATTCTTCTCCCTGCTCCCTCCCATGATGACTCTCCCTTTAGAAACTAACTTCTTTTGGTATGAAATATCATGTGCCTGCTCCCCCTTCAAGTTTGCTTGGAAAGTCTGAGCCAAATTAGTTCAGCTGCTGAGTTATGTCAGGAAGGCAAGGGGAAATAAAAATCCCAGCTCTGGTCCTACAAACTCCAAATAAAATTTTTGCCAAAATTGGCTCTGTATAAAAAAATGTAAAAATTACATCTCTGTTTCCAGTGAGTCTTAAAGGTCCCTCCAATAAATTTACTTGTTAGTGCAAATGTGGAGGCTGTGGAAAAAGCAGGAGGGAAGCATCACTGCCTCTGGAACATCCATCTGCAGTTTTGAAACTGAGCTGAAAGATCTCTGTAAAGGATGCTCCTCTGCTAGCAGGCCAGAAGTTTGGGCAGATGAGCCCCATGAACTGTATCAACCTCACACCCCATAATTTCTTGAAGGAAACAAGATTTGATTAGGTAAAACTCTGGAAGCCTTCAACCTCTGCATAAGAAACTACATTTCAGGAGACAGGACACCCTGGAAACCAGTCCTAACAGTGTAGGAACATGTATGGTTTCTATTCTTGGTTTCCCTCAAGTCCTCTTCCTCACAAAAAAAGAGGGCAAATTTTCCTTCTGAACATGTCTTTTACTGCCACAGAGTTCTAAGCCACATCTGAAGATTCAGGGGTGCTACAGAGTTTTTCTCCTCATGCCACACACAGCTGAGCAGATCTGGGGTTCCAGTGCTGCTCTTTGCCTCTTCACTCAGAAAATTTTAAGATTAAGGGGAAAAAACAGGTTTGGAACTGAAAAAAAAAAAAAAAGCACAAATGAATTCAGAGAGAGCAGAGTAACACTGCCAGAAGGGAATGTGGCCTGGTATGCAGTTACTCCTAAACAGCTCTCTCCTGAAATGGGATGTTCAATAGCACTCAATGCACCTCTTGCTGAAAACCTTTTTAAGCCTTCAGTTTGAAATAAAGCCGATAAACCCACACTGGAAAAGCCATTAATCTGGTTCTATCATGTCACTTCTCGTGACCTGAGTGGAGGCTGTGAGTCATTTTCACGCAGGAGGGTAATGTTTTCCTGTTCACAGGGCACTGGTTTGCACTGCTGCGTTTGATGCCGATGGGATGCACAGCTACAGGGAAGTTCCTTCATCCCACTGAGAGGAAGCTCCTGCTTCTGCAACATGGGGAAACTGTAAGTGATGCTTAAGAGCAAAATGTTAAAAGTGCTTTAGGAATAGCAGCCTAGTGTAACCCTGCCAGAGTCTCTCTTTTGGCATTAATAATTGTGTGGGTTTTTGGTTCTGGTGGGCTAGAGATGAAGAAAGCTGAAAAAACCCAACACCTGGTGTCTATGTATACACACACACAAAAAACTAATTAAGACTCCTTCTCTACAACCTGATCCCATTTCACTAAGAGGAAAGATTAACACACACACACCCCTGCTGGGCACCCTGCAAGCTGCAGTGTGATGGCAAAAGGAAAAGGGCTTGTATCTCCAGGCATCAAACCACTTTTGAGGGTTGAGCACCATGCTGAGCCAGGATTAACAGGAGCTGTTCAGCCCTGGAGAGCCTCCCACCACACACCACCAACTTCCAACACAAGCAAGACGGCTCTGGACTGTGGAGGAGACTGGGCCTTGGGAGCATCCCCTTTCCCCCTGCTATGGCACCTGGCCACAGTCGCAATCCTGCTCACTTTCCCCTTCAGGTCAGCAAAGAACTTCACAAAGAAGCAGTTCCCAGCCCCAGGAGATTGCAGCACTCCCGAGGAGCCTGTTAGGTTCAGGCAAAGAGGAATTGCTCTAACCCAGGGTCAATGCTCCCCATCTCCTTCTCCTCTGGTCCCCACTGAAAAGCTACCAGCCAATACCTGTGAAAAGGTACAACCTTTGTAAGAGAGGCCCTGATAAGCACAGGGCCTGAGCACTCCTGCAGCCAGCTGTTGGAGCCATTGCATGGTATCCCAGGGACGCTGCCAGGGAGAGCACCTTCCAGCTGGGGATGTCCCCAAGGTCCCCTTTTTATACTAAGTAACACTTAGAGCACTTAAATCCTTAATTTCCAAGGGCCCCCAGCAAACATATAAGGCTGGTGCTTTGTCTTCTTGCACAGAAGATGTATGACTCAAACTGAGAGAGCAGGAGAACCACTGCCCGGCATGTATTTCCACAGGGCACTTCCATATGCTCTGGAGTAGCAGAGGAACCCATCACCCTTGCAGAACCGAAGCATGGCAGCCCTGCTGTGCTCCTTGCATGGGCAAAGAGCCAAGTCTCAGTGTGCCCAGTGAGCAAGAGCCCAGCTTGGCTCACAGCCAGTGCTGGAGAGAACCAAGCAGCCTTGACTCCAGGGGAAATCAAGGAGAAAAAAACCAGCATTGGCACCAACAGGATGAAATCTTCCCCCTGCCCCCATCACCTCATGCAGTAACAGGTTTGTATTTCTATCACTTCAGAGGCTCAGTCTTGAAAAAACAGGAGCGGTTCTGCCGAAGAAAAATAAAATTGAAATTTATTTTTCTTTTCAGTTTGGAGCAACCGCCATCTTTTTGTACTTCAGTAATGCATTATCTACTTTCCCCTCCCACACACCTCATTTCCTGATGCTGACACAACTGCATACCTGATCACTGGAAACCAGAATTCACCCCTCACTAGGATGTACAATCTACTTCAGCACGGGAGATCCAAAATCTTCCCCCTTAAGGTATGGGTGAGCACACAGATATTCTAGGCCTGCCAAATTTTCAGATCATTCCAATACTGGGAAAAAATTATTTGAACAAAGAACAGGATTTGGAAGAATAAAAAAAACTTCCTGTAGACCAGAAGTAAAAAGTCACCTGACTCTCTGCCTGATGAAGCTGCAGCTGAGTCATCTTCTGTTCTCTGGCAAAGGCATAGAATTATTTATCAGAATTGTTAAATATATATATATATAATTTTATTTTCTGACTAGTATAAGCTCAAAAATTAATTTTGTTTTTCACATTGTAACATTTGCATTAAATAAAGTAAAAAAAAAATAAAAATTTTAAACCCCTAAATTATATTTGAAAAGCTATACAGAAAAAAAGCTCCACAGGAGGGTCACCATTTTTTTCCTTTACAGATCTATATTCATGTATTTGTACAGAGCACCTAATTAAACATCCACACCAGGAAAACAGATTCTGGACTTTGCTTCCATAAATATCAAGTCCAAAAGCACAGTTTACTGCAGATTTTTCAGCCTTTTGGTGATCAGCATTTTACAAGAAAGCAAAAATACGCTTGTCATCTCCTGTGTTCCTTCTGGAAAAGGATTTTCCACGTTTAGATAGGACAAGGAAAAACTGACCTTTTACTACAGTAAATTATGCAGGAAACCGGTCGGACTAGGAGCTTTGAAACCACTTCAGCAAAAATTAACAATAAAGGAAAAAGCCTGTTTCCCCAAATACACATTGTAACCCCTTGAGCAAGTTAATCTTCATTCCTTTATAAGCTTAGACACAACGGTAACTTCCTTTAAGCACCCAGGAAAAAAAAGGCAGGGGATGCAAGCAAAACACTATTGCTGCTCTCTTTGCACGACTGAAGGATGATGGCTGCTAACGCAAATACAGAATTCCGCAGACACCCGAAGGAGCCATTGGAAAATACAGGGAACAAAGGGCCTTCTTTAGCTATAAAGCTCCATCTGGCAGCATTTCTACTGGAGATGTCAGCCGGGAGATCAGCACAGAGCCAGCAGGCAGCCTCTGCACCTGCAAACCCTCTGCTTGCACAGAAAATGTGCTGCTTTATTTGCCAGCAGAAATCCTGCCCGACGGAGCTGGAGCTCTAGGACTGCAGCACAAGAGCAACTGGCAAATGATTTTTCGAAGAATTATGTTGCTTACCTGCAATGCAACATCATTTAGCCCAATCCCAATGATTTTAATAGCATCCTTGCTTGGGTGGTATGGCTGCACCAGCAGCGATGTCATGGGGAGGAAGCAGTAACAATCATGTGACTGTGTCCTCCGTCTATAGGATATCGGATCGGGGGAGCGCACCAGCCCGCAATCCTGCGGGATTAACTGCAAGCCTCTTTACCCTGCCCTGCCGATTCCGTCACCATTGGAACACATGCTGCTTTTCTCCCTGCCTAACCTGAGCTAATCGTTCTGTGTAGTTTCTGCAACAGCAACAACGTTCACCTTTTTCACGAGGTAAAGGCGTAGGGCGTGGGGTGTGTGCCAGCCAGCATGTACTCGTGGTGACTCTGCAGCCCAGGCTGCTGCTCTGTGAAATACGTAATCACAGCACCTTGCAAATGAGACAAACTGCAATTTCACCATTCCTTGCATTTTTCCCTTCCTGGCACTGCATTTCAAGCTTATCCAGACTGACTTCCCTCTGTCTTCTGCATCATACTCATGCTCTGCCAGCCTCCCTCAAAGGTTTCATTTTGGTTAACTGCATATAGTATCTCAATTGCAATTTTTTTTTTCTTTTGAGGGACAAGGCAGGTGTTTAAGAATTTTATCATACTCAGCAATGTATTTGATTACTAAAAGAAGATAAAAATTTCCAAAGTTCTGACTGCACAGATTTTGTACAAGCCACTACGGCTTTATCGTGCAAGGCAGAGGCTGTAACTGTTCTTTCTGAAGACCCTATGCATGTTTGTATATGTGCAGTGTGTTGTACTTCAGGACATTCACCTTACTGCTCACCTTCCTGCATTTGAATATTGTGCAGACTGGTTTTACCCCTATGGGTAACCAGGCAGCAGCTTTATATTTCCACGCAGATGCCACAGCTGGGTAGAGGAAGGTCTTGCACAAGCACCCATGAAAATACCCACAGGTGATTGAAGGCACGTAAGTGACTCCCTCTCAGTTCAAAGTCGAAGGAACACTGTTCTGGAAGACCTTTTTGTCCCCGTGTGTTTGAGCAGTAATTTATGGATGTGCCATGTATTTCTGATACAGACTCCCCATGCAGAAGCCACACATATTGGATCTAATTGTGAAATCTGAACACTTAGCTTGCTTTGTCTTAAGTTCCCACACCTTTCTGGAACAAGAAGCAAGGCTTTAGGGAAGATGTTTGATTATGCCCTTCACACACAGCACAGTAGATCATAATCCTCTACCACTCATAGACCAGTAACAGCCCCAGGCCTTTATAACCATGTCAGAAATGTGGAAAAGTGATACAAGTCCCAGCTTCCTGCCGGCATCTGTTCTTTGTGCCCATTAAAATCAGTATTAATAGGCCAATTGAATTTGTGAAGGAAGCTAAACACTGAGCATTTGATTTATTTTCTTGATAATACAACTGCAATTTCCTTCAATCAGTTTATGAGAGGAAAATACAGAAAACAGGAAGCAGCATTTACTTGGTGAAACATCTGCACCTGGGAACTTCTATGCCAGACACACACTTCAACACAAACACTATGCCCTAGACACTTAAAAAATAAGTGTTAAGGGTCTCAATCCTACATTTTTTTTCCTGGACAGACTTTCATAAATTAATTTCCTGTTTTTATCTTGTCTATCACCAGCTGATCTCATTAAATCTCCTACTGAAAGTATATTTTTGGTTGGATGGTCAAACTGCAGACAAATTAAAGGGACAGAATACCTGATTCTCTACTGAAAATACAATAGATACGTATGCTCAATGTAAGAGATTTTCAAAAATTGTAAGCAACCAGAACCAGCTCCAAAGCAGCTTTTAAATCCAAGAATATGGAGATTTTCCAAGCGCAAGAGAATTATTTAACTGGCATTTACAGACTCCAAAATCAAGTCAACCTTACTCCTTGGTATTTTCTTTCAATGATATTCAGACAATTGGGTGATCTCAGGAAAAAAATGTATTCTTCACATGATGTTTTAGAAAAGGCTGCTCTTGCTTTTGTTAGCTTGCAGTTTCTCGAGTCTCTCTGTAAATGCTTGTTCCTCTCAAAGGTGTACAACATGATCGTTATAAAGGAGGTTGGGGTCAAAACAAGTTGTGATGGGCCCTCTTCCCTAAAAACTCAGACTTCAGTTTTATATCCTCTGAAAACAAAATATTCATCTAACTCATTAAAAAAAAATTTATACACTGCACTTACCTTTAAGTCCTGCAAAGTGCTTAGAAGGACTGCAGCAAGAAATACAAATAAGACTTGATTCTTACAAGAGAAAACCCAACCCCACGTACCCATTACAGCTCCTGCGGTCGCTCCTGGCGGCAGCGAGACAGGGACGGTTGCTGTTCCAAATGCCTATTTCTAGCAGACCGTTTAAAAATAACCTAAACTCAGCCATACCCTCGATGCCTTGCAAATACTGGAGAGACAGGAGTCACATGTCCTTGCTATGATTTTGCCCGTGCTCCTCTCCTGCAGCTTAGGGTTGCAGAGGGAAACTGAGAAATGGCCTTCCTGTAACTATGCAGATTTAATGTTTCCTTTGTGAAAGCAGCAGTAAACTCCAGCCTAAAAAAGTCAACTAGTATTCTCCTGAGGGGTTTTCACCTTGGAATCAGTCATGAGTATACTAATGTCAACTTGCTTTCAATACAAATTTAGAAAGTGTAAATGTTTGTAATGAAAAAAAGGCAGTTCAACGTGTTGAAAATGGAGCTACCCAAGAATTCTGGGAATGTTCAACCACCAGCTTCTGATACAGCTGTCAACTTACCATGAGTGATAAGCACTCAGAAGAGCATACCTGCCATTTCTTACACTCTGCCATCTCTTTCAGCTCTTCAGTACAACACTTGTAAGTCTTCAGTTTCCCAGATTTCCTCTCTTACTTTTATTAGAAAATTCATTACATTAACCTAAACAATAGTGTTATTCAAAATACGATCCTTTTCATGAAAGCATCAGGAATGAAGCAAATATAAAAGATTCAAAAATGTCTTTGACATGCAAGAAAACCCTTTTTCTGTTTATGGCAAATTATTTTATTTTATAGAAGAAATACTTTCAAATAATACAAAAATGACACAATCATACAGAACTGTGACAAAAACAAGAGAGATGAATACTGAATATGATAACTCATTACCACATCAAGACAACTCATTACAGCAGTCAGAATCACAGACCCACAAGATACACCGACGACATCTCACAGCGGTCACAATTTAAAACCCCCCTGACAGAGAGACCACCGGACATTGCTCCTTGGTTACAGTCACAGAACAATTTAAGGTGGAAAAAAGGTCCCTACCCCAACCCCTGCTCAAAGCAGGCCTAATGTGACTGGGATGCTCTGGGCTATATCCAGGTAAGTCCTCATCCACTCTATTGCCAGAGTGCTCCACCTCTCTGGGTAACCCCTTCCAGTACCTGACCAGACTCACAGGAATATGGTGTTGTCTGTTCTTAATACACAGCAAGCACTTCTGGTGTCACTGCATGGTAACTTTGGATATACACTCTACTGTGTGACAGCCTCCCCTGGAAATGAGAAGCAAAATTCTGACTAACTGGTCTTTTAAAGTAATGAGCACTGAAAAGCTTGCTGGCCCTAGACTTTTACCCAAATACTACAAATTTCTCACATGATTTGGTTTTTATCTGCATAGTCTCTGAATTCATCTAGTTGTGCCCAAGGAACCCAGTATACACCCACTAAAACTTACTGGCAAAACAGGCTTCAGGATGAATAGCATGATAAATGCTAAATATACTTCAATTTCACATAAATTGCTATATGATTGCAACACTTGATGCCTGTAATGACTATAGACCATATTGGGAAACAGCAAATACTACCTTAAATGTCTGTGTTAATTAACATTTATGCTTACAATCTTTTTTCCCCGTTACTTTTTGCCTCATCAAGGGTAAGTAAAAGTAATTCAATTCCTCTTCCAGGTTTTCCTGACCTTTGACAAGTTAACAGTTCTTGAAACTCACAAAGAGAACTTACATACAAAATATTTGAAAATATTCTGATAGGTCTGTTTAGTTTTTGGCCTTCGTAGTTTCAATTTCCTGACATATAAAAATCTGGAACCAATTTGATCTTTAATTAAAGAGACAACATGATCTTCCTTTGGGGAGATTCCAGTAATTTGCAAAGTCAATCTTGTGTTGGGCACCTCTCTTTGTAGGTAACGTATAATTAGAAAAATATGAGAAACTATTATAGTAGCTTAGTAAAGAAGTATTTTTACATACTTGCAGGGTGCAAGGACACAAAACTGGCATTCTCGGGAATTTAGGGTGACAGTCTTTCATTAAAACAGATGGCTACAAATAAAATTATTTCTTACCAGATTTTAGCTGGTCCAACTAGCAATCAAGTGAGCTGCACCTTCCAGAATTACAGGCCTTCCCCTGGGAAGTGTCACTGTTCAACAAAACTTGCTTACAGTAATCGCAAAGCACATCCTTTAGGATGAACATGTGTTTAAGCACCCTTACTTAAAGCAGCTGCTTTCTGAAATCAGAACACATGTGCTTTCCTGAATCATATGAGAATCTGCAGAACTGTAGAAATCACTGTAATAGTCCATTAGCAGGCTTTCCACACAGCTAGCTCACACAGCTACTTTAATTCCCTTTTCATTAAACAGAAAAACAAAGACCTGTCACCCTTTTCCTTCCCCCGTTTAAACTGAGGGTCTAGTTAAGAATATAAAGATACTTTAGACATAACGGAAATGAAAACAATCTATTAGTGCACAGTAAGAACATGCAAATGAATTCTGCAGTGTTTAACTTCACTTCTAATTAGTGTTAAACACACTGCAGGTGATAATATTTTGCTATAACACAGACAGTGCTAAAGAATACAATGTACATAATAAGCTACAGATAATAAAGCTGAAAAAGTGACAATTTTAGAACATAGTATTTTCATTTCAGGTATCAGAAACAAAACCAGCTCAATGGTTCCATTCTACTGTATGACAAATACTGAGGAACAAAATTTCAGTCTTAAAATACATCTTAAAGTAGGTATTTTCCTTCAAGGAAAAAAGGCACTATAAATAAATTACACTACAGTGAATTTGCCTGAACTCACTTTGTTTCTGTCTTCCAGCCTTTAAGTCAAATAAAACAGCATAAAAACTGTACACGCTCTTAACAGGATAGTCGATCTTTTATAAAATAAGTTGTCTTCAGAGATGTCAGTTTCACAACAAGGAAAAACCAAGCCTTGTTGCAGTCGCTATTATAAAATATATATGTATATATATTTCTATATATGTTTTTGTTTATGTTTACTTTTTTTTACTTTTTTTTATTTTTTACAAAACGTGTATATTAGCTTTTGCACAATTTTTTTTAAAGAAACTTGTCTAATCTAAGAACTTCATTAAAATAAAAGCGATAAATACTTCATGTTTACAATGCAACATGTCATACATCATCAGCTGGCAGAGGAGGTATGTTAATCCTTGGTCTTGTAAAAAAAGCTATCTTCTCTCTGTGATCAAAACAAGAGAAAAAGGAAGTAAATAAAATTATGCCTATGTTTCCCCTCCTCCCCACAAGAATATGGTTTCTTTACTCTGGTTAATGGTTAGTATTTTTACTTATGTACTGAACTGGTCTTTTAATTTGATTACAACAAAGTTAAAAAAACTACTAAACCTCACTATGTACATACTTCTGGCAACTTTCCATTGAACATAATTACTATTTTTGAAAACCCAGGTAGAAGCTTTATACAACTCACTGAACTTCAATCATAGTTAATCATAAAGAGGCTTCACAGGACAAGTTCTGCAATGCAAAGTTCACCCTTGCACATTTTGCAAATGTCTACAAAAAAAGAAGGGGGAAAAAGATGGCAACTCTAGAAAGAGAGTCCAAAGAAAAGGCTTCTTGAAAGAAAGTTCCAATATAACAGAGTAATTTTTAGGGAGAGCGTTACTCGTAATTTATACGTATTACATGAAACTGACTATTTATGCCCACAGATTTCTTTACTGAAGAACTGACACATCATTTGGACATCATGGCAACTAGGCTAAGTTGGAAGAATCACCTGAGCTATGTTTGCATTTGAAGCTTTTTTTTTCAATTTCATGTATACTATAATTGTATCCCTGCAATTTTACCTTAGCTTTGGCTCTCTGCAGAACAAAGCATTCAAAGGGAACTCATGTCTAAATCCAGATACAGTTTATAATTACTGGTTAAATTACTGGTTAATTACTTCTGATTAAAATCAAAAGACACAAAAAATTTAAGTTAAATGTTTCGGAAAGCTTTAACCTGTCTAATGAATTGTTGCTATGCTATTTCAGTACATTACCACTTACCTGAAAGTTTGCACCTGAATAGGTTCTTTCTGATTTTGCCCACGCAACTGGTATATTTCTTTTGATGCTTTCTTTAGCATCTTTTCAGCTGCTTGCTCTTGGTGATGTTCAAATTTGGTCTGTCTGGTCTGAAAACAAGAATGTAATGCTTAAAATGGGAATGTGAATAAACAAAACACAAGAATATTCACACTAAAACAATGGGGTTTTTTTACCCCAATCACCACAACGAAACCACATAAGTACATTGTCTGAAATAGCTGATCATCTAAGAACTATAAATGCAGAAGACTGAGTTGTTTCATTTATTAATGCTCTTCAGAAAGACACGTAATAAATTAACAAAATCTACTGCACAAAGATCCATGAAACAAGATCTTACTATAAATTTAGGCTCAGTTTTTGTCTCTGATAACCTAATGACAGTTTTGTCTGTTGTGCAGTTTTGCCACCTTTGTCTACAACTTCTTCCTCCAAGAACAGGGGAAAAAAAATCACATACTTAGAGAATATTCCAAATAGTTATAAAAGAATAAATATTAAATCAGCAAAG
The DNA here is from genome assembly GCA_020086605.1 of Lanius collurio. Classification (NCBI taxonomy): domain Eukaryota; kingdom Metazoa; phylum Chordata; class Aves; order Passeriformes; family Laniidae; genus Lanius; species Lanius collurio. The sequence continues at coordinate 23,512,449 of JACBWW010000007.1, read as the reverse complement.
TTTTTTTCAAATACCAGAAGAAAGAAAATAATTAAAGTTCCAATAACAAATACCTAAACAAAACCAAATGAACAACAAATAAACAAAAATCCAAAACAAAATGTGCCACTGGCAAATAGTGCCAGTGTAATAATTTTTATTGTGCTAACTTCAAGGATACAAAAAAAAAAATTCACTGTTTGAGATTCTGTACAAACAGATCTTTAGACCAAAATGAAGGCATTTTGAAACCAGAAGTTTCTGAGGAGTGCTTATGTCATATTACCATACCTGCCTTTCTGCTTCCTTCAGCAAGTTTCGGAATCTCTCATCCCGAAGGACCCAGTGGGGTAAATCTGTCTGCCCTCTGTGCTGGGCATCTTCCAGACGTTGTCTCAACTCTCTTAAAACACATATCTCCTCATTCAGCTGTCTCTGTCGAGTTCTGGATGCCTGGAGATCCAGCTCCAGGTCTAAGGATGTCCTTGCCATAAGTTCAGCCAAAGATGATCTGCAGGACTGTTGAGTTATTAGGATTCAAACAAAATGCACAATATATTACTCTCAACATAGTTTACTGGTCTGTCTTTAGCTCTACAGACCATACATTTTCTGTACTTATGTAGCACACAAAGCCTTTTCCACATGACGTTTTGGAGATTATTTATGTCCCCCAGAAAAGACTAGATAGCTGTAGGGGTTTTCTGTACCATACATTAAGTTTTTCAATTAATAGTTTCTACTGCTCCCTTTTACAGTTTCAACTTATAAATATTTACCCAATGAAGTTTATGGACTAAAATTCTGTGCTATGATGATAATAAAAGGGATGCAATAAGAAAAACTCATTGACATCATGACATCAGAAAAATATTGTACTAAGCAAGACGCCTCTTAAAGGGCTTAATTCAAAATTGGTTTTAAGAGACATTCTGAATCAAAATGGGAGGCATGGCTGTCTGCCTGCCTATACCAGCAAGGCATTAACTTCTGCTGACCAAACTACATTTTATGTCATTTATATACAAAACATTAATGCCTCATCTGCCCTTCTCTGCCCACTTGTTTGACAGCCTGAGGACTGGCACAGGGGCAAAAGGAGAGCTTAACCTATTCTTTCCTGAATACTTGAGTCTCAAATACTATTATCTGTTATGCTGCATGGGAGGGGAGATTAATGTCTAAATGTCACATTCACACACATCTCTGAACCTGCACCCTGCATCATATACTAGATTTGAAAGTTTTATCAAACTTTACATCTAATTAAATATAAACTCAGTCCCTACTAAGGTAATTTTTGTCTGCCACACTTTTTTTTCCTCCTTTAACATTGTTCACAACCCTATTTAACTACTTCAAGCCTACCTTTTAGCTTAAAAAGCCCCAAAACAAACCCAGAACTTGCACCCCCTCCCCCTCCAATTACATTGCAGAAGTTTTGTACATTTCCTGAAAGGATCAGAATGTACCTGCAGGCATCTAAAGCTCTTATGTATAAAAGTACCAGTGTGCTAGCAACTTAATGAAAGCTAAAGACCATTTTCCTAGGCATACCTGCTTATACCGCAGAGTCCGCCTCTCCAAGGTATTCCGGACAAAAGGGGACTTCCTTGGCAGGGTTGAGCTGTCACTGTCACTGCGATACAGCTGAGTAGAAAAGACAGTGGAAATAAAGGTTGCTTGCAATATCATCTTCATTAAGAAATTTGGTTTGTTTTTTTTTCCATTGGCATTTGAGACTTGTTTTTTAAAACACACAAACTTTGTTTCAAAGAACTGACTTTTTTCAGCTTTAGTTATTTATAAACATTTATATGCAATAGTGCTCATATGGTAGTTACAAAAATTCAATAAAACTTAAAAACCATCAATGTTTTACAGATAAGTTTCACCAACGATTCTACTGATTATCCAAGACAATGTGACCTAAAAAAGGAAGGAGGAAGGATGTAAATGCAGTAATATTTCATCCTAAAGCATTTACTGTTGTGGGTACAAACAAAAGTCTCCTACTTTTTCCCCACAGCTGACTTTAAGTAAGTGCAGATTAAGTGAGAGTGTTTAATCATCTTTTCCTTTTGGTGCTACCCTTGGTGTGTGAGAATTTTTCACTCACATTTTGCAATTATAAACAGATTTATGATCCATAAATCAAACTGAAGAATTTGAAGGGGTCCATAGATGAACTGCATACAATGTAAATAAGAAAGCAAAAATCAGAGGATCCTTCTTAAAAGCACAGAATTTAAAAATCATTCCTGCATTTTCAAATTCAGGCACTCAGAAATTTATGAAAGGGTATGGTCAAAGCTACGTGCATTTCACCAATATTGCAAAACCAATACTCATGTATTGATCTGCAATACCATGAGCCAACTGCTTATAAGTCTTTTGCCACTGAACACAGCAAATAATGTGAGCTTGAAAACTGCTGTGCTGATCCTCAATTACTTGCACCAGTGCCCCCAGGAATCCTACATCCCACTGTAACAGGCACCTTATGACTGATATTCATGACAGTAAATCAGTCATATGAATATTTATGCAGTAACCCTAAGATTAATCATTCAGTCCTATTTTTCAAACTTTTATGTATGTGAAAATTAAACAGGGCTTCTAAGCTAACTGCTTACATACCTCATTAGAAAGCACTGAATCACTGTAAAATCAACCATCCTCACCTAAGGTTGCCAAGGAAAAGAGCTTAATATCTAATTTATCATAGATTCTTAAATTTCAAATTAAATCCATCCAGCTATAAACTCTTAAAAAGAGTCAGGGAAGCTCTTCCCCACTGCAATGTTTAAATTCAGTTATTCATTGGTATTAAAAAGTAATGCATGTTTCTTATAAATGCAAAGAAGTCTTACAGAGAAATTATCAAAAATGTTTCATATACTTGTGTGTGGAGACGCCTCCCCCCTCCTCCTTTCCAAGCTTTACTCACTCTGCAAACATATTGACTTCGTGCTCCAGGTGAGAAGGTCTGGGAACGCACAATTGTGCTACTCCGAACAAAAGCAGAACCCCGTGGCCTGCGGCTGGTTCTCTCTTTTGGAAGGATAGCAACTTCTTCAGGAAACAGATCCTCAGTGTTAGTTTCCTTATCCACCTAAAATTTCAACAAAGGAAAGTTTCTTATTTCTTCCTTATTTTCTCTCTCCTAGCAAAGACAATCTGACATTTCAACAATATTAAAAGTAAACAACTTGCCCTGCTAGCTTTCAAATTTTAATGAGCACTGAGAAGATGAATCACTTCACTTCTGTAAAAGTTTTAAAACTAGGTCTTTCAAAATTATAAGATTACCTTTCAGAAGCCTTTTCTGGAACAGTAACAATTATGAGATGCAGTTATATCACAGCTGCAGAGCACAAGGACTGCATTCAGGATTGGCAGTTGGGCATTAACCAAACTACCACCTGATCTCCAGTCTCAACCGAAAGAAAACTAAGTCACCTTTCAATAAGCACAGCGACTCAGAAGCAAGTAACCACCTTAAAACTAGAGGGAGTTAAATGAAGAGAAGGAAGAAAAAAGGAACTGAAACACTGTTTACACAATTACATAAGAACTATTTATTATTATTACTATTATTAAAATATTCAGAAAGACAGAACACATAGGCTACTCCAGCAAAGCTTCCAAATTTTTAGAAAACTCACTCCTCAAAAAGAAGTGTGATCTTCCCTAAAGGCAACACAAACAGCTTATGTTCCTCTACTTCAATGGAAGTCTGATTTCAGCTTGTGAAGCATTATTTTCAGTGTCTCATATCTTGACTACAAAAGACTTCAAATACATCAGTTTCAGCACAATTACTTCATGTTATTGTAACACTGAAATAGTAATGCAAGTCCTAAAATTTCTTTCTTCACAATTCCTTACAAAATTCTTACAGAAAGAAGAGCACTGGAATTTGATCATCATCTTTTCTGTTACAATTTCATGTAAACACAGAAATTGATATAAGTGCATATCTATAGATTAGATAATGGTCACAGTAAAGAGTTTGTCTTTTGATATAAGAACCAAATTCTGTTCGAAGTAGTAAGAAAACAAACAAAACCCATCCCTAAAGATTGAACTCCTACCAAATCAATAGCCATACAGCTGTCATGAAGGCAGTGCTCTTAACAGGGTATTAATGTCATTGCTAATTCTTTTCTCTCCTGGCCAATTCAGATTCAAACTGCAGGCACAGCAGTAGCTCACTGTGCCAGGCAGGGTGGCAGTTTCCATGCTTCAGTGTCTTCTCTCATTACCTTTAGTGGTGGAGGCTGCATTTTTCCAGAATCATACTGGCCTGCTTGAGTTGCAAACACGTGTCCAGCTAATGGGTCCCCACAAAATGGCTCTGGATAAGGAGGACTAGTCTGGGTGCAATTACTGCACCCACTGTCAACAGATTCTGCTTGCCAACTCCTGAAGTCAGAACAACACAATAATTTTGCAGGTGTTAAAAAACCCCATTCAATTATGCTTTACATTTACATATTACATTATCTAAACCAGTGTATAATTTTACAGTATTATTTCTCCAATAAAAATACAGTATTTTGAACAGGAGAACATAGCACGCTTGCATTTCTGCAAATACAGATAAGCAAATACATTTCATTGCAAAAAATTCACTTTCCCTAATTTTCCTAAGGCATGTGTTCTGGTCTTCATAACAATACTAAAAAAACAACAACAAAAAGAACACCACAGCTTATGTAACAAACTAGGAGTATCATTAGGAATGAAGTCACAACCCTAACCATGTCCCAGGTCACCACTAAATTTTATTTACTTTTTCTTAAGACAGGGCTGTTAAAACCCATTACAGTTCCTCCTTGGCAAAGTTTCTGTTTGATGTAATGTTTTCCCGCTCCCCAAACTCCAAGTCCTCTAAACTCAATCAGCTATTCAAATAAGGTTTCCTCCTGTTTGCAGACCATGACATAACACTTTTATACTTGTAGCACTAACAGGGAGCAGATCTCAGAATAAGGACCTACTGCTTTTCCTGCTTTATTTCAGACTATACCCATAGTGTAAATATCTTTGAGGATTAGTTATTATCTGTTTGATGAGGTATTTAAACCCTTTTTACCTTTCTGATATGGCTTCTGCCTGATCTTCCTTTCTTTCAATCTCCAAGATTTCCTCCTCTGTGTACTCCAGTTTCACTCTCTCCTCTGCCAGCTCTCTCTCAACTGCTTCCAGCTGGGCAGTGGTCCTTGCTAACAGGGCTGTCACTGCATCCTGAAAGGTAAATTAGTCTTTAAATAAAATTGTTTGAACAAACCAATGTACTTAATGTATAAGATTCAGAGAAAAAATAAAAACAAAGCCATCATACATTCTTTAAAAAAACAAAACAAAAACCCAAACCACAATCAAAAATATCTGTCTTGAATCTTAACAATCAAAAGTACGTGGTGTTCAACTTGTCACAGAAACTGGGCAGACTTTACTTGACTGTGGAGCATCATCCAAAAAGTTAGGCCAAAAGAGACCTCTGAAGGTCTCCTAGCCTGATGTCCTGCCTGAAGCAAGGAAGGCATCACAGCAAAGTCAGGTTGTCCAGAGCCCAGTCAAGGGCTGAAAACACCTCCAAGGATGGAAATTGCACAATATTTCTTGACAACCTCTTCAAGTGCAGTGGCAGAAATTTTTCATGTGTTTTAGTTGGACTGCAAACATACAGATATGGAGGGGACTATTTCAAGCACCTGCCCAGACATGATCTAGTTTTCAACTAGTCTCCTGAAACCTAGCTCTTGCCCCAAGAGTTATCACTTCTTGTAATAACTTGAAAACCTGCACCCAAGGTAAGATCACAACCACCCTGCCAGTCAAACAAAGTAAACAAATCACATTTTCAGAGCCATACTGTTTTAACTGTAGTTACATTTCCAGAAGACTGAGGAATACTGTCTCCACACTGGTTTTTGGTCTTTGCTCTCTGGGGCTCTGAACCAGTGAAGATCTGAACAGGGTACCAGTGAAGCTGCATCTCACCAGAACTCTCTGCATCAGTCAGGTTTATCTGAGCAATGCCCTGTAAAAAAAAAAAAAAAGCATTGACCACAATAAGATGCACATACTCCGCAGGACAGATACCTTTGCATTTAAGGAGTATTTTACTTACAAGGTAAAACCCCAACTTCCCCAAATACTAATGTCTCTTAAAAAGAGACAGTTTTGTTGTGTTGTGACACCTAAGATTCTGATTTTCTTGCCTCTTCTTTACTACCAGGAAGAATTGGAGTAGATAGTAATTTTTTTTTAAGTTGAAAAATAAAATTTCTTTGACTGATGAAGATATAATTGACACCTGATAGCTATTAATATTTTATTTTTAAAGCCTTTCCAACCATAGATCTGATTTTTATATTTGCTTAAATTAATATCACATTAGTAATATTACTCTAATTTGAGGACCTTTTGAGATAACTGTATTCTGATACCCTTCCATTCTTTGGCCCTCAGAGGCATCTTTCAAATGGAAATAATAATGTTGTGTAAATCAATTTTTTCTCCTGCCAATTTATATCATAAGGTAGTGAAATGGGCTATAAGGCTACTTTTCTACTTTCCAGGCCATCCTTGCATCTTACAGATTCAGGTAAATGTAGTTTTAATGGAGACTTCTCACTAAAAGTATTTCAAATTTTGATGTAGCCCTACTCCATCAGAGAGAGCTTGCGTAAGAAATTTCTCAGTGGTGTTCACCTAAATGAAAAACAGCTAAGAACAAATCCATGCTGCATATTTAATTATTTTTTTTTAAAATCAGTTCACTAGCTGGACCTACCAATGATTTCATATCAGTCAGCCTTTTAAGTACTGCTTTTTGTTTCTCTGGCTATCTCTACAACCTTCTCATTTCCATGCTAAATGAGCCACATACTAAGAATGTTTTCTTTGTATCACTGTAAAAGTCCTGTAAAAATGGCTTTAATCTCTCATAAATCAAATAACTGTATACAATTTTAGCATCAAAGGCAGTAGAAAATGTAGACAGAAACTGCATTCAACTTTAAGTAGGTAAAGAAACAGTTAATTAGAAAACAATAATAAAAAAAAAATCGTTGCATTGTTTTCCCATGACAAATGTTCCCTGGGGCTCTGTTTAAACAGGTGCATAGAGGACAATAGAGAAAAGTTTTTGAGACTAACAAAATATGGGGATACAGCATGTTACTGAGAAAGTCTTTTCATGGCAGTATATCAGAGGCTAGAGATGCCTTTTCTTTTCTCTGTATAACACAGATGTCCTCTAATTATCTACTTGCTTTAATGCAGTAGAAGTTATAAATGTTTATCAAATACTCACACTTTTGCATCAGAGTTGGAAAATGTTTAAGACACACTGAGTTTAGTTTAGGAGGTTGAGAGTAAAATTGTTTTCCTGCCAGCAATATTGGGAAAAGCATAGGCTGACTCTTAAGATGCCTGACACTGTCCTATACACTGCATTTATTAGGCAGCTAAGCAAGTCTGCCAAAGAAGCTGCCTCTACAAAGGGAACCACTAATTAAGTAGAAAATCACCATCAAACTCAATTAAGAATTATCAGTACTGAAAGGACTAATTAATATTTCATGTCCACCTCAAGATTTGAAGCTTACTCAAAAGGATGAAGAAACCAGGGTGGGTTTGATAGAGGTATATTGCATGCCTGCTCTGATGCATTTGTTAACAACTTGGATGGTAAAACAGTAAAAGTATTTATGAATGTCTCTGTGATGTCTGATAGACACATCTCTTTATAAGAAAATGATCAGGATTTAAAAATCATGCGAAAAAATGGGACATGTTCTGATATAAAGACAAAAAATGCAAAAAAAAGTTACACTCAAGAAGAAAACAAAGACACAGGGAATAACTGGTCAAAGCTGTAGAAGATGAGAAACTGGGAGCAAAACAGCAATGACAGGTTGCAAGAAAGGCATTCATATTTCTTTTATGTTTTAACATGAACTATATATGCTAATCATGGAAAATAACAATTCCCCTATCTCGACATTGACAAGGCCACCAGGGAAGAAATAAGCCAACTTAAGACAGAAAAATATCTTTCAGCCACGCAGAGCATAAGGGCAAAAGGTTGAGGAAACTGAAAGACCATCCCACAAGTGTAGTGCATTTATTTCTTTATAATTTAACTATTTCCCAGACTTTTTTTTCTATTCCCTGTTAGGTACAAGTATTTATATAATTTAGGATAAACTCCAGTCTGGCTTTTGCACTTAGGAAAGTATTAAACTGGCATAACCTAATTGAAAAGAAAGTAGTCATGAAGAATTTGAGAAATACGTGCAGTATTAAATAGGTGGGAAAAACTCTAATCTCAGTGGAAGACATCTTGAAAGACAAAGGCCTTGTTGACAGGGACCATCACAGCAGTTCCAAAGAGAGGCAGCACATAGCAAATGATTTCTCAGTTTGAGAAAATGCTCATTCTCAAATTACAGCTGAAGAGAATAACAATCATGATGTTTAAATACATCAATGTACCTATCTTAAGAAACTGGCATTGTTTCTTTGTCTTTGAGTATTGTTAAATTAATTTAACTATGTTAGCAATTACTGTTGATGAAGATACTTCTAACATAACCAAAGAAAGACCACAAAAGAAAAAATACCAATAAAACCTGAAGACCTGTATTTTTTTGGCAAAACAATAACAGCAGTTAGAATAAAAGCACCCTAAACTAAGATACCCTTGTTTCAATACAAAGATGCTTTACACTTGAATAGCTATTTAGCTTCCCAGAGGAACAGGATATACCTGTGTAAAGCATTTTACACTAATATACCCAGCCTCTTCTTGAGATGCTTTCTCTTTATTTACACTGTAGAAAAAACTTCCTACTGCAGACAAGACCTTGGGTCCACTTCTGTCAACATTAAGACCCCTATGTATGTAAGATGCTACTTAGTTTTAAAGGTGGACTAGTAAACATGCATTATTGACCAGATTTGCTCAAATAAACACCTCTTATCCACAGCCTAGCATGACAGTGAGATGCCTGTACCTCTTAGCTTCTTTGATAGGCTTAATTTTTTTTTTCACTAACCCATTCGAACCCCCCACTGCAAAGACAACCCACTCACTTCAAAACAGCCAGGACATCAGCCCCCAGGCAGATTCAGTTATGCATATTTGTATTTGACAACAGCTAAATGAAGCTAACACTTAACACACCTGAAGTTAGCACATGATATCTAATCAGTTTCAAGTAAAAGGCTGAGGTAACAGAACTGTTCCAGGGCCACTGTTACCCTGCAACGAGGTTAAGACTGATGTAATTGTGTAATAATGTAGTCCTCTTCACCCATTATTAAATGGTAACAAGTGGTCTGCATTTGTTATCTTTTTAGTAGGAACCTATTTGAACGGTACTGACTCCTCGCACAGGCGTATCGTACAGAAACCTAACTCTTGAGCACACTGTAGTCTAAAAGCTGTCAGATCAAGTCTTTTTTAAAATCTCACCTCTTTATTTACAGAACTATGCTTACATGTGTGAACAAATAAATGGACACATTAACATGTAACTCTATCAGAACTTCTTAAGGAAAAGTTAGGTTTTTACAGTATCTTTTTAATCTTAAAAAAAACCCTCCTCTGGTAACTTTAATTTCTCAAACCACATGGCTTTTAAGAAACAGAACCACTTACCAATAGCTCTTCTTGTTGCTGATGATCAACTGAACAGATATACAGCTGCAGTGATTTTAATTTCAAAACACTTGAGTGCACGGGGATTCGGAACACTTCATTAAATATTAACAGAGTTTGGAATTCCAAAGCTCTCGAGCAGTAAGTGGTTGGTGTGCCTGACTCAAGCGGTGGCAAATAAACTCTCACATGACTGCGAACAGCAAAACAGACAAATAGCACAGTTCAGAAATAGAAAGCCTTTTTGCATTTCTCAAAATCAAGCTAAGCAAAAACACCAGTTTACCTTCTACATTAAGAATCTACCTTGAGATGATCTCATCACCAGATTTACTTTGCATTCTTAACACAGAAGATCTCCAAAGCTCATCTCAAAATGCTGTATCTTCTTAACTAAAACTTTTTTTTAAACTTGGTGCTTAAGCAGAGGCACCAAGTGGTACTTGAGCTGCCCTGAGGTATCCAAAGCATCGAAAATGAGCTACCACTTACAAGAGGATCTATGGGAGAGCTACACAGAGCCTCCCTCTGAGCAGAAGCAGCTGGAGGCCAGGTGCTAAGCTATGCTATTTCAAATGGAAACACATGCCTGTGTTTTAGGCAATTCAATTATCCGTGTCACGGATCCATTTCTTCCTTCTATCCACTAAGCAACCTTTTTTCCCTCCTTAATAAATAAAGAAATTCAGATGGCAAAAGAAATCTGCAGTCACTGCATCTATGCTGCGGCCCTGTAACAGTACTTAGGCCTTAGAGTAAGAGACACGCAGCTTACTGCCCGAGACCAATCGAGAAAGTACACGTTTCACCTATAACCAATAGAAACTGGGGCCTTAAGAGCCCTGTAACTGTACATAGGCCTTAGAGCAAGGGACACACAGTTTACCCACTTGAGACCAATAGAGAAAGTACACGTTCCACCTATAACCAATAGAAAGTATAAGGTATACACTTGGGGCCAATAGGGGAATGACACGACCGCCTGGACGGGACCAAGAGAACTGTATAACTGTGTGTAATAAACTACAATAAACGGAGCCTGTTAGATGCATCATGTTGGTGTCGTTGCCCCCCCCCCGCTTCTGGCCGTGGCAAGTGGTGACCCCGGAGTGTGCACCATAGCGGACGAGAGAAGAAGCGTGTGAAGTTCCCCGGCGTCCAAGAGGGACGGTAAGGAAGGTGGCCACCTCTGACGGAGAAAGTCAGGCAGACTGAGGTCTGGTCGGGATGGGTTCTGCCGTATCGGCAGCTGAAAAGGCGACCCTGGAAGGGGTGCTCTGCTGGGCGGAGCGGACAGAGTATAAGATTACACGGTCTGAACTAACGGAACTGTTATCCTGGATGAAACGGCATAGTCTAATGTCAGAAACTGCGCAGGTATTTGAGTTGTCGACATGGAGGAGAGTAGGCGAGGAACTATGGAAAGCTGTACAGGGGGGTCAGAAAGGAGCTAGAGCCCTGGCACGCACTTACCGTAACGTGCGCCTTGTGCTGGAACAACTACACGCTGAGGCAGAAGTAGATAGAGCCCTGGAGAGAGTGGCTGCCGCTGCACGGGGGGCGGATGACTCCCGAGATGGTACCGAGTCGCGGAGTCCAGAGGGGTGTGGGGATCAGGAAGAGAGTGTGCAGGATTCAGAAGAGACGTTGCCCTACGACGGTAGTTGGGACTTTCTTTTACCTCCGAAAAGCCCCCCCCCACTCGCGGCCCCCGCGCACTTTCGAGGGGCATTTGATGATATTATCCCCCCCTATATCCCCGAGGAAGAGGTTAAACCCTCCGCGCCCCCGGAGGAGATGGATACGTCTCCGTATAACATCCCGCTGCCAGAGGAGAGACTCCCCTTGGAGAGGGAATTAGCAGAACAAAGGAAAGTGCTTGTGAACTTGTTAGAGGAGATGAAGAGATTAGATCGGAATGCGGAGAAGCCGCTCAGAGCTGAGGCTTATCGGAAGGCTTCAGAGGCAGTGAAGGACGGGCTGCAGCACTTAGAGCGCCAGCTCACTCGATCAGAAGACGGGGGGGCTGGAAAAGCGGAGGGGGGTACGGAAAAGAGATCAACGCCGCTCACACCGGAGCAGCGCCGCGGGCTTATAGGGTGGGCGGAGGAAGGAGAAATGTCTGAGGAAGAACTGAACGATTATTTGGTATCTAAATATGGTGATGAGGCGCGTCTTACTGAGGCTGAGAGGGAGCGTATCCGTGACATGAGAGATCAGCTGGGGATCCGGCCGCGCCTACCCGGCCGGGACCTCACCGGCCGAACCCCTGCAGCCACCACCTCGCGCTCCCGTAGAGACTGGAGCCCTGAACCACGCCCCCGGAAGGACTGCAGCCCTGGCCCGCCCCCCCGAAAGGATCGCAGCCCCGAGCCGCCCCGGGACCCGACATTTAATCCCGCTACGCGGTGGAGGGGTCTTGTCACGAATGCCGAACTCCGAGGCGATTTTACCTTTGAGCCTTATGTAGCAGCGCCAGTAGTAACAACACAAAACGGCCCAGAGTGGAAGGCACTCGACTGGCCGCTTATCACCAAACTGCAGGCGGCAGTGATGAGTTATGGCATTGATAACCGTTTAGTTCGGCGCCAAGTCCAGGCCTTATTTAAGTATCAAGACCTGGTGCCTGCTGACACCCGAGTCATCATGGAGATGATTCTGGGGCCGACCTCTTACCATCTATTCCTGTCTAAGTGGCAGGAGAGATTAGAGGAGAAGCAGTTGGAAAATGTGAATGCAGCTCAGGGGGACCCGCTCCGATTTGCCACACTTGAGCAGCTGATGGGATCAGGGGCATACCGGGATGCGCAGAGGCAAGCCGCCTTACATGCCAGGGTGCTTGCTCAATCTAAAGCTGCTGCTCTCGAGGCCTTCTCTGCATTGCCACAGATTGGGAAACCAAACCCCCCCTATTTGAAAATCCTACAAGGGGACCAGGAGCCCTTCCTGTCCTTCGTTGATAAGGTCCGAGAAGCAGTTGAGGCAGCTCCGAATGTACCGGAGGACATGAAAACTGTTATGGTGAAGGAGGTAGTAACTCAGAATGCTAATGCCGCCTGCAAGCGAATTATTGCTATGCAAGACCCAGGGGTAACTCTTTTACAGCTTGTAGAGGCCTGCTCCCGAGCCCCCTGGGAGGATGAAAAAGAGAAGGCCAGAATCCATGCCTCAGCCCTGGCTGTCGCTCTCAGGTCGACTGATAAAGGGAGACGAGCCCGAGAGGCCTTGTGCTTCATTTGTGGGAAACCAGGGCATGTGAAAAGGGATTGCCCATACCGCTCAAGGCGAGACGGGTTCAGTTCATCAGCACTGTTTCCAGGGGAATGCCGTCGCTGCCACAGATTGGGGCATCATGCTCGAGAATGCCGCTCCCGGACCCGGAGGGACGGGGCGCCCCTGCCGGGAAACTGGTTCAGCCGCGCGTCGGGCGCGGCCCCCAAATACCCGGCGAGGAGACCAACCAGCCTGGCTGCCTCGATGAGCTCACCGCTGCAACCAGAGGTAGCGCAGGAGTCGATCTGGCCCTGGCAGGATCCATAAACATCACAGATGAGACGGTCCATGTGGCAGAGACCACCGCCAAGGGACCGTTAGGCCATGGACTGGCTGCCTTAGTTATTGGCAGATCCTCCATTAGTAGACAGGGACTATTTGTCCTACCAGGACTGATTGATGCAGATTATACTGGACCGATAAAAGTGATGATTAAGGCATTTGTTCCACCTGTAACAGTTCCTAAAGGCAGCAAAATTGCTCAGCTTGTCCCATTTGTCCCGGCTGTGCCCAAGGCATCAACTATCGAGCGTGGTGAGGCAGGATTTGGTAGTACTGGAGGCAACCTGGTTTTGTTCGCAACGTTGCTGTCTTCACAGCGTCCCACCCATGCCGTCCGCATTACGCAAGGGCAGGAGAGATTGATGGGGCCCAACGGAACTGAATGGCTTGAGGTAATGCTGGACACGGGATCTGATGTCACTATTGTCCCTGCGAGGTACTGGCCGCCTCATTGGCCTTTAGAGCGCGTTGCTGGCCAAGTCTTGGGCGTTGGTGGGAGTACGGCCACCAACATCAGCAAAGAGTGGTGCACAGTCCACGATGCAGAAGGGAATACAGCACAAGTACGCCCTTTCGTGATGGATACCACATTGTGGATTCTGGGCCGGGACGTGCTTGCGCAATGGGGGGCAGTGCTCCAGACTCCCCCTTTTGCGGGGCGGTCACTGAGACAGGGGCCCTACCTGTCATGAAGATCCAATGGAAATCAGACGATCCTGTTTGGGTAGCTCAGTGGCCGCTCCCAGCTGAAAAATTGGAGCCCCTGGAAGCATTAGTACAAGAGCAATTGACTCTGGGCCATATTAAGCCTTCCACCAGCGATTGGAACACCCCTGTATTTGTTATAAAGAAGAAATCTGGGAAATGGCGGCTGCTGCACGATCTGCGAGCAGTCAACGACAAAATGCATGACATGGGCGCCTTACAGCCAGGTCTTCCATCCCCTGCCGCCTTGCCACAATGCTGGCACCTGTTAGTAATTGATCTAAGAGATTGTTTTTTCAGCATTCCACTTCATCCTGATGACACCAAACGATTCGCCTTTAGCGTGCCCAGGATAAACAACAGCGGGCCAACACAACGTTATGAGTGGACAGTACTGCCTCAGGGTATGAAAAACAGTCCAGCGATCTGCCAGTGGTTTGTAGACCTGGCCCTGCAGGCATGGAAGCAGAACCATCGCCAGGCCATCGTCTACCATTACATGGATGACATTCTGATAGCCACTAAAGAGCCCCTGCCCGAGATGCACGAGACAGATCTACGGACTACACTACAGAGGTTTGGACTGACCGTAGCAGAAGAAAAGGTACAGCGCGCCTCCCCTTGGACTTATCTGGGAATGACGGTCACGGAGACTCGAATTCGCCCCAACAAATTGAAATTACACCACGTGGTGTCCAATGTCAACGACGTCCAGAAACTGGTCGGAGACATCCAATGGATCCGCACATGGTGTGGCATATCCAATCAGGAGCTTTCCCCATTGTTGGACCTGCTCAGAAATTCGGCAGACCCTGCTGAGGCTCGAACTCTCACACCTGCAGCGCGGCGAGCACTCGAGGTGATAGAGCAGAAGTTAGCAACAACACAGACTTACCGCTATGATCCTACATGTCCCATCCACGTTGCCCTTCATCTGGGGCACGACGCCCTTGCAGCAATCCTCATCCAAACAGTGGCTTCTGGGATGCACATCCTTGAATGGGTCTTTCCTGCAAGTGTTCCACAGGCCTCGGTGGTATCCCTGCCGGACGCGGCTGGTTCTCTGCTACTCAAGGCACGGAAACGTGTGCGGCAGGTATTTGGCGTGGAACCAACCAAGTTCTATCTTCCTTGGAAGACAGTTGAGCTTGTGGAGGAATGGGCGCAGGCCAGCATCACGTTTGCTCTTGCCACCACCTCAGTGCAGCTAGACACCCACTACCCGAAACACCCACTCTTTAGGACTGCTTTATGTATTCAGGAGCGACCTCTTGTGTCTCCGACACCCATTGCTGGAGCCATTACGCTCTTCACAGACGCAAGTGGGAAGACCGGAAACTTCGGATACGCCTGGTACAGTGGTGGTCGATGGCTTACGGTAGTCAAACACAGAGAGCATGTGTCAGTTCAGGTGTTGGAACTACAAGCAGTTCTGCTGGCCTTTTCCGATCATCAAGGCTCTCCGGTTAACCTTGTTGTAGATTCTCAGTATGTCTGTGGCCTGCTGCCCCGCATTCAGCTTTCCCTTTTAGGACACGTGGCTAACCCAAACATTGCTTCACTATTAGTCCAGCTACGCAACAGAATTGAACAACGGAGACACCCATATTGGATTACTCATGTAAACAGCCATACCAATCTTCCAGGTATCCTGACAGAAGGGAATGCAGTTATAGATAGGGCTGTAGCGGGTGCCACTCAGACAACTCCCCTTACAGAAGCAGCAGACTCACATGCATTTTTCCACCAATCTGCACGCGCATTACGTCGCCAGTTTGCTATCACCAAAGATCAGGCTCGTACTGTCGTGGCCTCGTGTCCAGACTGTGCACGGATAGCACCACTACAACCCTACGGTGCATGTCCTCGCGGTCTGCAGCCGCGGCAAATTTGGCAGACTGATGTCACTGAGATTGCCTCTTTTGGGCGACTGAAATTTGTGCATGTCTCAGTTGACACCTGTAGCAAAGCCACCTGGGCTACCGCAGCAACCTCTACTGCCTTTTCAGCAGTTAAGCACCATTGGCAGGCTGCCTTCGCAGCACTGGGGCGACCTGACCAGATAAAGACGGACAATGGGCCCGCATATCGTAGTCAGGCGTGTGCACGATTCCTCTCTGCTTGGGGAATTGTTCATAAGACAGGTGTACCCTACAATAGCACGGGACAGGCCATTGTTGAGCGACGGCACCAAGATATCAAGCGCCTAGTCCTTGTTTTGAAAAAAGAGGGGGAGAGGTCCCCGCACAATGTCCTCCAAAAAGCCCTCTATGTGTTAAATTGGCTCAACCCAGTTGAAGAAGGGGCTACACCTATGGATATACACAGCAAGGGAAACAGTAACGATTGGTCTAAACAGAACATACATGTCTCCGTCTGGTTCCCAGACCACGCCCGGTGGGAGGGTCCCTGTCAATTGTTAACCTGGGGAAGGGGATATGCTTGTGTCGTTGCAGGTGACAAGCAGGCGCGGTGGGTGCCAGCCAAGTGGGTGAAGCCATGGCTTCCGCCAGAGAAACGAAGAAGACCCGGGACGCCAAAGACGCCGAGAGCCACAACGGGGACGGCTGCAACCCCTCTGTGAAGCCCTCGTCTGGGCTGTGGCCGACCTCACACACTTTGTGGCTGGGGAGTGGACTGGTCAAGACACTCAGCCGCTTCAGCTGTGAGAAGATGAATTGTTTGAAGATACTGATTATTTAGAGATTAGTTGCATAGTATATCCTTTGTAGTATAGGTTTGCTTTTGCTAGAGTAGTGAAATGGGCTATAGTTATTGCTTTTACATGCAGACAAACTTGTAGATACTATGACCAAGTGGGTGGTGTGTGTCCTGATGCTTATATTAGCTAGTTCTAGCAGCCTTGTACGCATTGCCGCACCTAGAGATAATGTTTGGCGAATCGCACAGGTCAGCCAGCCTTGTGTTTAGCCCTAGGAATATGTAGAGTTTATCCCTAGCCAGCACGTGCAATGCCTTCCTGGTTCAATCTCTAAACATTACGTTGACATCTCCCCCGGAAGAGTTAGATCCTTCTGACAGCTATTGCTGCAATTGAAAAAAGAGGGGGAGATGCTGCGGCCCTGTAACAGTACTTAGGCCTTAGAGTAAGAGACACGCAGCTTACTGCCCGAGACCAATCGAGAAAGTACACGTTTCACCTATAACCAATAGAAACTGGGGCCTTAAGAGCCCTGTAACTGTACATAGGCCTTAGAGCAAGGGACACACAGTTTACCCACTTGAGACCAATAGAGAAAGTACACGTTCCACCTATAACCAATAGAAAGTATAAGGTATACACTTGGGGCCAATAGGGGAATGACACGACCGCCTGGACGGGACCAAGAGAACTGTATAACTGTGTGTAATAAACTACAATAAACGGAGCCTGTTAGATGCATCATGTTGGTGTCGTTGCCCCCCCCCGCTTCTGGCCGTGGCACATCTATTTGCAGTCTCAAAAGACAAATTTAAATATGTGGTACCATGTCACTTAAGACTTGAAGTCAAAAACAATCAACAACCATTTTCAGCTCACAGCATAAGCAGCAGAGCTACTTAGAGAATTGTTTCCATGTTCTCCCTGTCCTGACTGCTTGCCAAGCCTTTGCAATATCCTATTCCTTTCCTCATGCCAGCAAACAGTTTCATGCAACTGTGTTGTGACCCAAATTATACAATTTATCTAGGTTAAAAAGCTAACCTAGAAAAAAACCCACAAAGGCTCAAGGATTAAAAAACCCTTCTCCAGCTCAGAGGTTCACTCAAGTTGACTACATGGCTGCAGGAACCCCTACGCCACCACCAGAGAGGGGGTCACACTGGCAGGTAAATAAACAGTTAGAGGACAATTGGAAGAGCTCCTTATGGTGGAGCTGCAGCACACTGGACTGTGGAGCATCAGTCAAACAGATTCACATGCTGTAAAAAGGCAGAGATCCAGCTCCTCTGCTCACTGGCTGCTGCAGGCAAACTTCCCCCCACCTGCTGCAGCACCTGATTCAAATAATGTACAGTTGCATGGAGGAGTTAATTAAACTTGATGAAAGTTTCTTCTGCTCTTTGGTAATAGAAACTTATTTTTTTGAGTGGACAAATCAATTCACTCTGCAGCAATGCAATTTCTTGATTCCAGCAAAGGTAGGGTTGAGAAGGATGAAGAACAGAACTGCATTTTGAGTCATTTAGATGCCTGGTTGCCTTGATGATAAAGCCCAGCAAACCTTCTGGACTAACCTTTTTCTTTGCTGACTCTACTGCCTTCTTCAGATGATGCTTATTTCTTTTTCTGATGATGAGGCAGCATGGCTGAGTACTACACATATACTCACATTCTTCCCTATCATGTGCCCTTGCATTCACACCAAAACGGAGCAAAGACCAACACTAATGTACTGACCTACATGAAGAATTTCCACTGCAGTTTTGCAGAATTAGCAAGATGAAGTTCTCAAAAAAGATCAATACATTCAGGGAGATGTATGTCAATTTAACAGCTCCCACCAAATTACTTATTTTGCAATACAATAATGTACCTCCATTTTCCAGTTTTCAAACAACCTCTCCCAGAGATAAAGATCAACAATTTTTACATGTTGAATTTCTTTAAAATATGCTAAGATATATATCTATAGATAAAACAGTGTTTTATGACAACACTGTGATTACTTAAGAAACATTTATTAGAATAAACTAAAATATGTTCTATATGTGATACAAAATTTGAAAAAGTAGCACAAGCTGTCAGAGGTTAAAAAAAAAAATCAATCTTTTGTACTGATTCTCAGTGTTAATATTATTTTCAGAAGGTCTTTCACAGATACTCAAGGAGAGCTGTACAGGCCACAAAAGCCTGCAGATCCCTTGTTGCTGTTTGCATGTTTCCTGGTGTGGTTTTCTTTCTTAAAGACAAAAGGCAAGGTATCTCTCTTACTGATTAATATAGTTGTTGCCATAGGAATTGAGAAAAATACACTAATCTTACTCCGAAATATCACAGATATTTTTGAACAAACTCTCCTCTGCAAAATAAACATGTAAGAACACAGAGACTACACTTGTGTGACACAAGTTCTATAAAAGGGATAGGGCCATAAAATTAACCCTTTCTTCATGGAAATGAAGACATACTATCTTCTCCAGAAATGGCTTAATTTTGAATGAAATGAAATAAATCTACAGTATTTATAAATGCAGCATAAAACAAGCAATGATCAGACTCTGGGTGAAATTTAAGCTTACATTTTGCAGTTTTCTTTAACAACTAGACTAGCAAAGTTCTTCAGCTGTAACACATGGACTAGCAGACATTCACTTCCACTGTCATGCCTGGAAAATAAATTTCCTGTGTAAGTCACCAATCATCAATACTTTGCTTAAGAAATAAAGATGACGACTGAAAAGATTTAAACAATGTAAAAGAACATTTGGTAAACAAATTTCCTGCACAAATCATTTTCAAGCAAAAGCATTAGCTACAGTAACAAAGTTAATGAAACTGAGTGAATTAGACATTATTCAGCTTCAAAATAACAACTGGCTTTCCTATGCCTCTTGACAGCAAACAGGTTTTATCAAACACATTCCTTAAACAGTTACACCACATCCATATGCGTGTGTGGATGTGTATCAACACATCAGTTACATTAGACATACCCATCTGCATTATTTTCATGGGCCATTGAAAACAAATAAAAAAATTCTACTCTTTCCCATCAGCATGAATTTTGAAACACCACTAACAAAGTTGGTGAATATTTTAAAAACCCCCAATCTTAGGAATTAGTTTTCCAAGGTGCAGAGCTGATTCTGAAGGGCTAAGATGGGATATCCTGTCTTGCACAGCAATAATCTGCCCCTCCCCACGCTACTCCCACTACCAACGATAGCATGCCACAGGCACAGGATTTCCAAGATGTATTGTACAGCTGTATTTGTGCCTCTTCACCTGTGACTTTCCTAAGGTAATCCTCCTTTATCCAGCATAAAAAGATCTTGCTTACAGAGACATATCCCTATACCCATACTCACATTAATGGCCCAGACAATGAAAATAAATGCTACTGAAAGAAGTAATGAAGGCCCTTTTATTAGTCAGCATTGAAAGGACACTGAATGAACTGTGGTTGAGGCATATCCCCCACACAAAGCAGCCTGGGACTGACTAATCTGTACATCCACTGAACTTTGGCTGTCAGTTCAGAAACTTCTTAAAAACACCCACCAGGATTCAGTTTATTAAAAAGTTAAAAATCATAAACAAGAAAAGTAGGGAGCAATTGCTGCAGAGCTCATAGGGAGAAAGAGGAGTAATTACTCACAGAAATCCAACATGTATTTGTGGTTCTTCATTACTGGCAGCATCACCATAAACAGGCTCTTCCAGATCTTCATTCCTGCAGGAACAGAAAGTACTGTAAACTACATAGTGACCTAAGCTGCTAAATTATGAACTAATATTTATTTTGTGATTTGTGGATATAAGCAATTATTTGGTAATCTAGGAGGGAGTGGTAATGTAGGAGGAATTGAGATATCTGTTTAAAAACACACAGTAGTAGTAATTCACAATTGTAAAAACTGAGGTTTTGGAATTACCCTTTCAAGATATTTAGGTTATTTTAATATTTATTACTATTATATATTAATATTTATTAATATTTATTTTGTCTTTCATTTCTCTTTAGCATCTGCCAAACCTTACCTTCTTCCCAATTACTGCTTCCTGTGTTAAAACAATTGTATTAAGTAACATGTCTTTCTACATCCTTCAATCACTTGGTGAACCTACACATTTTTAGACTTTTGGAAGTTAGTATGTTTCTTCCTTGCAGTTATACTTTTATCACATGATACTCAGAATTGTTAGTCACACTGTATAATTTTATTTTGTTGTAGATGGTTGAAATAAAATTACTGATTTATGACTAATTGGATGAGAAAACTGTCTTTCAAGGGAGATATGATGTTAAAATCTCAGAGACAATACAGCAAAATGGACTTTGCACTTTAAGATGACAGTGGACTGCAGGTAAAAAGCTTCCTTCCTTTAAAACTTGCAATCCAGTAGTTTTATGTTACTAATAACTAGCAATTTTGAAAGCCTTCTCCTAAATTCACAACTAATTCTTTTGGGCCGTGTGGCAGAACAGGAATATTTCCAGCTTACTATGCATTTATACACCTGACCTTTTGCTCAAAGCTTCAAACACGCCACTGTCACTAGCCAGTGAATGATCTGAGAGACATGCTGAAACTCGCCTGGCTCTCCTCTCCGATCTTCTACCACTGTCTCCTCGCAGAGTTACAGCTGCCATGGAGAAAAAAGGGAGAACAACATCAGCTCAAGGTTAATTTCTTTAAAATTACACAGGAAACATGTATTGTATCAAAACTAGCAGCAAAACAGCACAAATGCAGTTCACTGATTTTTCAACTAACTTAAAGTTAAAACCCTAGAATAGGATTGACCGGAGATTTTCTGTGGGAGAAGGAAGGAAGTTTGCAGCTAACTGCTCTCTGATGAGACTAAGTATAAACCAATTGTATTGTTACTAAATGTTTTTCTGGTAGAATAATTCCTTCCTAAAGGAAGACTTACATTAATTCACATATGTACACATGATATCCTAAGCTTTTCAGATTTACCTATTGAATATACAATAGATTGAAAACAAACACAGAGACCAATTCTTTTTTAAAGTTATCTGATAACACAAAGTGAGGTTTTGTTCTCATTTGTTTCCTAATACAAAGTCTCAAAGCATACTGTTTACATCATCACATAATAGCAGCTTTTATTTACAGTCTGAGAGGCATTATCAAAAAGAGCCAGTGTTTTCCAGCTCACTCAGACCACTGATTTTTTCAAATTCTTGGTGAATTACTTTGAAAACTGACTGGGGGAAGAAGGAAGCAATATTCAACCCCCTTTGCCACTCTTCCCGAACCACCAGCCTCACAATAAACAGCAACTCAGCAATCATTTTCATGTTGTAAGTACCAACAAAATTATGTTATACATGGGGTTTTGCACAGGCAAGTAGGTACAGCAGCTACCAATCCTTTAAAGTAAGTGCACAAGCAATAACATTCAAGAACTGCATAGGGAAGGCTTCAACACTTCAACAATAGCTCCTAACTTGAGGTTGTTTTCCTTTGAGTCCTAGACAAAAACATTGAACAGACTTGTGAAGTGCAGTTTCTTCACTGTACAGGGAAGAACTTTTACCCCCTTTTGCTTACAGTTTAATGACTGTCCTCAAAGCAGGAAAGCAATGGCAAAGATATGGCACCTCAAAAGTGGGGAAAGCATTATATTTGCTTCTGCTCATGCTTAGAAACTTAAGACAGCATGGAAGCATTGACAGTTTCAGCAGAGTGACAGTAGCACAATGCATGGGAGACAAGCATCAGCTGACATTTAACAGCTTACCACCCCAACTAAGGATGAAGCATGTCTTACTCAAACTAACAGCTTGTTAAGTACCTCTGTTGCAAATTATTGTAAGGCATCCAAATTTATTTCTGACACCTACTCAGTTTCCCTCCACAGAATACCAGCCTCTGCCAGAACCGAGATGAGCTACAGTGAGCCACCCCCCTGCAAGGTATCCACCTCACCTCCCACCCAAGTACCACCAGGACAGGATATCAGGACATGAGAACTTGATAAAAGTCTTCCAGATCAACACAACCACACTGCTGCTATCAACAAAAAGCTCTGACTAAGGTCAGCTTTAACCCACTGTGGAACTGGCAGAGAAGGTGCACCAAGCCCAGCACGTTCTGTGCCAGCCCAAGACACATTCCTGTTACCAGGTCACTAACAACACAGTTACCAAAGGTGTTACAAAAATCCCCCAGTCCTGTTTGGAGCTAAAATTCCTATATATTAGCAGAGTCAGTACTCTGTCATTTGGATTTGTAAGTAGCCCTATGGACCCCTCCTCCAAATTCAATGAAGGATTTTGTCAGCTTTAAGTAGGCAGGAAATTTAGTTGCAGGGTAGAAACAGCCCATTCTGCACTTGTCTTTGCACCCAGAGAAAGAACCACCATTCCTTCCCATCTCCAGCTACAGCATCCCACCCTTCTTGTACATCACACATCATGCAGTGCAACTCATGACATCCTCACCACAAATGAGAGCCAAGTTCAATTGAGCACACACAAAGCAAAAAACTGTATTTGAACCACGCTCTCCTCTATATCACTTGTACAAAAGAGGTGGATGGGTTTGTGGGTTGCTTTGATTGGGTATTTTTTGTTTGTTTGGTTGGTTTGGTTTCTTCTTTTTTTTTTTTTTTAAAGACTTTTGAATTGGTGAGCCTACCTCAGTTCTTCCACTGGTATTTATGGAGAATCAAAACTAGCAATCTGTACAGACATCTACATATTAAAGTTTCCCAAAAATTTTACATCTCTGGAAAGAGGTTGAACTTCACAAAAGTGTATAATTTTTTTTTTTTAAGTGCTTCTATAATTTCTGTACAAATTTCAACAAGTTATGCTAGGACAACTTCTTTTCGTAAATAAGCCCTTGGCTCATCCCCTGTGTGAACACTTTGTATAAATGTAGCACAAGAAAGATCTTGTAGGCTCTGTCCTTGGGAGGTTCATGTTCCCAATTTGGCAGGAAGGAAAAGTTGGTCTCAAGCACCAATATAATGAAATGAAAAACCGACACAATACAACAATGTTGTAACTTGACAATGATTTGCTCACTCTCTGCAGGCCATGGAAGCATTCAATAACCTCTGGACAACCGCAGAAAATTTGGGAGAGATGCAAACACCCTTGACTTGTGGGGGTGAAAAATCAGCAGGAAAAATTGCTCAAGATCAAAGACCAAATTTTGGTTTAAACAGAAAATATTTAGCACATACTACAATGCTGGAAGCTAAGGAATTGTTTAAAAATTAGGTTTCTAAGACAGATGATTACCTTCCATTTTCTTATTTAAATAACAAAATCAGTAAACAATATATATGATTTTCCAGAACTACTTAGTGTCAAAGCTTGATAAGTATAAGACAGCCCTGAATGAAAGAATATTCTCATTGTCATTAGTTGAAAAAGTGAACTTCAAAGGAAATTTTGCTGTCCAAACTTTCATTCACTACAAAAACACATAAATAAATCTAAAGCATGTTTCACAAGCTTGGGTGACTACAAATACTCAGCTCAAAATACACTAATAAAAGAGGAGAACACTCTCATAAAAACTATTCAGAGACACAAACAGACCTTACCTACCATAACACTGTCAGGCATTATTGTACAATAAAACTGAAGTCAAAGAATGCTTTCCCCAGGAATTTAACTACAGCTGTGAATGTGTGTTTAGTTGACATAGCAAAAATTTAAGTGTGCCATAATGATTAAACAGATACAGCAAAATACCAAACAAACCCAAATGTAGCAAAATCTCCTGTTTCTTCTCATGCAACTCCAAAAAAAAAAAACAACAAAACCAAAACAACCCACCCCAAAACAAAACAACCAACACATCACACAGAAAAACACACAATAAGAAATTTCAGGTTCACTTACAGTGAATTTTTCTGTTGTGCCGCATGAGAAACAAGACAAAAAGCATACAGTGATAAATCACCCTTTAAATGTCTGACAATATTTTATAAACAAGAGATTATTTAGGCATTGGAAGAAATTTAGCATTTGAAAAATTTAGTATAGAAAAGAGATAGTTGAGATATTGAAGTCCAATATTTTATTAACATGTTTCCTCCCACTCCCATCTTAACTTTTCAAGCATATTCCCTCCATTCACACATGCAAACAATGGGACCATGTGACATGCATAACAATAAAACAGCAGATCAGCAACTAAACATCAAAATTGCAGTCCCTGAAGAACCCCTTGAACCTGCTCAAGTGCTGCATCAGTGCAAAGTTCATGCAGTTTATTCAGTGTTGATCCTCCAAGCCCCCATTACTTGCAAATTACCAAAATTACCTCATGCTTTGTCTAGCGAAGGAACAGGCCAAGGTTTACGGGCACCGAGGGCTCCTGTTTTTGCAGCACGGCATTCTGCTGCCAGGCCATCGGGTGGCAGCAGCAGGGCACACTGCATGCTACCGCAGAGAAACCCAAACCCCCCGGCATCTGCAAGCTCCCAACTCTGGCATACAAGCTGGATCTCCATTCAATTCTTCCAGGAAAAGAATACAAACCCAACACACTTTCAAAACTTCCGACTGCTACTTGCAAACAACTGCATTACAATTCCAAACCACCAGCTGGTGAGTGTGGAACTTAAAGTAGTCAAAAATCAGAAAGGTTAATTTTAAGTAATTGTTTCCAAATGCAAATATTAAAAATAAAAAAGTGTCAAGAACAGCCTGGCTACCTTTTAACCATACATTCTTCCTCAAAAAGCAATACAATATACTCTGCTGTACACAGCGAAAAGTTGTAACCTCTGAACTAGGAGCTGGACACTGTAGCACTGACAGCAGGTTAAGTACAGAGGTTTTCAGAGAAATGAGAAATTTGTAGAAACATAGCAGAGAACGGAGAAAAGGAAAATCAGAGCAGGAAGTTGCCCTTCATCCTCTATTGCTGCCTAGGCCCTCACACCAGGCTTTCACTTCTAGGAAACACACACAAGCTATAAATGAACTACTTAGATTTTTTCCCTTACCACAATGGGTGAAGACATGCTGTGGTCTGATTTGAGGTTTAACGAAAGCCTCAGGAAGCCTCTTCACAGCACTAATTTAAGCACAAGTTTTCACACTGGTCTCTGGAATTCTGTTTATTTTGGCCTGAAAGCTATGATATGGGCACTAGAAATGTTTACAGCTAGTAAAATAAATTCTGCTGCAGTATCTTCTGGCAGTGCCAGCTGCATTAAGAAAAGTAGGTGAGGCTAGACTCAAATGCTTTTGAACAATACAGGCTTTTTAGCACTGTGGCATGTTCTTTTAAAATGTTTTCTTTTTTAATATGAAAAACTGAAAGGTTTTCTGTAACTTCTGTCCATGTTCATTTGTATTATCACTTGACAAATGAGATTCTGGTAGGATAATATGATCCATTCTCTGGTTATAGCTCATATTATTCCTGATGTCATGAGTCTCGAATGCAACATTCTACACAATCACTAACACACAATTCTGGATATAGAAATTGGATGGGAATCACAAAATGTAACAGTAAAATAAACTCTAAAATTCTTTCTCTACTAGTATGGTTTTATTAAAAACATGAGCAAGTCAACACACAAAAATGTTATCATGATTATCTTTTTCATACTAAGAGCAGTTCTCCATTTGGTTGATCAAAACAGGAAAATAAATTTGTTGTGTTCCTGTATGCTCAGGATTTTAATTTTGTTTCATTTTTTCAAAAGTTTTCTGTTTCCTCTTTTGATTTCTCTAATTTATGTTTCTCAACTGCAGTGGTTCAGAAGCTTCTGCCAATGCAAGCTAAAGCAAGTCCATCAATCTGACAGTCCAGCAGGAAAGGAAAACTCAATAGCACGTGTGCTGTGCTAACTGCACCCATCACTCCTCTGAGATCACAGCACACAGCTGCTCAGACACATGCAGATACTCCACATCTCACATTCCCTCCAAAAGATGCCCCTTTGCTGACAAAGCACCTGCTCATGAGGGCACCATACACTCCTGACAGCCATGCCACTGGGGCTTCTGCTCCATCATGGAACTTGGACAAGGAAACCTGGTCTGGAGTATGTACAAATTCAGCATGGAGTCAGCCAGCCTTCAGGCACTGTCAGCAGCATCACCACATATCTTGTGTTTGAGCATTTTGTAGGGGGTGGTTATTGGTTATTTCCTATCTCTCCTGGGTTTGTGTTGCTTTACATCATCAGAATAAAAGAAACATCGGCACAACTGGGGGCCTCAGAAGTAATTAACCCATACTTTTTCTTACCTTACTCATTCTTGCTAGATCCTTGATAGGCTACACCCCAACTAAAGTCTATGTTCTATTCCCTTTCTTCCAGTCAATTCACCACTGTTTTAAGATCTATTGACAAAGATTTCTCTATTATTTCACCTCTTTGCCCTACAACTAGAGTTTGGGTTTTGGGGGATTTTCCCGTGTTTTGGTCAGGCTTTTAACAGATAATATCTACCATGCATTTTTAACTGATGGCAGTAAAATAAGCCTAACTGAGGAACAATCTCTACTGTGCTGGCATGCTTAGGTCTGTGTGACATTTTCTGAGACAATGTGACAAAATAATAACATCCATAAACTCACCTCCACTAGTTTGGATAGCAGTCAGGTGTGGTCCCATTTCTCTCAGCCCTTCATTGTCCAGAGGGTAAGTGGACGTCTGAGATGAACTCGTGCCTTGTGCATCATCGTCACCCAAGGCTGTGGTCTGAGCCCTGAGCATTTCCAGGGCTCCTATGCCTGCCATCTCCTCAAAACCTTCTGACATCTGAGCCAACGGAGAATCTCGTGACGCAGAGAGAAACGGGGTGTCCAGAGGCGAGCTTGGAGGGGACAACGATGACAAGGAGGACCGTGATGACAGGGATGCCAGGGACTGCGGGGTATCCAGAGACCTCCGCTGCTTGTTGAAATTTGAGTGTCCAATGGGATCAGCATATGGCACATCCTTAGTGAGAGACTCAAAGGGAATGATGTCAAAGCGCAAATGCTGCCCGTAGTCTGTAACGCTGTCTGATTTGTCGTACTGGGGAAGGCCATAGATGTCCGTAAAGCTGACTGAGCTGAGGGAGCCTCTGCTGGAGGTCAAGGATCCTCGACTGGAGGCCAGGGATCCCCTGCTGCTGCCAGAGGACATGGTGAGGGTGCTAGCTGACAGACTATGACATGCAAAGAAAGAGAAAACACAAAAATGCCTTTTCAAATATCATCAGAACCACCAAGGCAGACATTAAAACACTAATCCAGATTACAAAAGCAATTTTATATGTGTTCAGTACGGTGACATGGAAAGATGATTTGGCATTTGAAAGTCTAGCTCATGTCTCTTGCTCTGGTCTCAGGCACAACCGTGACTGGAGCTGCACATGTGACAACCAAATCAGGGCTAATAAGTGCCTGAAGAAAACAGTCCAAGAGGATGAGCCCACTCTTTCCTCCAACATGAAAGCAGCTGTGATTTGGTAGAAAAGGGGCCAGAGCAGGCTCTGGATCAGCAGACTCAATGTAAAGCCAGGAAGGACAGATTACCATAATCCAAATCAAATTTACATAAATGATTGATGATAAACAATCCAGGGAGAAGTGCAAAGGGACTTGCAAAGTCCTAAGAAACTGCTGTGTAAGCGTCACTCTCACAGGTTTTTCCAATGCAAAATAAAAAGACTTTAGGATGAATTCTTCTCCAGCTCCTGTTTCCATTCTCAGTTAAGGGGGAGAAAAATATCAGTGCCAGAGAGAGATGAAGTGAGACAGGAACTCAGCAGGAACTGAGCTTTTAATGCCGGTGTGGTGTTAAACTGAAGAATTCCCAAGACCTGCATCTCAAAAGGCAGCTGTGAGTGTGAATATGCAAAACATTCTGGACTTCTGTGTGGGTCTTAACACATTCTTGTATTTAAATAGCAAAATTTTGTCATCTCACCAGGGATCAAAACCTCCTACCTTTGAAGGTATGAGAGTATTAACAACTCATAGAACTTAAAAGAATGCTATCTTCCCATTAGTAAAACTGTACCAATATTGCAACAGATTTATGTCCTTTTCAGAAAGTAAGGTAACATATAAAATTCCCAGATACACTTAATAATGTAGCCCAAATAACTGTCACTAATACTATTTATAAAATCTCATCCAAATCCCCACATTCCACAGAGCAAATTGTATAAATGTAGTAAAAAATTCATTTACTTGGCACTCATACACAGAAGTATAAAGAGGTAAACTTCATATATTATTAATATTCTTCTCTGCCGTAGTTACTTCAAAACCTGCTGGTTTTACTTAATTACCTTTTTAACTGGGAGTGTAAATATGAGGTTAAACGTGTAGCTTCTTCTAGTTGCATAAGCAAACAATTTCTCTTCTCCTGTAACAGTATCCTATAATTAAACAGATACATATTACTATTTTCTTCATCACAGTAGTGTTCAAAAAGTGCTAGGAGCTTCCCAAATGCAGAAAACAATCAATGCATTGAAGTTTTGAATGTTAAAAAAAAGCTGCACTGTTTAATGAAAAGTTTTAATTTATGCTGCTCATATGCAGCGATGGTAATTCCAGCAAGAACACACAAACCAAGACTCCAGGAGAATTCCCAGACAAGAAAAGTAACTGAAGCACAGTGTAAGAGTAATGATGCTGAAAATACATTGCAGCAATTAGCAAGTCATAAAAAGTCCTAGATAAAAATATCAGACTCTATAAGATTATTTTCTCCCTTGCACCAATCTGATTCTGTCATTACAACACTATGACCTTCTACCTTGTCACAAAAAAAAATTCCACATAGCCCTATTATCCAAGATAATTAGTGTAAAGTTTCAAAGATAAAAGGACAATTTTTGAAGGACTTCTGTTAAACATAACCACCAATGTCAAATTTAAGCTCTTATTCTACGTGTTTTAGGTGCATATATTAGTCATTATATTTAAGCAGGCATTTTGACTAGTACATTATGAGAAAAATCTCATGCTGCAACTTATTTTTTGCCCATTCTAATAAGAAGCAGCTGAATTACTCAGTACCACTGCCACAATACAAATGGAATATAACTTTAATGCTGTCAATCTCATACACGTGTAAGATATCTTAAATTCTGTATTCTGACATCATTAGAACTTCAAATAATAGATTTTATCTACTATTTATTCTTTTTCTGGATCCAGAATTATATTCCTGATGTTTTGTTTTTCCAAGACCACTGAACTTCAAGATAGTATCAGGCTAGTATACTGGTTTAGGTTGTACATTTTGTATGTCCAGGAAAGTTACAGCTCCAGTCCTACATCACAAGGTGGCTGGAAATGGGGATTATGACAGTTTGGAGAAAGCAGATCAAACTTATTAAAGTGCCTCAGACCTTCCTCAGATACAAAGACAGCTGTCAGAATTCAACATGTTAATGAACAGGGTTTAAAAATCATCAGAAAAGGAGTTCTCCTGGATAAAACAGCAGCTCTCAGGCTTCTCTCATGTCTCAGTGCACCCCAGGCCAGGTTAACCAAGTGGCACGAGGAAAGCTGCAGCTCTGCTATGCAAACTTACACCATAAAGGCATTGCCCACAGGAACCAAAAGAAAAGGACAAATGGACACAAGGAACTTAACTAAATCAAAAGCTTGCAAGGGAAAGCAGAGAAATTCACACCATCTACTGTAAATCAAACTTAGGAACCTACACTCCACAGTGATAGATTGTTGCAGTGAGCCATATCCCTAGCCAGGGTGTCCTGGACCCTGCTGGACAAGAGGCCCAGTGGTTTGTCTCTCATGGAGCCCAGGAACCCTAGGATGGCTGCCCACCCAAACACAGACACCCCCGGGCTGCCTGGCAGGAAAGTTGGTTGCCCAAGGCGGGAAAGATGTGGCACCCTGCCCATCTGCAATGGCCACCACTGTGCCCTCCCTTGGTTCTGTCACTGGCCCAAGCTCATCCTCTCCACCTGCCTCTCTCCCCAGCGGTTGTGCGCACCCCGCCTCTGTCACACCCTTGTCTGTGGTGCTGTTGGTTGGTTTATGTTTGCTCTGCTCTGAGCAGTGGGGTACAAAACCACCTGTCAGAGGCTGCTCCTCGCCCTTCCTGCCCCCCTCCTCCCCAGGCCCCAATAACCTCGTTCCTGTTCCCCCAAGAACAGTCCCTCGTTACTTCATCTCTCCATGTGCCTTCCCCCCCGGTGGCTGAGCCGAGCCTTGCCCGGACCTGGCCCAGCCTCCCGCACTCCCTCTGCACCTTCCCCTGCCATGGCTGGGGGTGACACCACTGCCCGCTGCTCGGCCCCTGAGCTGGCCACTCAGCCACCACCGTGGCAATAGATGCTGCAGGGTAGGTACCTGCTCTAAAGGGTAAGATGTGCCTCCAACTGAGGCTGTCAGCCAATTTTAGTAAAAATAACACTATAACAAAAACAAAACAACCTCAACAATAAAACACCCACCTCTGTCACAGAGATTTTAAGTTCATTTTGATCTGTGTGTAACTCAGTGCCTTTAAAACTCAGTAACAGAAGTATTAATTATTTAAGAAAAAAACACCTTTGTATTTCACAACTAGAACAAAGTGCAAAAGCAGAATTAGGAATATTCTTGGTTATTTCTGAGTCTAAAACAAACCAACAAAAAATTAGGGCTACTAATAGTTAAGCTTTCCTCCAATTTGTTACACAAAAATAGAGTGGCCCATCAGTATTATTCTAACTTCTGCTCAACTTTCTGCTAGCATTTGAAATATCAAGTACCACACTGGAATGCTGGTTTCCACAGCATGAACTCCATGGAAAAATAGCTTGGCCTTCTTGCCAACACAGTATGCACTACCTAACATAAGAGCCCAAAAATAACAAATAAAACTTACTACACCACAGTGTAAAGTGAACTCCCTTTTCTGTCAGTTTAAGCTGGAAAGCCAATGTAACGATATTGCAAAAATTGCAAAATATATTACACTGACCTGTAGGCTGGCTGTGAATTTTCTATTTATTGCCTGAATTTACTGTCTGAAGTAAGCCTTTTCAAAGAAACTGAAGTTGTCAAAATCTGTATACGGAAAGCACGTTCAAATATTTTTGAAGTGTCTTAATAGTGTAAATATTAACCTTTACACAGATCACATCAAAGCCTGTTCTTGTAGGTTTTCCTGAAGTGTCAAAGCTGAGGTTTTACCACTATTTAAGAGAAGCAAGAACAAGTAGTTTCTTGCTTTCACTGGAAGCAGTCTATGGTAAAAAGAGATTAAGAGGTTTTGTCCTTTTCTCTGGCTACAGGAAAAGCTGGGCAACTTTGAAATAAACATGTTTTTTCTACTGATATGTTTTTGGAGTTGTTTATTTTACATATAACTTGATTTTTAAGTTTTCAAGAATAACTCTGCTTACTGCGTTCTCTGAATGTCAGAACTGGGATGTGTTCCCACTGCTGAGATTGAAAATTAAAAGGAAATATTGTATATTAAAGGCAGCAAAACCATAATCATTTAACTTCCTTGTTGTAAGGCAGAAACTAAATATAGCAAACAATCTTTGTTTTGATGTTTTTGGAGATGAGTACTACTCCACTGCAAATAACAGAAAAATCTTCCAATATCCAGGTAATGTTATTCAGGTCTATTATCAGACAGCATCACTCAGACCTATTCCAAGCATCTTTTGGGATTCTAATCAGATTTCTTCTTCCTATTCAGACTTTTTAGGTGAATGAAAGGAAAACTAACTAGTCAACATCACCTCAACTCTGCTTCAGAAAAGTTCAAGACAAACAGAATTAAACAGTGACAGTCAGGAGCAGTCTCCTCTTTTTCTGAAAGTAAATTTCTCTAGTAACTTACTTTTTCCTTAAACACAGTGAAATTCCCTACACTTCCTTTTCATGTAAGATCCTTTTTATGGATCTCATAATAGGGAAGAAAACAATTCAAGTTCCCAAACCTTTCAGTAGCCCCATGAGCAGACGTTGCTCGAGCTCGCTGAATTTCATCCTCCAAGCGTCTTTTTTCTTCCTCCAAACGTGCAATGTCTTCTGGGGATCGTCTCTGCTGACTGATGAGCTGCAGCTCCTGAAGAAGAGCCTCCTTCTCTTTGATGAGCTGAAGACGGTCCCTGTCCGCTTCAGCCATTCCTGGCCAGGATTCACTATCTAGCAAGGCCAGCTGCTGTTGTATATTCGAAACTCTTTAAAAGAGAATAAATATATTTTAAAATGCAGAAGAGAAAGACAAGAATTACTGGTAACAAAATACAAGTGGCTTTAGATGAATCTGTCATAAAAATATACAATTAAATAAGCTAACTTGATCTTTTTTCTGTAGTATGCTTTATAGTTAAAAGTTGTCTCCTGTATCTCAATATGCTGAACCATTACATGAAATGGCAGTTTTAAGAATAATTCCACAGCTGGCATTTTAAAAAAATGTTATTTTAAAAATAAATTTTGCATTCTTATCAATATTACTAAGAACACTAAAGATAGACATTTCACAAATGTTCTTTTTGACATAAGAGGGAAAACACAATGGAAGGTATTTATGTTTGTCTTGCAGTGACAATTTAGACACTTTAGAATGTAACAGTCAAAATTAGAGGTAAATAAGAGAAAATCTAGCTTTCTGATTTTTGAACATTTGAAACTCAAGAACTGTACAACATTTATGCAGTTTACATCTCAGTTTGATCTTCACTTTGAAATGGTAGCATTCAAACAAAGGTCAATACCTCTAAAAGATTACTACCCTCTAAATAAATAAAAGCATGTTTAAGCCAGCCATAAAAGTGGGATATAGTTCATCGATTTTGGTTAAAATAATCTTTTTCCAAAATATTTGTAAGAAAGAAAACTAATAATGAACAAAGATAAAAGCACCTAACACACAAAGAGAAGATCCACAGTGTGATAACGTGATTATGAGTAAAAGAAAAGGCATAGACATGTCAAGAGCAGGGTTTCCCCCATCTGAAAACAAAACCTCTTGCAATAAGGTTTATCTCATACTGACATCTGGGAAGTATTTGGCCATCTTTGTATCAGGGGAAGGAAAATAAACGATTGCTATAAGTCATTTTGCAGTGACTGCATTCATATATGAATAAGAATTTCACTGTCATTCACCTTAGATACCTTAGATTTCATTTACAGCGAGTAAAGAAATTAGGTATTATGTCATATTTTTGTCTAAAGCAGAATTCTTTATCAAGCCCTTCAATACCATTTCCTCCTCCTTGCATTAATAACCAACTTCCTGCCAATAGCTACTGAAAGCACCATTGTAAATCAATACATACAGACTACATATTTCACACTTCAGCTATTGTGCATGAATTCCAGATGCAGCTTCCTGAAGAACACCTCGCCCCATTGACCAAATGTCAGGGCCAGGAAGAGCGAGCAGGGTCAGGGATCCCTTGTCTCCCCTACCCAGGCTGCTCTGCTGTTAAAAATTCAGTAAACACTCCTGAACACATACAGCTTGATTTTCAGGTGTTCAGTGCCAAATGAAACAAATGAAGACTCAAGATCCTTTCAACAGAATCACAGAATTACGGTACAATTGAGTTATCATAGCTTGGCAAGCAAGTGTGAATCAGATGAGCCTGGACTATTTGAATGATTGTGTTCATAAGCTTTTACACAGCTTGCAGACAAAAGAAGATGAGATTCATCTGAAGTCTTCATGTTTCTTCTTAAAACAGCTGAAGCACTGACCCTTCCCTTCCTTTTAACACTCACAATTGTTTTGCTAGTTATTTTTACATTGCAGGGTGAGCTCTTTAAGAAGCAGACCACAGGTGCAAATGAACACTAAAAAAGGCAACAAGGAAGAGAGAAGTATGATCAGGGAAGAGATTCTCCTCTTTCAGTGCTAGTGAATCAATGATTCCACTTGTCAGTGGAGTAAAACACCGGCCCCACTAAATACAAGCAGTTTTAATTTAGACTCTTGAGCTTGCTGAGAGCATGCAATTCCCTTTGTGCATGACATTCTAGCTTAAAGTTTGGTTTTTTCCCCTCATATTTCTGTTATGGTGATGCTTTGAAAGTAGGAAGTTCTCATACAATAACTTAATTATGCTGTTATTAAAGGGGGAAAAGTACTGCTGTGGATAAGGCTTGTATCACTGAAAAGTTCCAAAATCTGATTAGGTATTTACTTTGATTCCCTTGACACACTTAGCTAGCTCTTTCAACTAGCTCTTCTTGTTTCTACAGTCTTCTCTTTACTCAAAGAAAAAGCAGGCACAAAACACTATATAATATAGGTATCTGTTGAAACACCAATAAGCCAGTTTTCTGCAATCTCTATTTCCAACATGTGAACTGAAGTTTTGAGGCAATTTTGTTGCTTGCTTTCCACTGAGGAATCCCTCTGTGTGGTAAGTTGTTCCAAAAACCTACCAGTGACAAACTTTTTAGTATTTATCTCCTTGGCTTTTATGGTCTCATTCACTCAAAACCAAGAAAAAAATCTGAGCAGTCATGTTTAGTTATGCTCAGAACTTAATAAGAAAGTCCTCTTAATTACGTTCCATAATTGCAATCTCTCCTCAAACATGAACTTTTCTTCCAATCACAATAAATACAGAAATAAGCCATTTCACTATGCTTGCCTATGCCAGACTTTGTGCCTGTACCACACTAGCCACTCTCACTGCCGATTTGTTAGAAGAAAATAGCTGTTTTCAAATCAGTGCATATATTAACCTGCCTTAAAACATCCACTTAAATAAATCAATGAATTGAGATAGACTCCAACCTTAAGTGGAAAAAAAAAAAAATCTAGGATCCTTTATGAAGCCTCTGTTTTTCAAACACTTTTTTGCTTCCTACTGTGTATTTTTAAGATATTATTTTTTAACTGTAGTCACTGCAGAAGAGTGCTTTTATCTGGCCTAATGCCAAATCCTGAGGTCCCTACTGATCCAGCAATTTAACATATTCCTATGGAAAAACAGTTAATTTTGAGCTATCAACATTCCAGGCATTTTGCCCATTCCCATCCTTGCATAACAAGTGCTGAGGAGTTTGCATTCCAGCTGGAGTAGGTGGTATCAAATGACTGGTTCCCTAGGTAGGCAGACCGACTTGCTGCTTAATTCACTATTTAAAAATTTCAAATGGAGATGAACATAACAGCTCCTGGTAAGGGAGGGGCAGATATGACATGACAAAGGTTTAACCTGATGATGATCTTAAGCAAACACTGACTTGAAATGGCACATTTGCCCTGAAATGGCCATACCAATGTATCTAGAATGATATCTTGCTCATGATAATGCAGACACAGCATGAGGATGGAGATCAGCAGTCAGTAGTTTACTACACAAACAACATCATGGGGGAGAAAAAAGCATGCATATCCAAAATTTTATTTAATTAAATAAGTTTAATTAAATTTAGTAGCATGCAGTCAGTAGTTTACTACACAAACGACATCATGGGGGAGAAAAAAGCATGCATATCCAAAATTTTATTTAATTAAATAAGTTTAATTAAATTTAGTAGCATGTCTGAATCATTATTGCTCTACACAGCTCCTTCTCCCCTTGACAAAACAGGGCAACCTTTCTGTCACTGGAAAATACCTGAGGAACCCTAAAGACTTTGTTAATGCATAGAAAATCACTTTCAATGGTGACATCTGAACCCAGCACTACTGAAGTTATATTGCTGAACTCAAGAGGGTATTTATTAAATACAGCATGAGAAGTGACTAAAAATCACTTTCTGTGAGATGAGTGATTTACAATTACAATTTACCCCACGTTAGATCCTTACCTGGACCATAAACAAGACAGGTGTCTTGGGGAGGGAAATGCTCTGAACCAATTCACAGTATTAATTCATGCTCGTAAAATGGACAAATCATGGGTTATCCCAGAGGTGGCAACTGTTCTTCAAATTTAACATGGTTTGAATTTTACAAGGAGAAAAAAATGAAACCAAACAATACTCCTCTACATTTAAATGCCTGGGCTTTTGGCTGACATACCAGACCACTCCAGAACTGAGGCCTTTGTTACCTGTGGTATGGCAAGACCAATGGGGATAAAATAACAAAAATATTCCAGTTCCTATTTGAAGGAGAACAATGGCTAAGATCAGATAAATCAGCCCTGCTTACTCTTTTCCCCAGGCTTATACTGGACCCAGTTCTCTGACACTTCAGGTAACAGGGAATATCTCTCACATGCAATACCCAAAGGAGGTGGCTGTGGGACTAAAGACACATAATGAACGGTGTAAGAACTTGGCAGTTTCTGGTATTTACTGACCCTCTTGAGTGTGGATTATGATGTATATCCAAGGAGGGAATACTAGAGAAAACAAAGAAAGAAATGGAAAGAACAAGAAGCTGGGGAACTTGGCCAAATGCTCACAAAATTTCTCCACCATGTCTATTTTGGCTGTTCCTGTAAGTATGTGCCACTGTGGCTTTGGCAGACAACACGAGTATGCTCTGTAGAATACCCAGCCTTCCTGACAACCTAATTTGTTCAGTAACAGTGAGGTCTTAAATTGGCTTAGCAAACCCATGAAACCATTAGAGCCCACTGGAATTTTGTAGATTTTAGGAAAATTGCAAAAATCTGCTAAAAGCAAGTTTTCCCAAATGAACAGGTGAAATAGTATAAAACTGTAAAGAAGTTCAAAAGCACATCTAAGCTCTCTTTATGACCCAAAGAAAATGTTTTATGTTTAAAAACCAACACTGGGAGATTTAGGTTTGGCTGAGCCAGGAATTTATGTGATATCAAACAAATTACTTCATCCTTAAATCAGATTTTCAGATTAGTTCAGCAGAATAAAGCATATAAATCCACTGAATTGCACTAGAGATTAGTTAATTAAATCTTGAAATCTGCCCATACAAGATAAATTTTGAAAGGAAATACTTGACTGTGTTATTGTATTAGTACTGGAATGTTGCTATCAATATCCAGTCAACATGTATTTTGTCATTATAAGCACAAATTGCACTGACACACTTCTGCTTATGCTAGCGATTTTAAAGGTCCAACTGAAATTTAGTTTTGGAAATGAGACAAGTTTGCAACAAATTATAATGAACATAAAGAATTAAAATACTTAAAGACAAATGTGGAAATATTAAGCATATCTGAGGAAGAGGTTTTTTCAAGGCTAAAATAAATCTCTTGACATCCGGTGCATGCCTCTACGAAATGAATGAAAAAAAACATCTTTGAATTCAAATTTACAGAAGATACAAATAAAGTACTGCTTTTGCACCCAAACTAGGTAAGCTGGTTGAAGGTGTTTGAAGGTATTCGTTCATTACAGTTAGTTACCATCAGACTGGACTATTAAAAAAACAAAAACAAACTAAAATCCCACAGCTAAAACTTTTGTTGCTTCTTATTGGAAGGATTATTTTTCATCTACCGATTAACACACTTCACAGGATATGAGGCACTGCAGCAATGACATTTCATGAACATTTGCTAATAAAATTCATGTAGTCATTATACTGAACTGCACAACTTAAGAGTTATCAAAGAAAAACAATTTGCTTTTGATTTCTCATGCTATGAAGCAGTCTATTCAGAAAAGTGCTTGAGGGGTACACTTTCCAGTGTGCAAATGCTTTCATGAAAGGTGGTCTCACTGAAACAGCAACTGAAACTAAAAACTGTATTTACCCAGGCAGCTTGGAGCTGTCTGTTCAAAAAGACCGTCCCTCCCTCCCCCTCCTGCATCTCCAGAGGGCCACACTGGAAGATCTGAGAGAAGAAATTTCATGGAAATAAAGTACAGTTTATTTAGAAATAATGGGGGAGGGGGAAGAGTACAGAGCAGAAGAAAAGTGATTGAGCCTCCTTTCAGCATGTTTGGTGAGCTAAAAATTAGAATTTACAAGACTCCTCCAAGAGCCTGGATCAGAAACATGGGGGAGGATCTCTTCCCCAGCGTGCTGGAAATGTCAGAACCCACAGTGTACAACATCTGAAATACCCCTGGGAAAAATTAAATTGCAAATCATCCAACTTCCTTCCAGTGGGAAAGTGATGGGGGGGAGGGGGGGAAGATATGTGAATGTCTTAATTTATGCAAAGGCCAAACCATTCAGCAGTCGGAGAGAATTTTGAAGGAGGAATTAAAATGAAATTATCCTTTATGAGGGAGGAGAGGTATTTTGGAAGTGCAAGCCAACTCTTCTGCAATCACTGGGTCTCATCTCCTGAATTCGTCAGGATAGTTCATTCAAAAATCCCAGCACCACATTTCCTTGCTTAGATTCCATATACAGAGAACATATTTTCATTTTTAAAGACTTTTTACTACATCTGTCAGATATTCTGCTTATATCTGGCTAAATTCACAAGAGCAACTAAAACGCAGCCCTCTGTCCTTCAGTTTGTGGGGCTTTTTTCCTGCTTTCCTTTCAGGGAAAGGATAACATTTTCTTATATTTGAAAGATAATTTTCTTAAGAAAAAAGAAATTTTTGTCCTATAGTGCATTTTAGAAGTCTCCTGCTAGAAGTTTGTCTGTTGTACTTATTTGCAGTGTGTTTCCACACCCACTTGACAAGCAAGCGGTCACAATATACTGCCTTACAGTTGTGACATACTGTAGCATTCTGATTTTCTACTTTGTAGATTTAATCCATCGCAGCACATTCCGTCACCCACACTGTGCAGTAACAGTAGATATTTCACCAGCCAAGGGAGAATGAACACAAAGATATTTAGTAGAGACAAAAGCCCTACAGAAATGCCAGCAAGCTAAGGGGAAGGAATGCATGATAAATGAAGAATGCAACCACAGAGATAACTGGTAGGGGCAATGAGCTTTGTGCAGTTCCACTCAAAAGCCAAAAGCTGATTACTTCCGTACAACATACTGGGCAGAATAAGGCTACTCTTCTAAAGCAACTAACATGCTTTTGCTAAATAACAGACCATTGTCAGAGCTGCTATCCTGGGAAAGCAAACTACTCCTGCAATTACCATTCTCTAGTTGGAAAGTTAGTTACCCAGATTTCCTACACTTCGTTAAGATCAAACACCAGCTCACTTCTGATGTTCAAAATACTGCATTCCATGCAGAAACAAATATTCAGCATTTCCAGCTGAGAAATGCTTTGCTACTAAAAAGAAATTAACCCATAAAAACTCAACACTGCTTTATCCCCTCCAAAAAAACACTACTCCCTCTTTTCCCAGTAACAAACACACAAGAAGAGAATTGTTTTGAAAAACACAGAAAAGGTATGTCAGAAAGCAGAACTAAAACCATTTTAACACAATCTTCACAGCATCAGTGGCTCTGTTGAACTAAACAGTATAAAACTAAATTCTACCATTCTTCTTTCAGCAAGTCACTAAACTATCACTGGACTATTGAGTGCCAAGTTAGCCTGTGAGCAAACAGGACACTGACACATTTTTGTTCTGTTCTTTTTCCCCCACTTATTCAACCTTTATTAGGTAACAGCCACTGCTATTTACATGCAATATGTACAATGCAGACTTCCATTCAAGTTATAAATCCTGAAGATTTAGCTATGTTTACCTAACTTGCTTGTACCGACTTAATTTTTTGAAGCCTGTATTGTGTCCAAATGTGGGTAAATTTTCCAAGAACAACAAATTGGTGAATTGCCTACAAACTTCGTATTCCTGCCAAGACATGTGACAGCATCACAGATTCTCCCAAAGAAAAAGTCACCATGATATGAAAAAACAGGCAAAAGAATTAAACTTTTTTTCAACTCTTCTTCTGAGAGATGTAAAAAACTGCTAGAATAGAACACGTTGGAAAGAAAAAAAAATCCTAATTTATACAAATTTTAAAACTATGATTTTTAAAGTTAAATGTATTATTAACTCTTTTAAGTGTCTGTCAAATTCAGTAGCAGAATATTCTACCAGCACAAATCAAAATAATTATAAGTGCATTAATTTACTGAGTTCAAGTCATCATCTGTACCCAAACTATTGTCCTGAATATGTGGCAAATAGTTTAAAAAAATGAGGTTCAATGAGGACCCATTAAACTATTTAAGTGGACAGTACCTTTAAAACGTCTATAAACCCACGAAAAAACACTGCAAGACTGGACTCCCCAACAGAAATACTTAAAATAAGCAATTAGACTGAAGGACTTAGTGAAGAATCAATCTATTTCAAGTAATACTTTTTATCAGACTTTTTTTTCTGATTTCAACATTTATTTTTATGTACCCTTTTGTTCAGCTCTGAACATCTTCATTTATCTTACATGAAGTTCTGCATTCTTTCTTCTTCATGGCTTCAGTACACTGAACTTAAGACACGAGTATACAAAGCTTTGGATATATTGACAGACCAGGCTGATAAGTGCAAATTTAAAGACTGTTTATACCTAGGTTTGAGAAGGAGGGTGAAAAAATGTAAAGCAGTTTAATTGAGCCACTACAATTTTGTGTTTATACAAGTATAGAACAGGGCTGACATTTAGCTTTATCCCTGCAAACAAATATAATAATCTTATGATAAAGTCTTATGTTTACCTAAACTTATATTATCTGTGAACTACTCAATAGAGAGCAGATTAATCTTCCCAAAGACATTTCAGCTAGTAGGCAGCTCCACTTTGAAAACTTTAATCACGAAAGTAAATATAAAACCCAATAGAGTTATCTTTAATTACCTTTTCTTGGCCTCTTCATATTGCCAGTTCAGCCTTACTTTGTCTACAAGTCTTGTTTTGTCATCAAACCCAAACTTGCAGAGTTGAAGAGCAAGAAGAGAAGGAAAAAGAAAGGAAGAAACAAGTTAAAAACACTCTCATCACAATAAAGAAAGGGATAAATTAGTCTTCCTTACTGGACTCGCTAAAGAAACCTCTATGCTTTAAGTAATAACATAATAAAAAATCTGTTTCTAAAAGCAAAGAATATAAATAAGCCCTTTCAATAAATTATTAACCTGGAAATCAAGGGTTAGCAAACTGAATCATTGATAAATGGTCAAAGCTTTTCAACTTTATCCAAGTCTAAAAGACAAAGAGTGTTTTAATTGAAATATTTTGCTACTTGATACAGCTATTTTATGAATGGCTTTATTAGAAGCAATTCAGATTACATTCCTTGTACTGTTATGTGTTACCCAGCACTTACAGCATTAGTGCATTTTAAATATTAGTACAAAAAAACCACCTTATCCTTGAAGCAGTTGTAGAATGCACATTTATGTTGCAACTTCTACTGCACAGAGTTTCTACAGTAATTTCTATTTTAGGGCATTAGCACTTCCCTCCTCAGAAGTTCGTGTATGGTCTAATAGTTAACACCTAAGTTCCTACACAAGAGCGTTGCTGCACCTCCAGAGTTCTCCTCTAGCTGCTGCTTCTTCTGTCTCCATTATCACATGAGTAAAAACTCCACCTCTTTACTACTCACATGTCACTAACAATAGTTCAGTGAAACTATTCAGATAATTATGTAATTTTGTTTTCCTTCCTAACCCTATATCTGATAAAACATCATTTCTACAGTGTATTTGTCTTGGATTGTGCAGTGCAAATGGGAAAATGCTCCTCTGTTCCTTTTGGTAATTCATTTCAGAATTCAATAATTCCATCCACCACCCATCTGAAAAATGACACCCCAAAGGCACCATCTGCCTTTAGCATTAGCTAGCTTTAGCTAATTAGCATTAGCTCAGTTTTCTCAGATTCTTGAAGGGTCTGTCTTCTCAAAAACAAGATTTCTTCTTCTGTAGGTACTCTCTAGGAGACACCCAATCTGACAACCAGACAGCAGTGAAACAAGATTATAACAGAGAAGAAATGGGATGATAAAGCCAATAATGAGATGATTTCTAACTAAATGTGAAGTAACATCTAAACTAACATACTAATGAACTACAAACAAGTTGCCTTCTCGCTTTGGTGTCAGTCATCCCCAGAGGCATATGTTTCATTACTGATTAACAACTGGGTTGCCATAGTACTAGGGCAAGTCAAATTTTTACTTACTATTACTTGGGGTACACAATTTCATTCAGATAAAACTATTTCCAAGGAATGCCAGTATGTTCTTCTCAAATGTCGTATTTA
This sequence comes from Lanius collurio, assembly GCA_020086605.1. Lineage (NCBI taxonomy): Eukaryota > Metazoa > Chordata > Aves > Passeriformes > Laniidae > Lanius > Lanius collurio. The sequence goes on along the minus strand of JACBWW010000007.1, from coordinate 23,469,804 downwards.
AAGGCATATTTGAGCACAAAAGTATAATAGACATCAGAAGTTTTGTTATTTACAAAAAATACTTTGAAAATAACAAATACTTTCCTTGTCTTAGATGAAAGGAGCAGAGATCTACTACACATCTTCAATGCATATGAACAATGACTATGGAGAATGATAAAAACAAGATTTTTTTTTTTTTAATTTAAAATACACAGCTATCACTACTACCACAATGCTAACATCTCATGAAAAATCATGTCTCTACTGCAACTTCAACCTGAGGCATTTTCTTCCTTCCTGCCTCATTACAAGTATCAGTAATTCAGAGGTGGGAATATGAAGAGAAGAGGTCCATGGTCACCTAAGCAAGAGCTGTTACTCCAGCATGAGCCTGTAGTCACTGAAGCAGTAATGCAAGAAGTGCTCTGCTGGGCTGGCTGAGTCCCGGAGCTGATTTTATCTGTCACTGCCCACAAACAGGTTCCTACATCCCTCTGCCACGTTCAAGCAGCAGAACCACCAAGCCCATAGCTCACACACAATGCAAACAAACAAATGCAACTCCCTCACCACCAGTATTGCTTTGGATTTTTCCTTCCGCTCCAGCCAATGCCTCTTAAATTAAAAGAGGAGCACTGTATCACTACAGTTCAAAAGCAGCAAATTCTGTACAGCAAATGTTTCATATAGGAACACTCACCTCTCCAGTGATGTCAGTCTGAGAACAAGCATCACAGTGCTGTTGAGGTAAACAGGAGTCACTGAGTGAACTAGAATTGTGTTGGAGATCCTGCAGGGAATCTGTAATACAACAGCTATTCCTGAATCCATCTGTTAACTTGGCCAGGCTCTAAAGGAGAAGACATTTTAAAAAATGAGAAAAAATTGGTTTTTTAATACTTTTTAATGACAGAAAACAAACTTTAAAATTGTATTTAAGGAATATGACTGGCAGCTTGCCTATACAGAGCTATTTACAGAAAGCAAAATTCATTGTAGTGCTACTAGCATGCAAAAGGTTTGCTTTGGAATAAACCTCTCCTTTTAAAAGATGAATGTTAACAGTAAACAGACTTAATATTATTTGTTTTAGATCTATGAATATTTTATCTTCTGTATGGCTTGCAGCTCTTTAAATCTAGCAGCTGTCACCTTCATGCTAGCTGATAGGGAAGACAAATGTGATTCACCTGCCCTTTTGCCATGTTCTGCACAGGTTACATTCCTTATTCACTACTGTTATCTCATCCAACTTGATGAATACCTTGTATTGATTGCATTTTTATGACAGCTGATATCACCCCTGTGCTCTCTTACCCAGGGTTCACATAGTTAAGAGATACTTTACACTTTGGGTTAAGCAAGGAACATTGCTGAAATGTCTAGACAATGACATAAACAGTCAGAATAAAGCAGAAACATCAGTCTTTGAGGGGAAAGGGGAATACTACAGAATCACACAAAATAACAGAACCAACTTTTTTTACAATATAAGCTTGGTTGACAGGCTCTTAAAATGCCTTTAAAAGAACAAAAATGTTAGTATCACTTTTATTTTCTCATTGTGCATTCTCTCTTTTTCAAAAATTACAGATAATGTAGCATTAGTAACAAAATCACTGTGTCAGCTGTTATACATGACAGAGACCTAAGCATTACACATCAAACAAAAATTAAAACATCTGTCCTCTCACCACAGGATAAAGGACAATCTAAAAATGTGGAGGAAAAAATTATCAGAAATTTGAAGAACTGTAGTAATTTATCAATCATAACATAATCAAACAATTTGGCTCTAAAAACATACATAAAAACCTGCTTACTCTAGTGTCTGAACTACAGAATCAGGGACAACCCTGAAGCACTGCATTGGGAAAAGGCTGGTCCTCTGGAATTTCAGTGGCTCAGACCACTGGTGATTTGCAACAAGCCAAGGTTACTATCCATATCCAATTATCAGAAGATTTCTCAGTCTTCAAAGTGCAGTTTACAAAAGATAACACAGCAATGCTGCTTTTTCTTACATCAAATTCAATTAGTAGAGTCCAGAAATAAACCTGTGTAGCAGCAATTGTTTGTTACTGATAGGAAGAGCAAGGCCACCCTGAAGATGAAGGCATCTGGTTTCAGATCCTAGGAGCATCCAGGATTATGCAACTGTAGTAGGCCTGAAACTAGCCAGAAAAAGCAGCTTTTTCTGATGGCCTCCATTTCCACCATACATGGTCCATCCCTTTGCTCTCTCACATACCAGCCCCTCCCTCAGGCCAGCCTCTACCAGAAATGAAAAAGAGGGAGAATTGCCAGCCTGGCAGAGAATGAGTGAACAAGTGGGCTCCCAAGCCACAAGAGTGGGGGCCTGTGCTCCTCCCTGACAGTGTCTCAAACCACACTCTGGTCCTTTCCTATTAGGCAATGGCAAGGAGAGGCACAGGTACGTGCCACATATCAGACAGCACGTGCTGCTCCCTCTTCAGTCTCTGCCTGCTCTCTACAGGTCTGAGAGGGTCTGGGATTTCCCAAGCAGCATTGGCAGGGACAGAGGACAGTGCAGAGCAATGCCGCATGTGCTGGCAATGGGACAAGGCTACCACCACTTGCCTCCAGAAGCTTAACTTGTCTTGGGTCCTCCAAAAAAGCCATTTCTTCTGCCACCTCCCAATTGAACTGAGCCATCTTAGTATGAAGGACAAACAACATATTTTCTTCTCAGCCCTGAAACAGCAAATTCAATTTCAAGTTACATTGCCAAGAGATCCCTAGCTAGTGTCCCTTTATCCTCCAAGACTTGTTGTGAAAGGAACTGCTCCACAACTTTGGGAAAAAAAAACAACTTTTACTTCATGAAAACTGCAGACTCCTGTCTAACTTCTTCAAAACTCATTGGAAACCATCCAGTCCTGTCAAGACTCCTGCTGTATGGAGGACCAAGAAGGATCCCTAATGGGTTTGTAACATGGAAATAATAACTTCAGATTATGGCCTCTTCCCACTAAAGCGTAGCCAGTCACACGAACTTAAACTCAGGATTCAGAAAGCCTGAGGTTTCTCCTAATAAATTATGTTTCATCTGCCTTCTTTGGCTAGCACATATTGTGTTACAAGTATGTGCAGTACCACAGATCCTGATGCCAGAACTTAAATCTAAACTTCTGCCTGTATTTCAGCTACTTTATGAACTCCTGGTGTGCTCCTGATGCCCTCTTGCATTCTCCCTGGCAGGTAATGGCTGCTGGCCAGGCTTCCTATCCAGGCACAGTTGCTGAATCCTAGTCACTACTTAAAAATGAGAAAGCATTTGACAGGTGGCAATCACCAAGCAGCATCACCTTGACTTACATCAACATGCACAAGTGGCTATGCCCTAGGGAAAGCATAAATAGATTGAGTCCTTCCAGTTGGATGAATGAAAACACAGGCACCAGCAACCCTAACATGGAAAGTTACAACCTGAGTTAGCACATTTCCAGATAGAAACAATTTATATAAACTGCTAGGAGTAACTTCCTCCCCATCAACACAAAGGAATCCATCTTTCAGCTGGAGTTTACGGATTGTTTCTGGCAATCCCACAAAACTCCCAAAGCAGCCTACTGTTAATGTAAAGTTCTAGGCACACCAGCCCAGACTTATCCAAAAAGAGAGAATTGAGTACTGTCATTTCACCATTATCTGTTGCCATCTGATTTGGGAGCGCTCTGCACAATTTCAGGGCACTTCCTTAACTTCCCATCTAACCTATTTAGCCAATTTAACTGGTAACAAAGAGAAAAGGAAAGAAAAAAAAAAAGAAAAAAAAAAAAGAAAAAAAAAAAAGAAGGGAAGAGGGGAAGGAGGGAAGGCCCTG
>JACBWW010000007.1:23409870-23465575 GCA_020086605.1 Lanius collurio | reverse complement strand
CAGATTTAAATCAAAAACAGTAAGAAACTATTTCCTTTCTCTGAAATAAACCCCCATATTTTTTTTACATTATACTTCTAACTCCTCTATTAACAAATTTCAAAATAAAGAAGATTTCATAAGGAAGTTTGTTTTAACAGCAATAGCTTTAAAATGTAGTATTTTCAGGGACAAAAAAAATCCAATATTGATAGGAAAATAAAAATCAAATTCTAAACTCATTAGGAAGGTATTTAAAATAGACTTGCACTTATTTGACAAAGCTAAGTAAATCCAGGACAATAATCTACAAGTAGTTATAAAAAGGCATAGCATTTGGTGACACCAAAAGTAATTTTTTTTTTGTCAAAATTAAAAAAGATAGCTGGATATTTTTGCAGAGCACAATAAGCTGGCAAAAATACACAATTTTTACAACTCTAGACTTTGTAAACTATGGCATTTAATCCTGTATAGCCATTGTAACAAAACATGCAGAACTGGTTTGCACTTTTGTAGAACAACTGTTTTCTAGATTCTCTTGACTACACATAGTCTAATGTAGAATTATTGGATTGGACTATCACAACAGATTGTCATTAATTAAAAAAACAATAGTTCCTAGGTTCATATTTCCTGTATATCACACAGAGCCATGAAGAAGGATGAAACACTTTTCCTTTTTGCTTCTGTCTTGCGCAATCTCTACATTCTGGTCCTGCCAGCACTGCCAAATCCTTGATCCTACAGTTCTAACTCCCACAACTCTGTATTTAAAGAAATTGTGAGCACACTTAAAGTTGGTTTACCAAATATGATTTTCAAAGCATCTCAGTGTTTACAGCTGGATTTACTGCCACTGAGGACTGAAAATGTAAGGAAAAGAGATAAAAAATAATCTATTGGGGAAGTAAAGACAAGGCCAGTAGTTAAACTGCTCCAAGATCTCACACATAAGTCTTTATACTACTGTTTGGTTTCCTAAAATGTGTATTACTGCATCCATTAAGAACTGCCTTTCTAATAATTTCTTGCTAGCCAGGCATGTGGAAGACTGAGAATCACTTTAAAACTCGGCCAGCCTAAAATAACAAATACGTTAAAAGCTGCCGAGGCAGAAACTTTTCATAGTGACTTAAGTGTTCTGTCTACTTGAACAAGGATTTGTGGTCCATCAGACGATCTTTGTGTAATGCACTGGAGACTTAATAATTGCAGAACCATGGAAATTCATTATATGTAGATTATAAGTTCTCCATTTCATTTAACAACTAAAAAGAAAAACTAAAAAAAATCCAAAAAACTTTACTGCAGAGAAAACGGAAAATAAATATTTGTGTGGCAATGTTAATTTAGTACAGTACCACAACTTTAGGTAACAAAGATGCTATTTCCCAAACAAATGTTTGAAGACCGGGTAAAGAGAATTGTCCTTATCACCTCTCTGTATATGCAGCATATTTTAGCAAGTCTATAGTGAAGGCCCTGTGGTGGTAGAGGCTCATTGTTCTTTGATCAAGCTCTTATCATATTAATAATACATACATGCAACTGAGAGCTCTAGGCAGGACACAAAAACCATTCAAAAGTTAGACCACTACTCAGGCATGTATCTCCCCTCAATCCTCATGCTCTGGTTCATCAATAATTTCAAGCTTGCATATACATTGTATTTAATCATACTCTTTGAGGGTTTTGTGAGAATATATGAAACTAACATTAGCCTTGATATGGGTACGTGAGAGTTTGGGGCAAAACGTGATATTGTGACAGATCTAGTTTGGTGAAATACATATAAAGGGAAAAACATGGTTGACAAAATTATTAACATTTTAGCACATGAACTCTCAATCCTACTTCAGTATAGGTAATACAAAGAGACCTAAAACAAAATTAAAAACAAATATCACAAATCACAAAGCCTTTTTTTCATCCAGTGTAATTACTCCATAGAGCTATTTTTTACCTGCATAAGGTCCTGCCTTTCTTTTTCACCTGTGCATATAGCTTTCTTTATGGTTCGAAGTTCACTCATTATAGCTTGTGCTTCATCCAGTCTGTAATTTGTATGAGCATTCGACATCTTACGATCAATCCTGTTGAAAACATTAAGACAAATTCAGGCATTTTCACATAATTAGAAAGCACAGACTTTTTAAGGCCTCTTGTTTATTCATGTACCACTTCATTTCCAGCAATAAAATTACACTCTACTCAGAATTAACACACCACTCAGTGCCAAGCCCACTCTAAAGACAAAGCAAAGCAATTATCTACTGAGGTTCTGCAGAACTAACAAATTTCCTGGGTTTAATGTCCTAATGCAGAGCTTATTTATGAGTGATGTCTGTGGGCTATTTCATGCACCAAAAGTAAAATGAACCTAAAACTAACCTAGATGGATGTAACTCAAAAGGTAACGATGAGCAGTCTAGCTGGCACGCTTTCTCACGGAGCATCACACATTACAGTATCTCTTCCAGGCCTTCTACTTGATCTCGCTTTAGAAGTTTCTAACAAAGTCATTTCATTTTCTCAGGAAGAAATTTTTAGTGCCTAAAATTTTATTGCAAAGGCTTTCCTGCCATTACAGGCCTCTTTCAATATCTTTTCCATAAGTTATCTATAAGACGTTATCCTTCTGCACTGATAAACATGATCTGGGAACATCTCAGAAGATTTTAAATCTTTAAGCAAGAAGCAAGGGCCCAAGTCATGACATAAGACTGAAGTAATTCTAATGTTTCCGTCTTGACATATTAAAATCTCTCAAGTGGAACTACCACTGGCTGAGTTTTCAACCTCTTTTCCAACAATTCATAATAGTAAAGGAGAATGTATCAGGATGCAGAAGACTAGTCCAGTTTATCCAGTTTATTATCATCTTGATAATCTGTTTTGATAAAGAGCAAGATGAAAGACTATAGTGAACTTACCAGAATAACTGTTTAGTCTTGGATTTACACCAAATGGTTATGGGGTTTTAACAGGTTATTTACAGCAATTATTAAAAATCATGTAAAGTTCCTGTTAAAACATGGAAAACTCAATTTTTCTGTTAATCTAGCACAGAAAGTATGTATATAGAGAAAAGGTGGTAAGTGTAATGGTCATTAAGCCAATGCTAAGAACAAATACCTTCAGGAAAAGGCATATCAGGTTAACAAAATTAAAGATAAAAAACCACACTGTTCATCACAAAGGACATCAATCTATAAAAAGATGTAGTAGGAGAGGGTATGCTATACATATAGGAGAAGAATACCCAAACTATTTAAAATATTGAGACTAACTAAGAAGTTTCAATATAGATATTATATTAAACTAAGAGTGTCAACAACAGTCTCTCAGCATGTTCTGCCCATTAAATACAAGCATTGAAATTCAACTTATATCTGACTACTTGCTTTAAAATTAAAACATTAAAATGAAAAAAAATCAAAATGGGTGAATGAAAATACCATGGCTTTTTTGTGCAGCTCACAATATTTAGGTAAATAATAGGTAAAAAAACAGGTTGATTTCTACAGTTTTGATTTGAGTTTTTTCTGACAGTTCCTAGTTTTGGAGACAACACATAGTAAGTCTAAACCTCAGAATTTTTACTTAAACACAAATTTCCCCAAATTACATAAGAAAATGTATAACCTTTTAAGAATACTGATTCAAGAATAAGAAAGGACTTAAATGTCATGTGTATTAAATCTGGGGGTTTGTTTGGTTTTGTTTACAAGATGTTTCCTTGAGTCTTCACTATTATTACTTAAAATCCTGAGCAGATGAAACCACAGCAAAACAACTAATCCAATTCACTAAAAGTCACGTTGAAAAGATAACACATTTTTATCTGAAGTTAACTGCAATATTAAGAACTATGTTCAAGTATTAGACACAAAAATGCCTTCTACACAACTGCTCATTATACTGTTTCCAAGGACTAAGGTGGCATTTCAGGAAAAGGAAATTATTTAATTTCAACCAGATTTCTGTCCAGTTATCCACATATTCATGTTCCTGGACGCCACTTTGGAGCCCAGCTTATGAATTGATATTTGTTTAAAGAAAGAATCAGAGAAGTTTCTACTGCCAAAAATATTTAGGCTTAAATCAGTATTGCTGTCAACCAAAACTGACTAACGTAGCTTACAAAATTACTTGTTATTTTTTGTCTGTTAATTCTTTTCCTTTTTTTCATAAAGATCTATTTCTGAAAGCCATAGAGTTAACAGGAGTCTTCCATTTTATTAATGGAAAACAGCATGATACAAATATAGATTGGACCTTTGTATGAATTGCAAGAATATTCAATTAAATACAAGACTGTGAAGATACTAAGATGTTTCTAGGATACACGGACTATTAATATACTTGTCATCATTTCAGTCCTATAGGACAGATTCTGTGTTCCTCCATTTTCCTCCACATGCTCTCAAATGCCCAAGACTCTCCCATTCTCACTGAAGCACAGGCCTGTACTTGAGCAAAAATCTAATTTTAAAGCTTTTGTTAGGTCCCCTAACCTCTAAATTAGTCTGTAGCTAAAAATTGTTCAACCAGTCCTAATTCCCTGTCACTCCCAACTTCTGACAGCATTCACTCTGCTCTCATGGCCAACTGGCCAAGTTTTCATTTCCTTTGCTGCTAAACGCCTTCTTCCTCCAAAATTCCTGCCGGGGAGCACTAAGGTCACTGAAAACACAGGGGAGAAGGAACTGCTCCTCCTTCTCGGTCCCTGCTGTCAGGCCAGAGGAAGGAATTTGTTCCAGAAAAGGCTCATATTTAACCCTGTAAGTCTGGATCATGACAGGATCAGATGCACCTTGGAGCAAAGGTGCTGGTGGAGGCCGAGGTGCACCATCCTGCAGGGTGGGGATCTTTGCAGGCTTTAAACAGTGAGCTCTACAATGTCTCACTGGGCAAACACAGATCCATGTCCAAAGCTTTGTACCACACACTACACTGCCAAATTTAGATGAAATTGTAGAAAGTACAGTCTCAATAAAATCTACAGCTCTATGGAGATTGGAATTCTGACAGTGTTGGAGTTGTAGAGGTATCAAAATCCCCCTCAATTGTGTCTCCACTCATAAAACCCCAGTTCTGTAGTAGTTTTGAGGTTTTGTTTTCTTTTCATTCTCCTCAAAGATGGCTAAGCCATTTTACTAAAATTAAAAAGAACAGAAAACAAAACACAGTCCAAGGCAGACATTGTACATGGAAAATGTCAATGTAAGATATTTGCATTTAACAAAGGCATTTGAATCAGACAGTAACATAAAATGATGGAAATACTGAGCAACCCATAAAAGCTGTCTCTTCTCTAAAAGCTATATCCAGTAAAGGCTGAACAGAGAGTCACCTGGCATCAAGTTCCAGTATCTGCACATGATGCCATTCTGGTAAGACTTTCAAAGCAAACATTCAGCCAGATGTAAAGCCCAAAGTTTGACGGATCCTAATGTTGTTCTTGGCATACACTTGAAATAAAGTGATGTACATGCCTTTAAAAAACCTGAACAGGATGCATGTTATTTGCAGTTTGGCAGTTACTTGAAGCTTTGACTTAGCACAAGAAGGAAGAAGAATGATGCAAACCAAAAATTTAGAAAACGTAACAGAAGTGTGAAATGTCCGAAATGCAATAAACTTTAAAGGGGAAGGGGAGGAAACTGAGCAAAAACCCCAGCATTTTTGTGTTAAAGAAAGAGCAATAGATTTCTTTATAGATAATATATTTATTTTGAGGATATGGAAAAACGAAACTCTTTCAGCCTTGGTACACGACTTGAGTGACCCTTCTCTCCCAAACAAATATAGGAGGTGGGGGAGAGATTGCACAGGGATACCCTAGAGCACAGTTAGGCTTTCAGGCTAATTTGTCTACTGAGTACACAAGGAGGTGAGAGAAACTCCCCTCTTCAGTTGTTAGTCTAAGTACTACCTAAATGGGCTCACTTCCTCCTAGAAGCAAAATACTCCAAAAAACCTCGCATGTATCTCACCAGAATGGCAAAAGAAAACCCACTTAAAACACAAAAAGAAAATCACAAGTCTCTTTCACAAGTGAAGAAGTCACTGCAGAGAGCAGAGCTCAGCTCCAGGTAACACAGGCAAAAGGTTCTCCCCAACTCCAGCAAGCAACAGCAAGTGCCACCCAGTGCACCAACAGGACAGAGGGTCACTGCAGCAACAGCAGCAAGGAGCAGCACTGCAGCACCGAGTTGTCATGCTTGAACTTTTAAACTACATGAATGGAGTGACCACTGACTAACCAGATATGCTTTAAAATAATTCCTCTCTTGAATGTCTCTCCTATAACCCCATACTGGAGCATGGGCAACTTGACTTGGGCTATAATCCAAAACTAACATTTGTATTCTTAATCATTTGCAGACTTTACTTTTCAAAAAGTTGCACTACTTTGCTGGACTATCTTAAATGAATTATACTAATTAAAACAATCTTGAGTTTCAAATGGCCTTCAAATACTTTCATCATCCTAGTCAAGTGGTTAGTCCTTTTACAAAATAATTGAACCTATACCCTTAAAATAACCCAATAACCAGAAAAAGGAAAACAAATAGAGAAAGTAGAAAAGGCATAGCAATTCTTATTCAAAGAAAATATGACAAAGAATCAAAAGACAAAGTTGCTTTTGTTCTGTTACTGTTTACGTATCTAGGCCACCATACTGAGAAGTTGACTATATTTAAAATATTACTTAGTATACTGAAACTGCAAATACTTTTGAGTGCCTTATTTTACTAATTTACAGTTAATATCATAATATAGATATATAAAATATATAATATCATATTATCAATTCCCCCAACTACATCTAAATGCTTCAATAAAAATACATTTATGCCTGAAAATGATTACATTGTATCTGCCAATGAAGAATGTTGGTATTTTGGTTGAACAAGTTTTCTTCCACGAAACTTTTAAAATGCATTATAAAACAAAAGAGTCTTGTTTATTTTAAAAAAGAGAAAATTTTGTTATTAAAAAAAAAACCAAACACACCAAGAATGTTAAGTGCATGGATTATTCCTTATTTAAAAGTTAAATCTGAGAATCTTCCTTTATGCTGTTTTGTTATTGTACTACCAATCAAAATTGGAAAATAAGTACCCTAACTGCTCCAGGATCCCTGGAATTTCATCAGAATTCCTGAAGTGAAAGCTCATGCTTTGTAGCACCAAAGCTGCAAATATTTCTGCAGCTGCTGTACTTATGTTGCAAAATGCATTAGACATGCAACAGTTCCAATATTTTCAGGAAGCTCCTGCATCAGACAGTTTTTTCACATGCATGCTGGAAAAAAGGTCAAGGTTTCTAAATGCACAGCCACATACCCAAGGCAGCTCCAAGTGCTGTTCAAGCTCCTGGTCTAGCCGCTGGCCTTGCTGAAGAAATCTGGAAGCCACAACAACCTGTGTTTACCTGCCATCTTTCTCATGGCCTGGCAGCCTCTCTCCCTACCCCACTGGGCATCCCGTGTATGAGCTATGTGTGTAGGTGACTAAGCAGCACACAGATGGAAGTCACACAGCTCCAATCAGATGGCCCACAGGAAGAGTGGCAGGGAGGGGGTCACCGCAACATTTCACAACCTTTGACACCGCTGAGCACACAGGAAACAGAGCAGGGCTGCCTAACAGCCCTGGGAGCAGTGGCAAATTGCCCTGAGATTCCTTTCCTTACTGGGAGGAGACAAAGAGTCATATTTACCTGCAGTCATTTTGCACACATGCAACAAAATCTAAGGCCTCACAGACCACTAGATTTACAGTGCAAGCACAAATCAGCCATACAGTGCAGAATGAGATGGCCTAGCCATCAGGTAACAAGGAGAAGCAGTGTTGTGGTGTAGAGATTTCCCCCTAAGGAAAGTTCTGTGCCCAGCCAGAAAGCTTTGGTACTGCCACAGGGAAACTACTCTACAGCATGGTGCTATGGGCTGTGGTCCAGGCAGTAGGTATCTCCAAAAATATTTGGGAAATATTTTCAAAAAATCTAATTCCACTTCAGTAATACCTTATGGAAAAGTCAAAGAACTATAAAACTGTTCTTGCATGTGAACCTATGAAATCCCAACTCCAACCAATTCTGTCCAACCCTTCTTCCATCATCTCACATTGTTCTCACCCTGCATCACTATCACAGCAGAAAGTCTGAAGCAGAGCATTTAGCATTTCATTTTTAACATCACTTTTCCATGAAATTCATTCCAAGGCAAATTAAAAAAACAAAGCCACCAAGCCAAAGATCCTCCCACAAACTTTTAACTTACTCTTGCAGAGTTTCCACTCCTTTTTCTTTATATTGCAACTCCTGCTTCATCTGTGCCAATTCTCGTTTCAGCCTAGAAAGCTGAATAGAACAAAATAATTAAAAGTAATAATAAGTAATAGTACCTTCCACAATTAAAATAATTGGTTTTTAAATACAAAATCTTAAGCTACTTTAAAGAGCTGGAAGTGATCATTTAAGTTCTCTTATTTTTGCTTTAAAATTTTACATTAAAATAACAGAAGACTTTCTCAAATATCTTAAGACCCAATCAAACAGCAGTCAAAGCACTCAATACTTTCAAAGTATTAATTTCCCCATCTATTCTATCAGGTTTCTTTCTCTAATAGCTTATGCTAACAGCTAGCAAGTTTCAATCCTTAGACATTTTCTTCTCCCTTTGTAGCAAAGACACCTCTCATTGTCTTCAATTCTTCACTCAAGTTTAAAAAAAGACGGAATATTCAACACTGTTAATTTTTCAATCCAGGAAAACAAAATTACTGAAGAAGAAGAACTGGCCTCTCTGCCAGAAATGGTAGCCTGGCTTTCTACAGTTATTTTCATATTAACCTGCCCTCTCAATGCCCTTGTCAATTACCTTAATCCAACTAATGAGCATAAATCGAAAGATACAAAAGCAAAGATGTTTCCAAAACCCTATTTTTGTAGTTTTATGGAAACAGTTACCTGAGTAGGTAACTGAGATTGTGCAGACCATGGAAGAGCCAAGAATGATCTGCAAAGAAAGAGCTTCTTGCCCTCCAAAGCTGACAGATAACTGAAGGCAACAGAGGAGGAGAATGCAAGGGACTACACATAAATTGGGGGGGAAATAGGGTTATTTCAGTGTGTGGTAGTGAGGCTAAGACTGAACTGAGAGCCCAAAGAGGGGCAGGGATGGAAGAAAAAAGCTCTCTCTTCTTAAGCTACCAAACTCAGTATATTTTCTAAAATTTACACAGAGTGCTCTTGATTTTCACATGTACATCAATAAATAACAACATCATTACAAAACAGATTTTATAAAAGAGAGCAAAAAAAATATTTTTTCTTCATCTCTATTCCAAGAGCAAGGAGCTTTGCAGCAGTACCAAGATGCAAACCAGGACTGTCAAGAGTCCTGTCAGAGCACGGCTCTCTCCATTTCCTCAAAATTCATGGCACCAGCCCCTGAACACTCCTATACCATCACTAGCTCCTTTAATGTGGTGGCACTCACCAAAAGTAAAATGAAAAAATTCATCACTAATATCTTGTACACAGAAACTTTATAGTGCCTGTTTCATTCTATTTCCTGAAACAACTCAATGCCTATGCACACAGTCACTTGAACATATTATCCTATGCATGTAGCAGCTCATTTTCTTTTAAGATGGAGGAAGAGAGGAAAATTGTCATAAGTGAAATCCTTGTTTATTTTCCTTAAATATTACTTAAATAAATAAGGCTTATTCTCTTACTTAGAATATGCTGACATTTAGAGTATGCAAATCAGGCAAACACTAGTCAGCATGTAATAAATATATACAGATAGAATAAATGCCTTTGAAGGGTGGTGAACAGGATTTATTTTCAGAGGCACTCATGTGAAAAATGGTCACTACAACAAAAATGGAACACTATCCTGCAAGGATAAGTATTTTTTATTTATCTTGTGAGCTGAGTGCCTAGAATGCTAAATCCCATTTTATCCATTAAGAAAAAGAAATGTACAGTATTTTAACTGGCTGTAGAGTGTCATATTATAAACCGCTTTTTGTAACTGCTTATGACCAATTTGCTTGAAAACAACATACAGACTTTTTCTCTGTGCTAGAGCATTGTGTGAGAAATTCAAGAAGTCAATTATTCTTGCTTCAACAAAAATGGTATCAAAACCATGGCTCTATTTTTTTTCAAATGTATAAATATGGAATATTATTGTAACAAAACTGCCTATCATTGTCAGAATACTTGAACTTCCCTCTCCTCATAAAGGAACTCTGGCCAATCAACTGAAAAATTCTATTTGGCCAATAGGTCTACTGAATTGTGAAGAGATTTCAAAATAAGTGGCTAAGTCACTGAGGTTCAGTGGAACCTCACTGAAAGTGAGTAAATACTATGAAGACAGTGGAAAGAATCTTAAAGTTCTGAAACTGAGAGAATCTGGCTGCAGAGGAATTACTACTTGTGGCAGTTTGTAAAGAGAAAGCAATTTCTGAAAGCCTGGCTGAGCTTGCCTCCGACATCTGTGACAAAAATGTCTGCACTTGTAACGTGCGTGGAAAAAGCAGCACTTCACAAGTCACTGAAACATAGTTAATACAGAGTCCTTCTAATAGAGCAACAGGTTAGAATAAAAAGGCACTTTTTAATACTGTATTTCTATAAATGAATGCAACATTCAGTATAAATACTAAAGTAAAAGAAAAACAGACTCTCCCTCCCTTCCCCATGCCTAATTCATATTTTTACAAAATGAAAAAAGTTTACTCACCCTGTCACGACGGCTGGCTATTTCTGCTTTAATCTGATATGGGTCATACTTGGTATTAGCTGAAAATCCAGAGAATGCTAAACAGATGGAAAACAATATTTTATTTTTTCCCTCCATCTTTAACACAACTGTTAAGATGTGGCACTATTTAATAAACTGCTGTATTAATTCTTTCTTAAAAGTCACCAGGGTCTAAAATAATCCTCTGTGCTGAAGTATAACTGAAGATTTCCATTTGGCCCACCTAAAACTTTTTTTTTGTCCTGAACATCACCAAAAATTGCATAGAGCAGCACCACGTATTTCCTAAAAGCAACTAGCATCTATGACAGGATGGCGGCATCTACTGATGCAAGCAATTTGTGCAATATTAAATAGTTGCTAGTTGCTTCCTAGGTACACTGAATTAACAGTATGATAGAGACTAAAGTTACAAAAAAATTATTGCCACAACAAAATTATATCAGCTAGAGAGAGAAGTTGCCTTCTAATGCAACAGAGTAGGGAATTGACTTACGAATGAACCCTGGCAAGTGAGCTCTTAACACAGGGTATCTACAGTCAATTATCTCAAGCTGTGGCATTACAAACTAAAGCCTACACAGATGAAGGTCCTAGAGGACAGACTGGGCAAGAGTAACCATGATTTATGGAGTGAGCCACTCAAGGCAGTGCTGGTCCACTGAAAAATGCCTGGTATGTGAACGGATGGGGTTGTGCTGTCAGACCTTCCATCCTTTTGCAGAGCTGAAGGCTGCTGCTGCGCTGAAACCCATATCCATGTCTAAGGCTGTACTGAGTCTTTCAACTCTTGAAGGAACACTGCAATGCCAAGATCATGTCAAGCATGCAGGAACTTGCCAAAATGAGTAGTCATGCCTGGACTAATTCTCTAAATCCAGGATTTTCTATGGATTTTTTTTTTAAAAAAACAGTGCTGATCACAACTGAGTCACAAAACTGCTACATGGGCACCTCCCTCCCAACCCACAAGTGCTGAGCTCACACCACCTCCCACTCGTCAGCACACGACACTGAGTCAATGGCAGCACCCACAAGCAAAGTGGAGGAAAACACGAGATGAAATTTTACTTCTTTTAATGCAACAACTTCAAACAAGTGGTGGTGGAGGCAAAGATATTGGCAATAAAAGCATCCAACTTTGGTCATGTAATTGCACTTGAATTAGAAGTCGAATATTTCTATACAATCAAAGGAAAAGCAAGCATCCCACAATGGAGTGGAGATGTCAAATTAAGAAAAACAAGTGGAGAAGAAGCTTAGGGGAATCTTGAGTTGACAACATGATTAATTCCCAAAGGGATTAAAAAAATAAAAACTGACTAATCAGCCCATCCCATTTTCTCAAAACAGATGCATATGACTTTAAAACAATATAAAATATATTAACACATCTGTAGAAAATGAAAATATTTTTCCACCTCAAAACAAGTAAATGGTTTATTTAATTGCTCTTGTAGACCGTCATTATTAGCTCCAGATACACCTACAAAACCCTAAACTATCAGAAGATTGAGAAACATAAGTAAATTGACATAGCATTTGCTTTCACTAGAGATAACGCCCAATTTTGTCATTTTCAGTCATATTTTGTTGCTTTCTCAAACAATGTGTTTTTCTAAGAGCTGCAAAAATATGTAAAAGGCTATATTTTTCTAGTATATTTTCATCTTCAACAAACTTTCTTTCTGTAAGTTCACATGAAATAATTCAACAAAATATCCCACAGAGCTATTGCAAATTTCAAAAAAAAAAAGCCCAAGCTCCTAGAACAATATTGTAATAAATGTCTATTTAGATTTTACAATCTCCAAAAATACTGATGACACTGCCTTTTACGCTATTCCAAGTCTTTAACAGAAGTTAAACACACTTTAAACAACAGTTTCTTTTTAAAAAATTCTTTCCTAATAGGAAAATATCTTGCTACTTCTTCAGAAACTTGAGTATGACAGGGGAAAATAAGACTGGTCACAACTGTTCAGTTATGTCACAAACTGAATCACAGAATACATATATATATAAACTAAACAAAAACATGAGAATCACAGTTTAACAGTTACAGAATACTTGGTCCAAACCATCTGGGACACCTCAGCTCTAGAAAACAACTTTCATTCAGGATTTTGGGATATGTATGAATGACCTTCCATTAATAAATACCACTGAATCAGTAGCCAAACACTTCTATCCAGACACCTACTCCAAGTCCCCTTCCACAGTCAGGTTTCTCAAACGTTTTCAGAAAAGGCTAAAGCAGAGCTTCTCATTCTTATTAAAACCTTGGCATTTAACAGCCAACCTGCAGTTAAAACAATGACTCTACAGCCACTGAAAAGCCACAAGCACAGTAAAACTCCACTACATTTCCCACATGGCTGCTGGGTATATCCATTTGATACACTTCTCTGAACTAGACTGGATGACTCTTTGACAGCTTTTCTTACTGCACCAACCAACAGCCATGGCAGTGGTGCAACATCTTCAGAATTCAGAAAAAGTGTATCATCTACTCCAAGCTACCAGAGACATCTGAAGAACGAAAAGGGCAGGAAATCAAAGCTCTGTATCACCAACATCAGGATCAATGGCTGGCACTCAAGGAGAAGGTGAACTAATGAAAATATTGTTTCCTACTTCATGGTCAGAAGTACTCTTGAACACAACAGCTTGTTCCTAACTCTTTATGAATTTGCTAAACAGACTATGGATCCACATAAGGTTTCCCCTAAAGCGATGGCTCCCTCTCATGTTAAGTGGAAAATAATCTCTCTGTTTAGGAGCACAGGTAGGGGGCTGATGCAGCAACATTCAGCTCTTTGTTGCCTTGCAAGAAGCATCACTGCAGCTGGCTTCAAGATGGGTAGAAATGCTAGCTGGGATATATGCCTGTTTAATGTTACATCTCTTTATAATGTTAACATTTATCCCTATTAAATCTTAACTCTCTGTTGTAATAAACCTAACAGGAAATTGAAGATATTGAATTGCAGAGTCAACAGATAGCACCTCACTGCTGTAGTCAAGACCTTCACTCATCAGGTGATGGAAATACTTCACACTGTTTCTTACACCACATCTTGTGAGGGCAGGTGGGTAAAATCAAGAAAAGACAGTAAACTCACAGCTGGCATAGGAACGGTTGTCATCCTCACACATTTTGTGCAATTGTTGGTATTCTTCTTGGGCTAGTTCAAAACGCTGCTGCTTTATTTGGTAAATCTCCTTCTTGGCATTGAGTGCCTCCTGGGCAACTATTAAATATTCCTTTAGCATGCGTTCTTGCTCCCTTCTCCATTGTTCCCTTGGGTCCTCAATTTGTGTGAGCTCTAAGGAGAAAAAAGTGAAAGCATTAAAATAAAATTATATGAAATTTTGTGCTACGAAGTCCAAATTATTTTTGTTAATGTTCATTCTCAACCAGCACACCTGACACTACAGTGCACAAAATCACTCCAGCTAGGATGAGAAGAAAGAAGGATGCAGAGTGAAAGAACAGGAAAAGCCTTTTCAAATATAAAAGGCATTTAAATGTTATTCTTTTCTTTACAAAGTGCAAACCCAAAGAAAACGGTATTTTGGCTCTAACCTTCCATCATAGCCAACATGAAAATTCCAAGAACGACCTAAAAACCCAGAACCACAAGGAAATGCAAAGATATCTCAATGCTTAACCCAGGAGTCAATAGATAGCTGGAACTACCTTAAGATACTGCAGTGAGGGGAATCCCACAACAATGTATAAGACGACGATGGAGTTGGAAGGACGGATGAAGCAGTATTTTTGCAGATGTTCAGGGATGATTTTATTTCTCCAGCAGCATGGCCGGAGTTCCCGAGCAGACTCCTCTGACCTTCTCCCCCCCCCCCCCCCAGCTCCCAGGCACCCAAACCACCCAATCAGGAACAGATATGGGGCACACGTGACCTGGGGACAGGGACAAGGATGCACCTCCACAAGATACTACATACAACTTTGCAAGTGTAACATCTTAAAAGGCCAGAGACTACCCCTGCATAATTAAGAATAAGCCAATTTTACAGAGAAGTCAGCACCTTTGTCTCGAATCCATAAATCATTTAAATCACTTCTTTTTTTTTTTTTTTTTGTCTTAAGAAACAGTGGTCTGATGTTTTTCCTTGCCAGGGTTTAGAACAGTTTTTATTTAAACACAAACCAAAACCAAGTTTCCCATATCTATTGATTTTTAAAGTTACTACTGCAAAACAACCTCTTTGTAGTTGCAAAGGCATTTGAGGATGACACACATTAAAATCCTAAAATATTGGTTCATTTGGAGGGGTTCTGTGAGTCAACAAGTATGTTTTATATGAGGATGTCCATGTAAAGCCTTGTGTTTAAGTGTAATGTTAATTTCTGATGACTGAAGCACTACCACCAAGAAGTTGCTGCAGACACAAGGTCAGTGTTCAAAGAAGTGGCAAAACCTGCAGCACAGTCAAGAGGTAAGCACCTAGCAATTTTTCCAAACTTGGATTCTCACAACAGATGAAAGCCAGTTATGTTTTGCATTAATCCTGAGTACGTAATTCAGTGTATTGGTGCCAGTGATGAAATACAAAACTGTAGAAGGTTGAACCCAACAGATTAAGAACTCTAATGGTGTCAAGGACATGCCAGCACCTCTACCATTCGAGAGCCATCAGAAAATTAAATAAACAAAAACAGAAAGCTTATCAAAGAACAGTGCTTCCAACAGATTTGCAGATTAGGTTCCTAAATAACCTTTTCTCTTAACAGCTGTACCTTATCTCTCTCTGCAACTCCTCACATTGAAAAAGTATAAAAGTATAAAAGTATAAAGACAGTGCCTACAGTTCTGCAATTTCTCCCCACTTCCCAGGGACCCCTTTGATTCCCTTCTGGCTCCCATGACCCCAAACTATCTCCTCAGCCAAGGACAGGATGTGCTTTGGCTTGTTGAGTTGCTGTAAATCCTTCTCTACATGGAGGGCAAGCAGAAGAAAAGAGAGTTCTGACTGCTGACCACCATTCACTGAGGGCATTTCAATTTCCACTGCTGCCTCATTTGTCCATAAGTACCCCTGAAATCTGTGCAAATTTTAATATTCCTGAAACTGCAAATCCCCCATGGAAACTATGAAATAAAATATAAATAATACATACTACAAAGTAAATATTTATAATTACTAGGATCCAGTTTTTCTCTTTGAAGAGGAAATTATCAGTCCTAATCTCAATAAACAGCCCAGGCTAAGGTGTTACATTCTATTACACATTAAGCTTCTGAGGTCCTATACTTCCGAGCCTGCATCTGTCACAGAATTACTTCACAAGCCTCCTGAAATGCTAGCAGCACTCGTCTGAGGTAGAAAATCTGTTTCATGCAGTAGTGACGTTTTTTCTGGTTTATGAAACTTTGCCCTGGACTTCTAAACAAGTTTGCCACATAACAAGACTAAAGCTACATTGTGTGATAAAATTAACTTCCTTTATTTCTTTACAATCAATTAAAAAAAACACTATAGTAACTCAAGAACAGTCCTAGACAAATGCAGAGAATATATTATTCCCTCACTGGGGAATGCCCAACTGCTTAGAGGAGACTTCAAAGGCTCCCAAGACTCTGAGGAGGAGGGAAAGGAATTCTGTGGCTGGCAACCGCCAAGGTTTTTAAGCAATGGTTGGACAACAGCCAAGAGCAGCTTAGTAAGGGTGTCAACAAAGTACTGAATTTACAGAACAAGATGGAGATTGGGGTTGGGAGCACCATTGAGATATACAGAAGATTCTTCTGTTTCTGGGGGTTTTTTAATATAAATGGAAAGCTATTGCCTAGAAATCTTTTTCTTGCTTCCTGAGTAAACAAACATGGCAAAAGACTTAGAAAAAAAATCAGATGTATTGCTGTTTTCTTTTAGAAGGTGCAAGGGCAAAAAGCTTGAGAAAGTGCACAAAGCATCAGAGCTCCCTGGTAAGCGTAGAAATACTCTCTTTGAATTATCCCTTGCATTTTCTCACAGTATTTCTTGACACCAAAGCACTTCTGTTTTGTCAATTAACACAGAACTTCTCTGCTGCGTAAAGGACTTAACCCAGTCAGCCACAAAAGGCAGTCCAAATGTTTTCTCCTGAAGCTGCCATTCCAAGTGGTTTAGACATACTCATTTCAGAAAAACATTTCTTCAGCTCCTACACCATCTCTGCCACTTGCCTGACACTATTTCACGATGTACATGATTGTCTACTCATTAGTTCTCACTTCTACAAAGGAAGTTAATGCAGTCTTGATTGGTACCTTTGTTGTCCACAGTTTAAAAATTGGATCAAGTATCCTACTAATTTTTGAATAATAATTATCCAGCTATAATATCAACATTGTCTTCCCTCTTATTATAAATCTTGCTGGCATTTGAAAGCACTGTATTAGCCTAAGGGTGACAAACCCATTTTACTGTGACGGTTCAATTACCATTTAGGATAATATCTGTGGGCTGCAAGTAATTAGTTATCATGAAAGAGACTAATTTTGCAACCTTGTTAATTGCTGAATGATACCTTTAATTCAGTTCAGCACTGTCCCTATGAAGCTTCTATCCCTCTGTTCATACATTAACTTTATTTCATATCTAATATGATTAGCTTTACTTTTCCAGACTCATTAATATTCATCTTTTCTTTCTGTATACCCACTGATCATTTGGGAACTCAACTGCTCTTTGCAAAAATTCTCTTCTACAAGTTTTCCTCTCAGTTGCACAGAAAAAAATGCAAACCAGATCTGACATGCCTACAATGATTAATATACCTTCTGTAAGTTCAGACTTGAAGTCTGTGGTAAAGCTGCTAATAACAAAATTCAAAAAGCAAAAGAGAGCCTTTTTTTTTTGCATGTGATGGTGATTGTTATTCCTATCACAGAGGCCTATTGGTAGCTTTAAGTCACAGCATTGCAGTAGGAGTTCATGTTCTCCTCCTTTTCTGAAGGAACTCTAAAACCACTGGCAAATTTAAAAAAAAAAATTAAAGAGTTGGCAGTACCCTCTTTTTTTATATATATCTGCATTCACACACATACTTTGGTGCAAGTACACTCCCCATTACTGTACTCCAATGTAATCCTCACTTTTTATTAAATTTCAACATTACTAAAGTTACCATGACAGCAACCCTTAAACTAATACTTTTTTTAAACAGAGTTATTGTAAGAATTACCTAAGAGTCTGTACTTATTGCCTTTCAATTTTTTTGTCTATCATTGTGATTAATGCATTAACACCTATTTAAAATTTATCATTTAGTTAATGATCTTTGTTACATTTCAAAACAAGTAAGTACCTGTGTAGGTCAAACAATACCATGGGAACATTTATTATTCCATTGTCTGGGTTTTTTAAAGCAAGTAATTGTGAAACCACAATGCACAAGTCATTCCAATGACGGCTGGAAGCCCAAAATTATTTCTACACTTTAATTTTTTAATTGACTAGATTTCAAGTAGATAGTATTGAGGTTGGTTTTTTAGATTATACCATTTACCATTGCTGTGATAGCCCATATAACTGCTTTCTTCTTTTCTTAACCCCTCAACAGCTGCCAATTCCCACAATACTGAAAGCATTCACTCAATGGCGATAAGAGGTGCAATGATAGCACAACAGTAACAGCAGCAGCAGTACAAAGCTATAAAGATAAGACATTTTTTTAAAAACGAGAAGTGGCATATGTGCCATAGTGATGATACAAAGCTCAGCAATAGTCCAAAAGGGAAAGCATTCAAAATTAGTTTCCAAAAGGGATATCTGTCATCTTTTTGATAGTATTTTGTACTGTATTAAAAGCATAAAACATGCACTGCTTCACTGTATTTCACAGTGTTTCTGATTAAAAATCAGCACATTTCTCTCAGAATGTACTCTGGTTTTCAATAAAGAAGAGAGAACTGTGGATGACTGGAAAAACAGGAAATATAAGAATATAACACAAAAATCTTTCTGATATATGACAAAAAGCAATAACAAAATTACTAACACTTCACAGTATGATCAAACCAAAATATTTGTATGCACTATAACTCAATCATAGGTTGTAAAATTCTTTACAAAAAATGCCCCCATGTGAAAGATAAGGAAACATATTCTGCAAGAAATTACTTGCATACATTTTCTCACTGTAGCATGAGGTGTACAAATGGTATTGGAAGCAAAGCTAGTGCCAAGAGTTAACACCAGCTTCCTCAAAACAAGCATACATCTACTCACGATTTATGTGGTCCATATAATAAACTCCAATCTGTTGATCGTAAACAGTTTCCCATCCTAAAGGAAGTTCATCACCAACACAGTCAGCAAACGTCAATGGCTTTGTAATCCTGTAAAAATAAAAATAACACAAATTAATACAAAAGGTGCAGAATTTACAATGCAATGAATGTTATTACATATTTTGAAGATACTTTGCCAGCTGATCAAAAAGTAGTTACGCTACTTAGGAATGTGCTGATAATTACAAACATACAGTTTCAAAATAAATTTTCATTTAAATATGCTGACAGATACTCTCCAAACAGGTAAGACAAGCTTCTCCCCTCTAGTTTCTATGTATAACAATTTAATTATAATGGCATGCAGTCCTGCCAGTTCTTCTCTCATATTGCAAAGAACACAAATGGGAAGCTGGTGTTCACCACTGCTGAAACTACTCGAAGCTTTATAGATTTTAACTTATTTCAGGTGACAACATATCATAATTGCTTGTCTTTAAAAAATAACTTAGAACTCAAGACAGCACTATATAACAGACTTCCTCTTTTCAATTATACATTTCCAAATATTAATACTCTCTTGGTCCACATATATCCAAATTACTTCCTCTCCCTCAAAAAGAAGAGATACACAAATGTCTCTGAAAAATTCTGAAGCAATTAGAGCAGAAATAGTAATTAATAAGTAACAGCATTTTACTATCTAGCAGTTTAACATATCACAACCCTTGCTAGCCAAAGATATATCAGTGGGTAATAGAAAACCAAAACAGCCATGTCATTGGCAGGAACATTGAAAGTACTGGGTTCCATAATATACAGAAAGACTCTAAAACAACACTGCTCTAGAACAGCAAGGTATATAAAAAACTAGGAGGAATAAATTACATAAATATAAAAGCCCTTACGCTCAGTCTAATCACGTCTATTACCTAATATTAATTTTAATCTTTACCCCTAGGATAATGTTTCCCTCTAAAAGCTGTCACAAAATTAATTTATTGAAAAGCTACTAATAAAGTAATTTCAATTATACATGGGATATAGACACAATATCTTCCTCACATATTTGTTGCAGCATTTCTAATACCTAGAACAATGACAACTTTGCAAACATTAAATACATACATTAATTTAGGGATTGACTTAAATTGAGCATAATCTATAGCATAATACTGTTTGTTGTAATTCTGTTTGTATGCTGTAATACCCAATTAAGGTTTTCTGACACCAGATCTTGACTATGCTTACAAATACACTAAGGAACTGAGAGATCATTAGGATTCATAATTGCACTTCATCTGATAACACCTGTATAAAACAGTAACTTTGTCTGAACCAAAGTATGTCTGTCTTTGAACTTAGAAGTCCTTTCCCACCTCAAAATAAAACCAACCAGAACAATCCAGTGGTAAAGACTTCAAATCATGGAAATATTACTACAGCTACATTCTAGCCAGTCCAATGGTGCAGTAAGCACACCACTCAACCCTCAACAAACAGCAAAAAAATTCACACACAGCAAACAGATAAAATGCATTTACCTGCCTCCTGAAACTATTTTAGTATTCTTAAGATTAGTGTTCAAAATTAACTGTAGTAGAACAAAAAAAAAAATATCCTTACTAGTTTCAATGTAATGTTTCAACAGCTCTGCACAGCAGTACAAAGATCAAGCTGTTCAGGTCAAATAATAGCTTGATCCTATTCAGTGGATTCTCCAACACATACAAACAGTTTAACAAGATGAAGACGTACATAAACTTGTGTACCACTATTTAAAGATTTTCCATTACCGACAAATATGTAGTTTACATCATGTAATCGTGCAAATCCAAAGATGCTGTATTCAAGAAAGAAAATGTTACTAGGAACTGACATATGCACTCTCACTAATTCATCAAGCAGTCAGGCAGACCAGATATTGCAAAGTACTCCTGATCTCCCTGGAATTCAGTCAAATATTAAACATACAATGCGTGGCATTTTTTCTTAAACTCCCATGGTCTTGTTCTGAAGA
Source organism: Lanius collurio (assembly GCA_020086605.1). Taxonomy (NCBI): domain Eukaryota; kingdom Metazoa; phylum Chordata; class Aves; order Passeriformes; family Laniidae; genus Lanius; species Lanius collurio. The sequence continues at coordinate 23,444,532 of JACBWW010000007.1, read as the reverse complement.
CATCATGTTTACAGTTTCTCAAAGTAGTCTAGACATCAGCTCCTAAATTACCACACTATAGACAAGATTTTCTTTGGAATGAGTTATGAGACTTGCTTGCCTGTTATACAAACACACCCTCCCCCTTTATTCATAAATAAAACCTGCACGTGATACTCTATACCTTTCACACTACAAAAATTTTAATTCAATGCTCTCCGTGATCCAGCCAGGACTAAAACCAGCAGGACAAGGACAATGTTCACTTTTTGGAAAAGAGAGACAAGAAAACCAATGCATCTGGTCTAACCAGTTTTCATTACTGTGCTACAAAAGCGTGTGTGAACAGTTTAATTAATGGTTTTGAATGAAAACTTGTAGCAAAAAAACCCCAACACATAAAAAGCTGTGTTCCAGATATTTAGACCATTATTAAGTTGATGCTGCTCATTTTAAACTACAATCAAAGTTGCTCCAAATTGGATTCCCTTCAAAGCATAATGTCACACCGACTCTCAATTCAGTCACATTTATACCTATGTAGTTGGACCTTCAGCCAAAGACACGAAACTAAGAATTGGAAATTTCTGCCTGTGTTTTGCACTGCTTTGACTAAGTGAACTGAAAAAATACCTTTCTGGTTTAACCAGCACAACTCTGAGGACAGTTTCCCTTACTGTTAGGGTTTTTCAGAATAACAAAGACAAAATGCAACAGATGCAGATATCTACGCTGGAGGTAAGCCACAAATTACAGCAGTTAACTGCTGAAATTAAGTATCTTCTGGAAATAATGCTTTACCCACTGGGTTTGTTTTAGTTAGCTAAAGTTCTATAAAATAAAACAGATCTTTTCTACTTGTTTACAAAGAATTGTACAAGGTACATCTGTTAAAACATTTCAAAGTATTGAAATAAAGACAAAAAATTTTTCAAAGCATTATCAACACAAAGACACAACAAAAGTACTGCCATCTTTGATCAAACAAAAACTGGGGCTGTCCCAAACTGTGCTATTCACAGCAAAGAAACACTAGGGCAATACTTGTGATCGGTAGTAAGCAATAATACATTCACCCATTATCACCTCCCGTTTCCCCCAAAACACCTGGCAGACTCTAACAAGAAGGTTCTGAACTTTCAGCTGAAGATGAAAACCCTCTAGGACCAGTTTACAGCATTAACTCTTTGTGGCCACTGGACCTACAGGCCAGGTACAAGCAACAATTCTCCATGGGGGTGAATTCTGCACAGATCAAAAAAACAACCTTAACTTCAGATTAACTGACTTTATCCTTTCCAAAAGTAATGATGCTCCTCAGTCTTTATGCACCCAATCTTTTGTGACTCTGAAACTCTTCAGAAGCAAATACAGAATCATGTAAGAAAGCTTCCATAATCCAAATCCAGTCTATCAAGACAAGAGAAAAATCTTTGAGCAATGTCATGCACCTCAGATCTGTCACTTCTAACTCTGCCCAAATTATATGTTTTCATTAAGGTACTTTCACACAATCCAACAACACATCTGAAAACCCAAGTTTTATTCACATTTTCTCTGCATTAATTATCAAGCTAAGCAGTTAGAAAACAGAAATTAAACTGCAAAATAAAATCAAACAAGTGACTAAACCAAGTTTTTTCTCTTCCTTGCATACTTATTTCATATCTTTATCCACTACAATACAAAGAAGGATTCCAGAACACATTAGTACAGCTTTCTGAATATGCAGCAGCAAAACAAGTATTTCTTGAGTGCATTAGTTCATGGCAGGGACTGGATGGGAAGAAGACAAGACATTAAAAGACAATGGCTAAATACCATTTTAGACAAATTATTTCAAAAGTGCTTTCAGCTTTAGATACATTGTTAACAGCATCTAATTTCAACCCTCTCCTTCCCCCCAAAAAAGAAACCCCACAGAAAGCATCAACCTTTAAATAATAAAAGAAATTGTCTGGGTCCAAAGAAAAGATGTACTTCACATCTCCAAAGCACAGCCTGATGGATAGAGTAGGGCAACTTCATTGTCACAGACCTTCAAAACCAGAAGCAGATCACTAAAAACACAAGGCTTTGGAAAATATTATATAAGATCCTAAGTCTTCCCATGGGCCTGATGCCACATTAGAGGGCCCAAGCTGCTTGAAATCCCTAGGTCTAATTGAGTAAAACTTCCCCTGGTAGGAACTAAATTAACACAAACAGAGCCTGTTTTTCCAAGATCTTGAACAGGAAATCAAAAAGGTGTTCCAAATTAGAAATACTGTTTTAAACTAGGTGCCCTCCTTTAAACAATGCCTAGACACCTAAATTACACACAGGGTCACCCCACCTTTCAAAGTGGGTCTGGGTTAAGAGGAAAGCACTAACTGTGAGGGCTAATTATAAAAAGTAACCACCAAGTTCTGAACAAAAGTCACTGTCTGTAGGAGACAGAGAGAAGGATGCAAGAATAGAAGCTGTCAACAGTGCTTTTAATTTTGTTCCTGATTTTGGTGAGGTCCAATGGCAGCAAAAAAATACCTAATAAAATTTGATACACCTCCAGAGACAACCAGGAGAAAAATTTCCTTAAACCTGATCTCAGTCTGAATTGTCATCTAATGGGATAGATGTTTTTTCCTGACAAATGTGCATACAGAAACTGTATTACTAATTTACTAGGAAACTGTATAAATTTACATTAGAGATCTAAAGAACACCATGCAATTTAAAAATGAGTAATAGAGTAACTAGAAAAGACATGGCAATCTGGTAAATCTAGCAATAGTTTATCCAAGGAAAGTATTATGCCAAGTATATTACTTAAGTGTCACAAGGCAAGAAAGAGAACAGGCAAAATGAGAAATCAGACACACTTTAAAGCTTTCAGTGATTTTTTTCTTACCTCCTTCCAAATATGAATTTAAGTTACAGACATTGTAATACAGTTCAACTAACCCTCTTGTCTTGTACCATAGCTCTTATCCCCTCCAACTGCACAGAGGAGGAAAAAAAAAAAAAACAAACCACCAACAAAACCCACCTGAACAAACCAAATCAAGAAATTGAGAAGGAACAGAAGATGATTTTTTTGTTGTTGTTGTTTCACGGACAGAGGTAAGAAGAGCTGCTTACACTAGGGGGATAATGGGAGGATTGCTGTTATATTGTTTTTAGAAGTCACACTGCAGTCCTGGAAGCACTTCGACATCTTTCACCACCACAGCTCTGGCCTGGGCAGCAAGACCATCTCTGTGAGACACAGAAAGGGTGTGGTAGCCACCGAGCTGTGCCACGGCTCCGGGCAGGCTGCTCTCCCCAGCAGCCACTACCCCTGAGCAGGGCAGGGACACTGCAGGCACACACTGCCCAGCTGCTGAAGGAAAGAGCTTCCTCCACAGGGCAGAAACAGGCAAACACGCTGCCTCACCCCAGGGCAGCACATTTCGCAGTAAATGCCACCATGAACTCCAGATCCTCTGTTACAGCACTCGGAGTACACCATGGTTTTCCTCCTCATCTGTCCTCCATCCACTCAGCTCTCTTCAAGCAGCCAAGTCATAAAAATGAACTGGATTTCGAAATAAAGTTTGGCAAATTACATACCGACTGCTTAGTCAAAAGTACAACAAAGTTCACCAAACTATACATATCTTTTCAAGATATAAGGTTTTATAACCTTTTTCTTAATCCAAATTATATATCTTCATTTTAATACGTAATTTAACCTCAGACTGTATAACTTACTGAACATCTAATCAATTCTTCCTTAAAATAAATCTACAATACAGATGGCCAGACTGAAACTTACACAAATGAAATTCTGTGCTCAGGACAAAGATTTTAAAAAGGTAACGTGTTCAGAGTCATTGCTGGGATAAATTTCCCTTGAAAAAAAAAACTATACCCTACAGCAAGGAAATAACAGCACCAACTCTTATAAAAGTCACTTGAAATTCAGTCTTTTTGAGATCACACTGTATTTGCATCTATTTATGTTATTATTGTATTTCATTATTTTCTCTTTTTTTCTCAACAGCAAATAAACCAAAGACAGTGCTAATACTCTCCAATCAGTGTATTTGCTTCAATTTACAGTAACACAAGCCAACACAGCATACATCAATGTGCAAAACAGAAGGAACAGGATGGCATTAGCCAGTCATTTGTACAGTAATAAACCAACATCATGAAGTGTGAGGAAAATCACACTTGTGTGATCACTATCAGACCATTTTTTTAATTTAAACTCTGAACAGTTAGATTTTGTGATGCAAAATATATGTAAAGCTACACAGCTAAGAGAGAACCTATTTGTTGACTTACAAGAAGTAACAGCAGTATACATCATCTATAAACATATCTAAGAAATGTCCCCAAGGATGCCCTCTTACCTTTCACTATTCTAGAAACAATAAACATTTACTAAACAAGCAACAATAGACAAATAACATACTTTTGTTTTTACCCTTTATCATAATCCCCAAAACCTAAACAGCTGAAAAATACTGGCTTAGTATGTTGAAACATAAAATGCTATGTCCAACTGCAGCTCTCGCATAACTTGTCTGTCTGCTCAAGAACTGTTGAAACAGTTCCACACAAGCAGCCAAGTCTTCCAGCACCTATCCATTTCTTAACAGCAGCTATGATCCATATCCAAATTCAGAACACAAATATTAACAGAAATTCTTGCTGAAAATATATCCACATTTCATGTACATGATGCAAATATCTCAAAAATCACAGCTAGGTTAAAAGTCAGTGCTTTTAAGAAAACTGTTTTTGTTTCTGCAATTTATTGTGGTTTTTACAGAAGATAAACAGTAAAAAACTGGGCAGAGGGGTTAAGTAGGACTGTTCATGAATGCTTTAAAACTTAATTTAGTTTGTGTATGCGTAGATAGCTTAAAGTGGCCAGCAACTGTACAAAGTCACCAGCTAAAACCTAAGACAAGCAGTGGGGCAAAGACAATTGCTGGAGGGACTGGCTGAAGAAAAGCAGACTGGATGGCAGATGTCTGAACATCTAGAGTAGAAAGTAGACAAAATTATACATGGCAGCTGGGAATAAAGTGTAAGCGGAAAACAGCAGGGATATGTGGCAGATAAGACAGTTAAGGAAGGGAAATTTGGAGACTACAGTTTCTGATGACAAATTGCATCTCCAAAACGGATTTCAAATTGCACCTTTGTATTGAATACGCTCTTTGCTAGAAAGAGTAACATGCAAAATATTTACAACTTTTCTTTTCCCAGTGCTACTCAAAAATTTCTAAATATTTACAAGATCTTCTCGAGGACTTTCATAATGTGTGAGACTCCAAAAAAAAAAAATACCTAAAACCAAATGAATAAGAATCAAAAGCCTAAACTAAACAACAAAGAAAATTGACCAGAGAATTTCAAAATCTGAGAAGCAAGCTGAATTCTTCCATTTGTGTGAGAAGCCTAACATGACACTACACGTGTCCAGACACAGCACAGCTTTAGAGTGAGCAAGTATGCAGTGCTCTAGTTTCACTGATTCTGAATCAACACTTATACCTTTTTAACCAACATCTGTTCATAGCAGCATTTTCCAACTACGTATGACTGATAATCAAGGTACTAGTTAGTAAAGGCCAGGCACATAGTTATCCATTTATTTCTTCCATCCTCTGAACTACAGCTCTGCAACCTTCCACTGGAGACAAGCAAGTCATCCACCTATCAGATTTCTATGTCCTCAGAATATACTAAAACCCATTTCTATGTTCAGTTCTAACAAACTGCTTGACAGTTGTAACCTCAGTTTTGCAAAGACTCCTCTGGTTTAAGAATATAAATTTCTGGCTAGCTTATTTGACCATGATGCTGCCCATCAGTTAACTAAACCACTGTAGAAGAGTCAGTGGGATAGGTGATAAGTGCTTCACCCTTACACAGAGGAGTGTGTATGAGCTTGTAAGTGTATGCCTATCCCCAGAAAACTGTTCACCTCTGATTGCTGGTCACAACTTCTGTAAGCAACTATCAGATGAGGAGGAAACACCTGCACTTTCCTAATGGAAGTCACCCGAGCAAGGGTGAAAAAGTGCATCTGGCAAGATCTTACCAGCAAGTTCTTAGTAATAAGCATTTTGCACATGAACGCAAATCATGGGAGGAATTCAAAGCAGGAAGAAAACGTAGCAGACAGGAAAACAGTCCCCAGCAGACAAGGAGGAACAAAAATGGGACATAAAACTCTGAATTCAAGTCTGTGAAGCTCCATGTGTTAGAAAAGGAGGCATCAAAAGAAGATTTACATCTCAGTAAGAAGTAAAATGGTCTTAAATGCTGCAAGACACTATGATGCAGTCTAATATTTCCTGAGGACTCTTGCATGATCACTTGAAGCTCATATCAAAAGTGATTAGAACATCCTCACTATTACATTGCCTCTTTCACTTCCAGTTTATTAAAATGTATTGGCTATCACTGCTCGCTAGAGCAGTAGAGATGCAAAAGTGTAAAGTTCTTCAAAAGTGTCTGCCCATCTACTACGTTATCTTGCTAACCTCAGATGTCCTGTACCCAGAAAGATTATGCCAGCCTTAACTATCTTGTTACCTTTATGCCTGACCTTGCTAGACTAAACTTTTCTTCAAAATTTTGAAGTCTAGGTGACTATCCCAAACATTATATCAGAAATTTTTCTACAACTTTCTAAAACAGCAAAACGTAACATAACAATGGTAATTCAAGTTTCTGTAGATTTGTATTAGTTATCTCTTCACCACTGAAGGTGTTCCCCTCCCTTAAATTTATCATTCTTCTTCATCCATTATCCAGACTGGAAATAACTAAATACATACATGTGTGTGCATATACATATATGTACACACATACCCACATGCAAGTGATTTGTGCACAAAATTTATTGATTTGTCTAAATACCATGCAAATGTCAAATGACTGAAGCTTAACTTAAGACATTCTTCAATACAGAAAGCACTGTGAAACATTTTTGTGAACACTTTAAACCATTTCAGACATGTATGTCTCAGCGAAACAGAATCTGACATTAACTGGTAGTCTTTGGGCTGACTAGAAGGCAAGCAGCTGAAGGTGCATAGAGGTTAACATCAGAATCCTGAAGTATATATGCAATTACATCCCAATGGATGCAGGACTGGAAGGGATACAAGCAAGTCTGCAGACAATACAAAACTGGGAGGAGCTGCTGACTCCCTCAAAAACAGGGAGGCCCTGCAGAGAGACCTTAACAAATTAGGAGAGATGGGCAATCACCAACTGCATGAAGTTCAACAGGGAGAGTGCCAGATTCTGCCCCTGGGATGGGGCAACCCTGGATGTACAGACTGGGGAATGAGAGGCTGGAAAGCAGTGCCACAGAAGGGACCTGGGGGTCCTGGTTGATTGCAAGATGAACATGAACCAGCAGTGCCCTGGCAGCCAGGAGGGCCAAGCGTGTCCTGGGGGGCATCAGGCACAGCATCACCAGCCTGGCAAGGGAGGGGATTGTCCTGCTCTGCTCTGCACTGGGGCAGCCTCACCTCGAGTGCTGGGGGCAGTTTTGGGCACTGCAATGTAAGAAAGACATTAGGGAGCATCTAAAGGAGGGCAACATAGATGGTGAAGGGCCTTGAGGAAGCCATATGAGAAGCAGCTGAGGGCACTTGTTCTGTTCAGCCTGGAGGAGACGGAGGGGAGGCCTCATCGCAGTCTACAGCTTCATCATGAGGGGAAGAAGAGGGGCAGGTACTGATCTCTTCTCTGTGATGATCAGTGATGAGACCCAAGGGAATGGCCTGAAGTTGTATCAGGGGGTTTAGGTTGGATATAAGGAAAAGATTCTTCACCCAGAGAGTTTGGCTGCTGGAACAGGCTCCCCAGGGAAGTGGTCACAGCATGAAGCCTGACAGAGTTCAAGAAGCATTTGGACAATTGTCTTGGGCACATGGTGTGACTCTTGGGGATGGTTCTATGCAAGGCCGAGAGCTGGACTCTATGATCCTTGTGGGTCCCTTCCAACTCAGCATGTTCCACGATTCCGTGGCAATCTCTCTCATACACTAAGAAGGTCCATCATTCTAGAAAACATGCCAACAAACAACAGCTAAAGGGATTTTTTATTTCAGTACTCTAAGAGAAACAATGTTTTAGAAAAGGCTATAGCTAATGTTCCCCTACATGTAAACTGAAGTTTAATGACACTAGAGACAGATATCTGAGATATCTGAGATATCTGTCATGCCTATATGCACAAACAAGCCTAGCACTACTATCAGTGAAAATTTAGTTCATCTGGTGTTTTAAAATATTTTAAGCCCCAATCCTCCAAAAACTTACTATACTTGGAGTATATTCAATTAAATTTTACTAAAGTTATTTTCATGAAACTATTTTCACCAATAAGTATTATTCAATTATATTAATAAAAAAAAATCCACATTTTAAAAGTTACCAGAAACCATTTCTAGAGAAATTAAGCAGAAACTGACAAACAATGGGAGGAAAAAGTAAATGCAACTGTACTGAGTATAAAAAAAACGGTTGACAAAATACATATTCAAGATACCATTCTTTTCAAGTCTTGGAACAAAGTGATGTGTAGATAAGTATCAAAAGAATACGCATACCATGACTTCACATACATCCTATTCAAAACAAATTGTGAGGTAAAACAGTAAACAAAGGCCTCACACCCAGAAAAGTCTACAATCCCAGCTAATATTAGAAATTCAAGACAAGAGTTTCTCATTTAATCTTTCAAAAGAGCTTTTCTCCTCCTTGTCTTCCAACACACTTGAAAACATGTTATATTCATCCTGTATTTTACCTAAAAGTACCACATACGGCATTTCTCAAACATGTTCAATTATCACATTCCTGGAAATTTTATGGACTCTTCTGTACCATTTCTATGTAATGCCTTCTAACAGGCTACTGAGCTGTCATGCACTGACTTTGCCTGTAAAGCAGAGAAATTTTGCCTTGTACAAGGCCACAGCTCTGGCTCCAAACCCCTCAGTGGAGTGGGTGTCCATGGGCACGGAGGGAAACCCCTCAACCAGAGAGGATGTCACATTGCACTCCAGCAGTCCCAGGCCCAAACTGCACTGCAGATCCATAAGGAAGGCTTTCCAGACTGCTCCTCTTAAGTTTTGAACTACATTAATAAAGCAATACCTTATGTGAGGGTGAAAGAGAGCAAATAATGTGACATGCACACTGCATCCAAGGGCACCATGTCAATCACTTGCCTGAACAGTTACTAAGCTTGACTTAGCACTAAGCAACTGAAGTGGAAATATGTTGACAGGATCTTTGATGCCTTTGGTTTCAGAGTCCATTTCTTGCAAGCACTGATCTACAGCAGTCACCTCATCATTTAAGGTTTTTCCACTCTTCCGGGAGTAACAGAGCCTTAATAAAGCATAAATGGATGGATGCTTCAGCTGCCTAGAAGTGGTGATGGGCAAGGCATTAGTGACTATTATATACACCAACATCCTCAATCTACCCATTTATTTCAAAGCTCCATGTTTTAAGTGGTATTACAAAAACAGTTAATGATTACCTATAAGGTATTAAAAGTGGTCTAAAAATAAATCCATTAAAGAAAACTGTGCTTAAAATGCATCCTATTTTCCAAACTTACCAGGAGAGCTAACAGAAGAAATTTCATCTCCCTAAAATCTTTGCTGCTTTTATACCAATGGAGGAACAACCGTTCTGCAAAGTAAAATAATTTCTTTAAGCCAAATAACTGCCTAAGGTAAAAAGCAATGATTCTTCAATGATTTCCAGCCTTGCTACATTTCCTTCTCCACAGCTCACTCTGCCTTTAAAATTACAAATATAGCTCTCAAATTATTTAGACCTTATGACATGTTAGTCTATATAATTTCTGAACTTTTGATTCGCAGCATTCTCAATCTACCAGTCACAAACAGAAATTCATGTTACCTACATACACATAATGTTAATATAGGTGTTGTGGACAAGATTCTATAAAATGTACACTTGAACTTTTAGTAGTGCTTCCACACTCCAGGTTAACACCCTTCTCAGACAGTAATTTTCAAGCTTTTAGGAAAACTTAGCCCAGCCCCTGTTTCCCAATATGCAGTTATCCTACTATTATTATCATTCCTCAAATGCTTCCTACAGTCTTCCTTAATGCTGACCTTGCAAATTAATGCAGTATATTCTCCAATTAATATAAGTAATTTAGTAATATAACCCAAAATCACTTTTACAGATTCATGTTCATCTGAAATCTTTAAGAGGTTGAACTTACGAAGCTTGATGCTATTACTTCTTTGTCTGCCAGTAGTTGTACAATGTATTTTGTTTAAGTTTCCAGTTAGACTAATAAAGTAGTTCCAAATAAGTAATACAAGAAATTACTCATAACTTCACTATCATGCTTTTACATATATAGAAGAATAAAAAATACTTTGGGGAAAAAACCTAGAGAAATCCAGAGAAATAATATACTTCTAATGAATTATAATAATGCAGTGCGAAATAAAAGTCTTAGAAGAATCTGCTCAAACCCAATATAAAAAACACCTCAAACTGTCACTAAAATAATTTTTGATACAAGAAAATAAATCAAACCATAAAACAACACAAGCAGTGTTAGGAATTATTTTACAGTATAAAATTTCACATATACCAGAAAATCAGAAAGTAAAAACCAGTCAACAGGAGATAAAGCTCAGTTCTAGAAGACTGACTGTGTCATCAAACCTACAGTGATCTTAATTTGAACATAACTGAACATCAACAAATACATCTTCATTAAAATGGCAGTGGAAATCAGATTAAATTTATAGTAAGATACTGAAGAGACTTCAACAGTAGATGGCCTCCTCTTCTTCCTCCCCATCTCCCATGACGGAGAAGGTTAAAAATAGAAGCTTCCGTTTCCTTAGATTATTTCGCTTTAAACTTTTCTAGAGCACTGAAATAGCTACTTTGCCAGCTTCCTACATTTGTGTTAGAAAAGGAGTGTTAAAAACACGCATTTACAGCAACTCAGGAAACTGACTTCTGTGGTTTGCATTATTATTATCACTCATAAATGACAAGTCTCTCTAGAAGTGGTATCTCTTCCAAAGTTTCCTTTTGGATATTGCTCACCCAAAGGTCCCCTGCACCACACAGGAACATATTTTGGGAATAAGCTGTACTGGCATATTTTTCTATATTTATGCATTCCTTTGCAGTTAGTAAATGCAGATATATTCAGTGCACAGTGCTCAATTCCCCCTATCCAAAAGTAGCCCCAGTAGTAGGACAGAAAGCTTAAGAGCTGTAGAAAGACAGCGCCAGCTCCCTCCCTCCCTGCCCTGAGCCTCCAAGGAGGTGAGCCACAGGAATCCCCAAACTTCCACCATAGCAGCACAGAGTGGTGCCAGTTGTCCAGGTTCATATTTTAAGGTCAGAAAGTCACCAGCATCATCCAGTTCAACTCCTGCATAATGTAAGCCACAAAACTTCAGCTGGTAATCCTTGCATCAAGCCCAACCTCATGGGTGACCTAGAGCATATCTTCCATAGTGACAAGAGCAGTGTTTATAAATACTGAAAAGATGTTCAAGCAGAGTAAGTATCTGAATTCTTTATCTGGAAGCACTGCATATCAACAACAAGAAGCAGCAGGTATCTAAAGTCTGCTGCAATATGATGTTGTATCACCTGCACATTACTGTAATGCAGTGCCACCCATTCATTAGGAAGTCTGATATGCTTCGTTAGGCATTCCCTCATTAGGCAATTTTTTTATTGCTTTTTATTCTGCTAGAGTAGAATCGCCTTGGCTGAAGTTCTCACTCCAGAGGGTGTGCCTCCTTCTCATGTCTTGTGAAAGGTCAATTAAAACAGCTCTGCTAGTTGAAACAATGAAGCACAGGGAAAATGTTGTCCTGTCCCTCCCCACCCCCCTGCCTAAATTCTTACAACAGTCTCCTAGATAATCTCAGCACTGCTAACCCTGGGACCCAAATTTTGTAGGTACCCTGCTATACTGGAGGAAAACCATTAAAGTTTGGTGAAGGTACAAGATATTTGAAGAGGGTAATATTGTTACACATGCTCATCATAACTGTGAAGTACAAAAGCTCGGGTCTTTTCAGATTTTATCTCCACTGAACACATGCCAGCTTCTCAGGACTTCTTGTGGCTACACAGCCACTCACTCAACTCCAGTGTTCCAGGACATCTGAGAGGATTGCTCCAGCTGCAAGGAGCAGCTCCCGAAAAACAATTCCAGTACAGCCCTTCCAGGGAAAGAGACTAGGAAGTCTGTTTCTCCTTACAGTCTCAATGCAGCCTCTGTTAGCACCTGGAACACAGAGGAAAAGAAAGAAGCAGGCAGCAGGGATACAAAAGAATAAGGAACATGGGAACCAGGTGCTGGAAGAAGAGGCAGTGGCAATCAGAAAGCAATGAATGATCCAAGGAAGCACCGACAGAAGTAGGATAAGCACAAGGAGAAGGACTAACAGCAGAGCTCAAGCAGAAGGGACTGTCCAGCAGGAGTTTGAACAGGCCACAGCTTCTCTGACTGGATGGGGAAACAAAGTAGCCTCTACATCCCTCGGCTCTGAGACTCGGCACATGGCTCTGTTCTCCCCTGTGCTCTCCACTCCAACTATACCATAAACCCCAACTGCAGTTTTGTATGAAAGCTCAATTAACAGTTTGGTACCATTGAACTGGAGAGATCCCTGCTGCCATAACCTGCACAATCCCATCACTCCACAGCACAGCTACTTCTAACACTCATCTGACCATACAGTAAACTAAAAGCAGGTATGCTTCAACTCCCCAGAATGTCAAAAAAAGTAATGGAAAAACGGGAAAGTAGCAATTTGGGGGAGGTTTCCATGGGTACTGAATAGAGTTTATTTTACTATTAGATGATCAAAGTGGCAAAGCAGAAGTGGCATGAAGTGAGCAAGATCTACTATTCATAACAAACTACCAGCCTAACTTGCATAAACTATGGCTACACTAAGCCTCACACAGGTTGGGAGTGGGGAGGGAAGGAGAAACCAAAAAACCCACCCAGACAAAATCAGAACAGCCACATAGAGACAGTGTCACAACAATGACAATGCAGACATGAATTCTGGCATTTTACAGTGCTTGGTCTATGTCTGGCCATGCAATTTTAATAAACATGAAAAAAACACACAGGTGCATAACAAAAGCATCTCTGGAAGAGAGAGAGCATGGAAGCACCAGGATCCATACAAGCCTTCTAAAGTTTGGAGCAAGAATACAGCCAATTTTAAAAGTTTCTGAGAAACTCAATTATACAGCAAATGAAAAACTAAAAACTTCAAAAGCACCTTTGAATATCCACTTCTAGACAGTGGTACTGCAGCCCCCCGGAAGAATAATCCCCAATACGAATACTTCTTTCAATGTTCATGAAAGTTAAAGACCTAACAACATAGGATATTGACACAGAGAACATGTTTGGGAATCAGCTAATTAATCCATTTATTTGTTAACATTGTTAAAAAAAAATACCACACAAACCCACACACCAGAGCTGCATAGGAAATAACTATATATTCATGCAGGAAATTAACTACTAAATGATTGATCGACCAAGCAACCTTTTAAGAAAAGTGTGCAAAGGAAACGAGCTACTGTGTTTTGAGTCATATCCTCAACTACATACTCACTAAAAACTATTTTTCTACAGTAACTGCAATTAAAATCTCTTCCCAGCTTCTCTTTTTTTTCTCATATAAGATCAAGTCTATCTTTAATACAGAAAGCACTCGCTCACATGCAGCCACAGAAAAGCCACAAAGACATCAGAAATGCAGATTAAATGAACAGCAGGAAAAAGTGAATTAGGAAAAGAAAAGCATCTGCATTTCCATGAGGCTTGCCTGGTACTAAGTAACAAGAAGGTTGGACAGACGCATTCAGAAGAGAAATGAGGTTTATGTCTGACATATTAGAATTCTAAGTTCTAGCAGAAGGGACACATTTCCTTTACTTAAAATACAGAAAAATATCTGCCCACAGAAATTATGCAAAATGTTCCCTGCATTTCACAGCCTTCTGTGTTACTAACAGAGGAAGCATAAAAAGTTTCAGTTTCTTTAACTCCAATGCACCTATTTTCTTCAAAACTATTTATATGCAAGACCTAAATATCAATGGGGCCCTCCCAGTCTCAGAAGTGAGGATGGTAGGCAGAACTGTCTCTTAGACTTAGGAGATCACAAGCAAAATTTCAGATAGGTAACAAACTTTTCCCAACAATACTAGCTGTTTCCAGTTACTCAAAGATCTACTGATTCAATCTCTGAGTAGCCTGAAAGAGAAAAAAAATTCCACAGTTTTCAGAAGTGTTGTAAGCCTGCTTGCTTAGCTGGGCTGATGAGCAATACTTCAGGAGATCCAGTAAAAGGAGGACATGAAGCAAACTGAACCACGACTGCTATTCCAGATGTGTGTTGAAAAATTTGTGACTCAAGTGTGTTTAACAGAGCAGGACTTCAAAACTTACCACCAGCTTCTCAAATGCTATTAGGAAACCTGAGTGAACTAAAAGGGAAACTATGGTGCATGGGAAGGCAGGACAGCATACAAGCCTGACAGGAAAATCCCAGAAAAACATGGCAATGACTCTTACATTCCCTTCTCCACACAATTTCATGTTTTGTCATTTCTAAAAACCTTTTACCATTATCTATTAAGCAAGAAGAATGCCTCTCCAAGGCAGCTGCAGAAAAGAAACCAGAGTACTCCCTCTTTCCTCCCCCATCCTGTACTTATGCCACAACTGAACAAATAATTTGAAGATATTTTCTCACCATTTCCTAGACTGCTGCTGCCAGGAAAGCCTGTCTTCTGCCATCATCCTTCATCCATCTTCCTTCTGCAGGTCTTACTTCCCTATAAGTGAACCCAGATGCTCATATACATAGCCACTCTGCTCATCCCAGCATGAAATCCTCAGGATTCTTATTCACAGGATTTGGTTTTCTGATTTCATAGGGGAAGAGTAAAGATCCATCCCTTCCCTACTCTTCATCACAGTTTAAAGACCTAAATTTTCAATGTCCTCAAGTTAACTTCCCTGACAATTTCCCCCTCAAATTCTAATTAGAATACAATGAAGATATCACCAATTAAATAAATTATTATCATATTGCATTAAATCTATTCCTTCCCCATGCAATTAAGAAGGTGTTTCTAACAACCATTCAGCAGCACGGCTTTTCAGCCTATCCAGTCATCTTTATTTGTTTTTCACAACAGCCTTCTGAGGCAAGGAACCTCACTGCCCAGCCAGTTAAATCCCTGTTGCTGTGCTACATTTTAGTGGAAGCCTGAATTTTACAGATATGACTGGGTCTGGGCCCCCTCCTACCCTCTGGCCATATATTGAGCAATGCATCTTACTCACAATGACTTAATGCTTCTAATTCCTGCAGAAATTAGTTTTATGGAGACAATTTTCCCTAACTCCTCTCAACAAAAAAGCAGCAATAAATACACCCATTTAAGACACCAGTCAAGTCTCATGTGGAATGCTGATTTGGGCAAGAATACTGATCCCATCCGCTCCCCAGAAACCAAAGCCCAAACTCTCTAAAGAGAGCACGATGCAAGGCAGCATATCAGCTATCTAAGACACTCTGGACCACACTGCTTTCTGATGTGGCACCACAGCAATGCTGAGGGCAGGCACCAAAGCACATACACACATTTCTACTGATTGAATAATCTGTATTTCTCAAAATTCCAGCAAACACATAAAAGAGGCACTTCTCTTCTTTGTAGAAAATGAGTGCTGACAAAAGCAGAGGACAGGATGACATTGCTGTTGCCATAATACAAATCCAGAATACTTAAAAGCATAATACATCATTTATTGACAACTGACCCAAAACAACTTCATAATATAACAACTTATGTAATCCAAGAACAGCATAAAAGTAAACAAAAAAAGAGTTTATTGACTCTAATTGGTATTAAAAAGAAAACTAATTACACAAATGCCATTTTTAATAGTAGTTTGTTCTAACACATGGTTTTATTTAATAGGTATTAAATATATTGTAAGAATGGACAAGTTCTTCTGGCAACTTTTAGCATCCATCAAACATAAATGTTGAGAAGAAAAAAAGAAATCATTGTTTTCAGAGATCCAACATAAAAAAAAAATTAATTTCTTGCTTCTCTCAAAAGTAACCATGAAAATGAACTTGCCCTACCCCCAGTGAACAGTTCATCCTCATGTATTTTGTACAATTAAGCCCAGCACATTGTTCCGTTGTTTTAAACCTACACTGCTTTGATCTTCCATTTCCAAAACAAGAGAACTACAAAAGCATTCTCAAGCACACCTTTTAGATCAGGCATGTGCTTTCCCATGTACACACATATTAATGGCACGAATTGTGCTGTCCCCCTGCCAATTGCAAGCTTTTGTAAGTGTAAATTTTGACTGTACACAATATACAGCTATCCAAACAATGAGAAAAATGCTTTCTTAGTACTGTCTCCATTTTCTTTCCTGTAAGCACATAAAAGCCTTCTCACAGTACTGGGAGCAGTCTGAGCCCTCCAGAGCCACAGACAGCCTGTTCCACAAAAGGATGGCCACCTTCAGCAGCATCTGTGTGAGCACCACAACAGTCACTGTGCTGCATCATGGCACATGCTCCTCCAGCTCCTTTCAGTGCATAGGAGTGGGAAGATTTAACTTAGCCTTCCAAGTGATTGGATCATATTAGAAATATTCCTGAAGTCATGGCTTTATTTCAAAGATCTTTGTTTAAGATTACTTTATTACATACAAGATGCTGTACCACTGCAAATCAACAGGTACGAACATTATTGAGCCATTCAACACTGGTGATACATCCTATGATAATACAGATTTTACGCATAATTTATAAATACAACCCCAGAAGAAGTAACTAGAGCCTACAGCTTACACAAAAAGAACATTAACTGATTTCTGTGAAGAAAGTAACATTACAGTAAAGGTACTGTAAATTCTTGTTAGAAATTATTTACCCCACACAAACACTTCTACATTTGTCTACACAGGATGTTTCCAGCAGACTCAAAGCAGCCTTGCCCTGGATCCAATGAGTACAGCTTCCAGCTACTTCAGTGTGGCACAGAGCTCCATCTAATATAACCTAGCCTACACAGGGCTTGTTAGCTCAGGTTTGCTGATGAATTAACCACAGCCACTGGCTCACAACCAGCTCAAAGCATGAGCCAAATTTGCAACATAGCACTTAGACACAACTGACAGCGTCTCATAATGAAATTGCTTACTCACCTTATTCACCTCACTTACTTCATCTAGTGGAATAAACTACTCACCCGTATTGCTACACAAAAAGCATTCATATGGAAGATCGAGGGCCCTGTTTACTCACACCTTAATTTACTGAGCTTTTCCAGGGAGAAAAATCTTTGCTTAGCAAAGGTCAAAACCAAAGTGAACAATTTTTGCTGACAGTGAGACCAATGGCACCCACTGCCCTGGACAGTATTTCACACAAAGCATCTCTGATACTTATGAACAAAAAAATGACTGCTAACAGCTCCAGGAGGTACATTAACAGCAGGAATGACAAACCTTCAGTAGGACTCTGGCTCTCTACTAAAGATCACAATTATATTCATGCATATAGGAAATCAAACTTAAAAGCACAGACAACCCAGCCTAACACCTACACTGGAAACTTAAATCTAATGCTTTGTTTCATTTGTGCGTGAATAGTGCATCCACTGCACACACACTACAGAATGATTGAAATCCAGGACTGTACGACAAAACCTAGCACACTAAAATCAAAATGTATTTTTACCATTTAATAGGTAAAAGCATTGGCTTTTAGGAATTGGCTCCTTTTTCAAATAAAACTGGCTACTAGAGATTAGCAGACAACCACATCATTAAAAAAAAAAAAAAGAAGAAATCAAGGCTCATAGTCCCATTGCCTATAAAAATATGGATATGTGATTTTTTATTAAAAACACATTTAATAGACTTAAGTCTATTTGGGTTTTTTCTTATTGATGAGTTTTCTAATTTTAGGGAAACCTCCTAGATAATTCAAATATCTATGAAAGTTTATGAAAGTAGGAGGCCTAATGGAAAGTGAGAAACACATGTTCACACCTCATCAGGTATCAGAAAATATGCCCAGGAGCAAGCAAATGCAAACGGCCCAAATGAAAGGCAAAAAGCATCCAGCAGAACTTTCACCTTCCCAGACACCAAAGTCAATCAGCCGTAAGACTCAACCCCACAGGAAACCAGGCTTCACCAGTTCCGGTACTCACGGAAATACCTGATTTCTATAAATGGTAACATTTTCCATATAACATCTACTGAGAGCTTCTTCAGCACATCAAACTCTGTACCCTGCAAGGCATCTCCCTGCCCTACCCTAGACAAGCTACCCAAATATTTTTCCTTCCAAATGTTATTTTCTTTAAAAATACATTAAATATTTCCTTTAAAAATCCACAGCTAGTCCTATTTATGTGACTATTTGCTGGGTGGAACAAAGTTAGATGCGAAGCTGGAAATACCGTAACAGCTGAGTATTTTAACTGGCAACACCCTTGTAATGACATGCCTGTGTGTCATATCAGCTAGAGACTTCACAACCTAACAAATCTGACATCTCCCATCTTGAAAAGGTCATTTAGCAGGTTTACCAGAATTTCACATGCTCATGGTCACAGACAATTGTGCATTAAAAATACCCAGGAGCATTGTATAAAGTGTCTATTAGTGAGTTTGACACTTGTCACTAAGGTCTTCAGTATTCAATTCAGGAAGGTCAATTCCTCCAAAACTGAATAAAACTTCTGTGCCACACCACAATATAATTTATGATACAGTATTTTTTCTGTGAAATAAAAGCCCAAAGTCAAGGTCATATATTGCTTTTAACACTGAAATTTTATCTCTTTTCAGATAAAAATCAATAGCCTTATTACCTGTACTGTTCCATCATTATAGGTGTGCACTACTTACACAGATTAGCAGTGTTCTACAAGGAACCTGCTCTAAACAAACATAAATTGCACAATAAGGATACTACAATTCATTGTACATCTAACACCACTGGGCTTGGGAGACTTTTTCCCCAAAAAATCTGAAAGCAAACATATAGCAGTACATACAAAGACTATACTAAACCTTTTGTATCACAAGTACCCAATGTATCTCCCAAAATTTGCTGCTTAGTGTTTTAAAACTTCAACTTTGCTGAGGCTTATTTTGCTGCATTTTAAAAATATAACAAAGCAGGGGAGAGGGGAGAACTGAGCTATGGTTGGATTCAGTAATCCAGTAGATATCAGAGTCTTGACTAAATATACTTCTCCTGTTTAAAAGCGACCCACCCATGAGAATGAAAGAGACAGAAATTTGGAGACCTGCCAGTTCATACAATAACTGTGTTTATTTGTCTTAATAAATATTTAAGAAACATGACTTGTGGTATTTGATACAACTGAGACCATGGTTAAAAGGCCCTCTCCATGACATAAGCAAATACAGCCTATCCTCTTTATTTGTCCGACTTCTTTTCGACATTCAAGGCTAATCTAGTTTTAGGTCAGGAAAGACTGCGGTCTATCATTTTAAACAAACCATTGTAGTAAAACGTGAACAGGAAATTCCTAGCTACACTGTTCAAAGAACAATGATTAGAAAAACAACACAAGCTCACAAAGCACAAGAAGGGCAGTCTGGGTGAAAATAAAAAAAAGCATCATACACATACAGTCACCTTACTCATTTTACTTTTCCCCTGCCAGCCCCCACTCCTCACCTCATCCTCCCACCAAGGGTCCTTCAGACCTTGCCAAGGGAGAAATCTCTGGATCCAAAGGGGGGAAAGTGCAGTATATACAGTTCTGTCTGATACCTTGGAAATATCCGGCCTGCGGGAGTTAGTGCAGGCATGCCATTCATTCCACAACACATAAATGCCCTCTTTAGAGCCTCATCCAAGCAGCAATTTCATCTGGATTTTGAGGCACAGGTCTGCCTTGTTTTTCAATAAGCTGCAAGCTATTTTTTGCCATGAAAAAAACCCAATATTTTAAAAGTGTGCCTGCCTAGCATACACAGAGTATATAAAATGAGTAAAACATGGACTCAAGGAAAATCTCCTGTATTAGAACTCTATTCAGAGCACAGATTTCCATCTTCTAAAAGAAACAAAATCCCAAACACTTAAACATCCAAAAGCACAACAAAACTCATGTATTTTAAATTCTACCAAGTGCAGTATCTTAAAACATTCAAAAATTCTTTGAGTAAAGTGCTCTCACAACTATTTTAAAATCATTCTTGCAAAAGTTGGGACAAGTGACTATCTTCACTAATGGGGAGAAAAAAAAATGTATTCCTAATTTGACTAATTCACTTTTAACATCATGTGCTAACATTACATTAAGAGCCTATTAGTCTGTATAACATATGGTTTTTTTCTTTAAAAAAAACCTAGAAATATCTGCATACAGGTATTAGTGCTAAAATCTTCATCCACTTCGAAAAATAAGCTTTTGAGCACATACATAAAACAGCAAAAGACAGAAAAAATGAACACAGGATCGTAAAATTCTAGCATTTTAAAGAACTGTATTCAGGGACTGGAGGGTGGGGAAAAAATTTCCACAGTCACGGCACTACCCCTAGTTTCAGGGTGCTCCAAATGGGAGCAGTTTTGGACACAGGGTAATTTGTATTTTAAAGAGAACAGAAAAGCTTTTTATAAGTGTTCCATAGATTCTAAATGTAAGGAAAATAAACTCACAGTTGTGATTCAAGTAAAAAATGAACATGATTTTCTTTATCAAGTAACTTCAGAAAGAATAAAACAAATATCTTAAGAACCATGTGGGCAAACAGGCATATGTGCAAAACTTCAAAAACTCCAGATGTTCACATACCAAACATAATTACCCCAAAGGAGATATTCCAGAAATTTATTACAGTATGTTTAAATGATAAAATGAGACAGCTGTATTTTAAAACAACAAAACTTTTTAAAAATTATGAACCCATTACACGTTAGAGGAAAAAAAATTACCAATATTCCCTTTCAGATATCGTTTCCAAAAGAAACAGATAATGGCCAAAAACCTCTGTACAAGTCAAAAAACAGAAAAAGAGAGAAAGTCTTGAACTCAAGGATCCAAACTGAGTCCCATCAATAGCAATGAAAGTGCCTTTATTGCCTTAGGGCTGTTTGGCAGATATTATGAGACAGACCAGAGGACACGTCTCGCTCCTAGCAGGCAGATGTCCAGAGAACGAGATCAGCTACAATCATCGCTGTAACTGAACAGAAGCCTTGAACAGGCATGGACAGATCTACAAGATTGCTCCCAGAAATAATTTCCCTAACACAATGTAGAGTTCACTCTACATAATACAAGTATTGGTATTTCAGTGGGAGAAGTTTGCACAAATGAACTACTTTCCACAGTCACTGGAGCTTTATTTAGCCTATTTCCTGGATATTGTGACAAATTTTATGAACACTGGTTTGAAAAATTACACATATATCTTCATTCATATGAATCACCTGCTGTTCTGTCTTTTACTAAGTCATAAAAAAAACACTTTATAACCTGGCTTAGCATGAAAATAGGTTTACATCTAAGCTTTATGAAATGTTCAAGGTTCTTTTTATATCTACTTCTGAGAAAACTTAAAAGAGTTTTTTCTAAGCACATAACGCACTCCAAGAAGACAAAAAGTTGGGATGTCAAAATCTGTGCCAAACTTTCCAGAAGCCATTTCTGAAAATTAAAAACTAAGGTAGCTGATAATTTCCTAAAAGGCCTTGAATCCCTAAGAACAGATTCAGTACAAAGAGTAAGGAGGTTTTGAGTGATATTTACAGCCAAGGACAGGAAACACTACTATGACTTTTCTTTAAAAACTTAAACCAACAAAAAAACTACCACAAAACTAATGATGGCTCAGTAAATCTTCCACAGATCACTCCCCACAAATATTTCTCAACTACAACCTTCCAGATGTGAAATCAGAATAACATTTACTAACAGAAGCACTGAGACTATAGCCATAAACAAATATTGTAGATTATAAACTGCCTGAAATTTCAGATTATTAAATGACAGGGTACAGACTATTGACATATATTTGTGTTTGGATACTTACTCATGGACTAAAATGAGTTTTTGATCCAAAACCCTTCTATCATGCCCAACTGAAGAAATTTGTAACACTTCAGCAAAGCTTCATGTATGTGCATACAGGAAACTACTAAAGAAGACAATCAGGAATTTACAAAGTAGCTTATTTTGCAGTAAGAAAATAATTCCTGAAACTGGAAATACAGTATCTTCATCACACCAGCAAGCCATCAGAATCCAAGAGTGAGCCTGATCATAAACCTCTTCACATTTTACTCCAAAAATAGGCTAAAGGGAAATATTCTGTTTAAACCAAAAGTTGAAGGGTTTATTTCACAATTTCTTGGGGAAAAGATTGCAACTATACCATATTAAAAAACAAAACAATCCCAGCCAATTCATATAGAACACACAAAAAAATACCGACCTACCACTTTAATTCTGCTTAAGACAAGTATGCAGGTTTTAGAATTTAATTTTTTCCCCTCAACAACATCATCATCTTCCCGAATAGAAAACATTAACACACTTCAAGAACAGTAATCATACTTCACACTGCAGATCAGTTCCAAGGAACTTAGCTGAAACTAGCCACTCACTAAGATCAGAGAAAACACTTCTTAAATTCAGCGCATTGCACAGTGTTCTGAGAAATCAAGAAGTTGTTTATCTGAATCAGTACACAATATGCAAAGAATTATTAAATACAAACAACACAAAAGAAAGGATAAGGACAAGCTCTAGGATCTCTCCTTCTGTCTCTCTACACACTCCCCTTGTCTAAGACAAAAGGCTTCAAAAATGTCTTATTTCTTTAAGTCCTATACACATTGTAGCCACCTTTTAGTAATGCAGATAACTGAAGAGTTGCTTCTTTCTGCAGTCCTGGCTATAAGGAAGGGCATTAAAATACTGGACCATGCATGCCAAGGGCAGAGAACTGTGTGAAATCAAAAAGAAGTTTTCACAACAGATATTCCTCTTTATGACCTGACATTTACTCCCGAAGTTCCCCTACAGCCAACACAAAATGATGACTAAGCAGTCCAGATACAAAATACAACTGACTAAAAAAATACCTGACCATTTTTAATTAAAATGCTTTTGCTTTCCTTCTGGGGAAAATGGTTTTTTTTAAACCTTTATGAAACATGAAGATTTAGTTAAAATTATGTCTTCTGCCATACAGACAAGATAGAAGCATCAAAATCAAATTGCATTTAAGAAAGAGGATACAATGGATTTTCGAACTACTTTTAATAGAAAAATTCGGCCTCCAAAGCATTATCAAATGAAATGCCTGGAAGCTCACAGGTGTAAGTCTATTGAGGCAAGGATTGTATTTGATTGCTTGAGAGGAACCTCAAAGGAAAGCAAGAAACTAGTCCATCATTTCAAAGTAGAGCACTTTTAACCGTCTTTCTGCAAGCTGGTACTAGTGAACATTTTTCTAAACAAATAATTCTGTAATTTAATTGTCCCAATTGAGCAGCTACACTAAGCACACTAGTACTCAAAAGCCCGTGCAGAGTCTTGAGCACATGGTGCTTGTTTATCAGAAATCTCAGTACACCCATAACCACAAGAGCATCACTAGGCTTTCCCTTGAATAAACTACGAGCTGGCAGAAAAGCAAAAATAAGACAACTCAAACCAACACAGAGTAGTGTACACTTATTTTCAAATGTTGCCAATCAGAACACTGCGTACAGTTGAAAACAAGCATATACAAATATAGAGTATGACTATACATGTTTTTAACCAAATTTTGACAAATTACCTATAGATAGAACTACCTACAACCATTTCCATTTTTTTTTTAACTATATGAAGTTGAGGTTATTTATGCTATCTCTAACAGATGATCATCAGGTTAACTTGTGTGATGGATTTCTGATGGATTTCTCCTTAACTAAAAACCAAGCTATGCTAAACCATGACATCATCAATTATAGTGTTAAAGGCTATTTAGATGCTACTAAAACAGACCTTTGATCCAACAGGCATGATGGTCATTAAATCAATTTTTTCTTGGGTTTTGTGGCTAACTTATTCTGAAGTTTGGGGTTCAAGGATTTTTTACCTACGTGCCCTATCACATCTTTAATGCTGTGATTCTTAGCCTTATCCAAAAGATGTGATCTGGAGGAAGCAAAAGACATGCAAGTGTTGAAACAGTTATTTCAAAACACTGGCACTTCTTTCTCCAGCTCCTAATTGTCCCTACACTGTCCCTCAACGAAAAAAAAAAAAAAGGTAGTGTACATTTTATTCTGTAACTCTCTTTTAAGCACTCATAGAATTCCTGTTCAAGTCAAGTAACTTTGGACAGTATCCACCTTTGAGAAGTGGGTCATGATTTGTTTATGCTATAGAATTAGATAATTATGCAGTACTTCAGCTGCCTTCCCAAACATGGATAGGCCACTCTTTCTAAGAAAATGTCGTGCATTAAGGCTTTTTAAAAGTCTTATTTTTAGCTGTTTAAATTGCAATCCAACATTAAATAAATCAATTTTGAAATATTAAGCATTTTCAGCTTTGATACTAAACTTTGCATTTTGCTGTAAAGAATCCTAATCACTCTGTGTGAGTGTTTCAGCCTAAGTACAATATAAGTCAAAATAGTTTCAACAAGATTCTCCACAGATATTTCATCTTGAAAATAACTCTTTCAGAAAGCTATGAAAGATAGCCTTTGATTCTCTGCTGCTGGTTCAAGGGTGTTGATATCACTGTACTTTATTTTTGTTCCACTGCCAATTAAATATACTGAAATAGAAAAGTCTTTGAAAACAAAAATAAAAAATGTAGTTGCTTTAGGTTTTGATATTTACTAACTCAACCTTTGATGGCAATCAGCTCCTTCAGCCAAAGAGTGAACAGTACAGCACAGAACTGCCTCCATCCTGCAAACCACGAGGAGACCACCAAGCTCATCACTGGATGCAAAAGCCTTTCCTACTCTAGCCAACACCCACAGAAAATTAGAGAAACAAACTGAGAAACATTCCAGCTTATTTGATCATGCAACATGTACCTAGAGCAAGCCTCACCAGGAGTGTAGCTGTATTAAATGGCTGACTCGACAGATTCAATCAGCTATTAAAAGTCACAGATCACGTCTTGCCAAGCTTTTAGTGCACTCTCATTGTATTAAGTCCAAATTAATTTTCCTGTGTGGGACAGAATCAAGAAATTATCAACACCCTGTGGCATGGCAGAGTAAAGCCTACACCCCCACTGCTTGCTATTAATGGCTAGTTAAGAACTGAAGGATTTATTCTCACAAAATAGGCCAAATTGGTATAAAGGAAAAAGAACACATCGCCAGAGTCCCCGCCCCTCTCCATAAGCAGAGACAAAAATCTTGTCCATCTAATCCAAATATTACAACCCCCTCCTCTATGACCTGGCAATTTCCACCGATACACATTCACCTCCCTTAAAAACTCCCCAGATACACTGGAATAATCTTTTGATGAGTTCTTGCTCCAAACACTGGTGACAAAACCATGTTTTAAGTCACCCAAATAGCTGCTCTGTGGTTTTTGTTATTACCTTGACATGCCTTTCCACGCTCCATCCCTTCCTCAGTCACACCCTACACTTCTACACCCAACTGAGATCTTCCCTGGAGGTGCTCCACTGTCAAGATACTTTCCACATCTACCTGATCTTATACTCACTTCCCTCACACACACCTCCCAAGCACATATCTGCTCTAATTCCCTCACACACCAACTCTGCTCCCTGTCACCCATGGCAACACTCACCACTGACTTCTCCAAGCCTTTTGTGTTTCCAAGCTGGGGACGATACCACAAGCTCAGTCCCTAAATCACTTCTGCTACTTGCAGCTCTCTCACCTCCTAATACCCCACTTCAGTGCTGCTATTTGACTAAAAAACTGACTCTTACACTTATTTTTCTTATGTTGGCCTTTAGATATCCATCTTATGTCAGAAAACTGATTTCCTCCTTTTAAAACATAACTTGAAGCTTGTTTAGACATGTGTTGTTTTACTATGGGAGTATTTTAAAAATCAGTAATCAAGGCTGCCATTCACAAAGAGGATTTACTCAAAGAAGGTTTTAAACTGACTCATCACTTTTGCCTAATCCAATTCCTTATTGAATCAAACTTAATTGACATAAACCACTCAAATACCCATCTGCCCCAAAGGTTAAGTCAGCTTAGGGAATTCAACCAGCTGAACACTACCCTTTCTCTAAAAAAGGAGACATGAAATACTGCATAGGATTGGGGTTTTTTCGCATTTTTCTTACTGCAAGGTCAGATAAGCAAAGGTACCAGTGCAAGAGAGGGGTGAGACCATGTGGTTTGGCAGCGAGGACATTACTGGTTTTGGCAGTAGCGAATTATTAGCTCAAGAGCACTGTATTGCCAAACCTTACTGAGTGTGCTCCCTGCCCTGCCACAGCAGGCAACAAGGTAGGAAAAATACCTAGAGCGTGTTTTCTTTAGCTTGCTTCTTTCAATCAGAAACAAGCTGAAGATTACTTAAAAGCTGCAATACTGGCTGACTTTGCTGGTGAATGTGAACTGTCACATCTGCAGCAGATATGATATTCAGGATGTTCTATTTTTAACTGTAGGCAGAAAAGTATTAGTTTTACTTTTTTTAACAATATATCAACAAAAGGTTTCTGTTTGGCCTCACATACAACTTTACAAAGCTCTACCTTCCAACAAACAACACAAAATCATAAACCAACACTACATTTAATAGGCACGTCTGTGAAGCTTGTTAACAGGGCTCTATCATAGATAACTTTCTAGGGTTTTTTATTGCCTACAAGTCATTTGTTCTTATGTTTACACAGTGTTGTCACTATATTTATATATGCTAAAAACATGAAGTTGTTATCTCTCAAACTAATCACTAGAATCCAAGCCTGAATAGGATTTTTTTCTCCAGATAATAGAACTTAAATCACAGCCCTAGCCTTCTGACATTTCAAATCGTGCATTCTAACATGTGCAGATCCTGAAAAGCAGAGATTTCCTTCCCCATACCCTTTAGATGATACACTAACGCCAACACCCATTTTTCTTTTCACACTGCCTGGTGCTGTTTAATTACAATAAATACAACCACTATGTCTATACCAACTCAAATACATACTAATTTATATATAAAAAAAAGCAAAGTACCTTTTCTGACAGTTTCAAGCACAGACAAGTTCCAACAAATCAGGGTTTCTCAGCTTTCAAGACCCAGCGCAGATGTGAATCAATACCATGTCACAGACTCATAAACATGTGCCATCACACTGCTGTAACACACTCAAGTCACAACTGCTAATTTAGTCCTTTCCAGCATGCACACAAATACGATAAAGCGGGTGTTTATATTACATTTCTAATTGCTGAAAATACTTCCATTAAGAGGTAAAAATTACATAGACGCAAAAAATCCCCTTCACCTTTAACAAAATGTTAAGAAGCTTAACAGTGGTAGCTTTGTTGTTAATGAGGTTTCTGTGACTCAAAAGATGTTTTGATGCTCTAGCACACATGCATTAGGTCTTGAAATTTTATGCTGCCTAAGCCAGATTTTCAAAGGATATGTAATTTAGCTAGTAAAAACCAGTTAAATAAACCATAAATCACTATTATTGTACTATAAGGAAAACCTTTCATCTTAGGAAGAATCACTGGATGCCTTCCACTTTTACTTTTCAAGATGCTGAATAACTACTAAAAACATTTTAATACTCAATGACTGGAGATGTAGCACTCATTTATAACAATGCTGAATTACAATGTTCACTACATACAGGCACTGCTTTTCCCCCACCAATATAAATCTGAAAATAAGTTAAATTACTTTTTAAAAACATTTAAATCAGAGAGGTGAGATCAAGGGGGCAGAGGGGGAAAAGCAGTAACCTAGAAGTATTTACCATGAATCAGCTGATTAACATTGTAACATGTTAACACCTAATCAGAATCTACCAATCAAACAAAAGACTCAGCTTGAAGATCATACCTAACACCAAATAACATTAACCTAGGATGCTTGTGTCTTCATTCATTTTTTAATAATAAACATTTTCATGGGACTCACACACAATATGAAGTTAAGTATCTGTTTGAAGACCTACCAGACAGGAGGAAAAAAAATATGAATGTACCTCCCTCATGAAAGGCAGAGAAGTAGAGCTATCATGGCACATATACATATGATGCTTTCAAAACAAACGCCAGCTACAGCATGCCCTTAAAAATATTACTGAATTATTCTGAGCAAGAACTAAAGTACAAATATGTGCAGATTGCCCAGAGAGGCTGAGGGCACTGCAGCCCTTTCTCAACACCATTTGCTGCAGCATGTACTCCCAGTCACATACCAGGAGAGCAGTCACACAGCTGCATGGTCTTCCCATGCACATTGTGGCTGCATCTAGGCTTGACATTTGCACAGAAAATCCAAAACATCTGGATCTCAAGTACTGTTTTATATGCAATGCTTTTGATTCCACTGTACTGCCAACCTGAGGTAATCAAACAGTGCAACTGCAGTGACCTAGATGCCTTAAGTAGTGGGGATAAATAGGATTCCTTCGTAGGTACATCAAGAGAAACAACCAAATAGAGCAGCTCTCCACTTTCTAATGAAAGGATGGCTGCTCTGCCAATCCTTATGAGATATACTTAGCTATATGTATTTTATATAGAGGTCAAATGATACATCATGCAGTGGAGACAGTAAAAATTGATGGTCATAAACAATGAGACCTCAAATGATAGCTGACTTAAATCAGGCAAAATTTAGGTAATTTCATTTATAGAGTTAAAGGAGTGGAAAAACTACTTTGACATCTAATATCTACTACTATTAAAAACATACCATATTTCTGGTTTCCACTTCTGACTATCAGATGCTATTACAAATCTACCAAAGAAAAGACTTCTGAAGTCTCTGGTATCATCTCTTTTTAGGAACGGTACTCAAATAACTTCTTCAACACCTCTTCAACTGAATAAATTCAGCTCTTTTCCTCTCATGGGAGAACATATTTTTCAGACCCATATTCATTCAACAATTCTTTTTTTTTTCCTTTATAAGCTTCCTCATCTCTTGAGAGCTTGGTAACAACAGCCTAAAAAGCCAATTTATAAAATCACAACCAAATTAGTATTTCAACAGTTCTGCTCTACTTTAAACATTTTCAAAGCATCACTTCCAGAAATAAATTTCTGTACCTTACAGGTTTCATTTTATGTTTTATACTAACAACCTGCATCACAGTCAAATACAGAGTATGAGTTAAATTAGTCCAGTCATTGAAATATTTTCTGAGGGAAGACTGAAGTAATGATCAACAATTACTTTGTTTTCTTCCCATTCCACAAATGGCATTAGCTCAAAACAAAACTATGAGTTGACAGAGTTGAACATCAAAATACAACAAACAGGAAATAGGGAAGAAAAGTCTGAAAGCATATACAAAATTGAAGAAAATGTTCATAAATGGCAGTGGTACTAATTATATTGTTGACTTCTTTCTGATGTTATGGAATAGAAGTATTTGAATTCTAATAATTAATATCACTAATTGCAACTCTCATTGTAGGGGTTTAAGGCAGACCCAGTAAAAAGCTATTTTTGAAAAAAAAATAATGCATATGATTGTCTTTGGATTGATGAATACTGTCAACTGTACAGATAAATTCCAATACTCTAGGAAATAATTCTCTTGCCTTGACAAAGAGGAGACTGACTTTTTAACCTTATCACGTGGTGGCATGTCAAAAGATACTTTGCATCACTAAAGGCCCATCTTCCAATTTGGGCAAAACCTTCAGAAGTATTTCTCATCACAGCTCTCCCATCTGCCCTCGGAGTTGCTTCTCTCCATGTATCAAATAAGGCAAGAAAATATATGAGAAAATAATCTGTCAATAAAAATGCTTTTTCATACAAAATGAGCAGTAGTTAAGTGACTTTAAATCTGGAATTTTCTAGATTTGAATATCTGACATGAATATGCTTTTTATTTAGGCTTCTTACTTACAATGTCTTACTCTTTTATAAAGCCAGTCTGGGGAAAGAGAAATCACATTAAGCAGCATCACACCAGCACGTTTGAACACCTCGCTGTGCCACTTGCCATCACAGAGCAAACAACAGCAGTAGTGGACTTTGTCCCACCCAACAGAAGAATAATTGGGTAATACAGATGCTTGCCAATATCAAATAAATTATGATAATAAGGAGTCCCGAAATAGTTCAGGAAAAAGCAGTCAGCAGCTCTGCACTTTCCTGCCCAGTACACACGTAAACATTTCTACCCTGCACTCCTAACAACAGATACCTGCTCCTAGCGACTTTGCCAAGCTGACTCCTTGTTTTTAAGCCCATTCGCCTTTTCTGCTGATTTCCAGTCTCTACAATTCTGACTTTTCAATAATGTCCTTGTCCAGCACATATTACATTTCTTGACCCCCATACTCACATCTCACTCACAGCTCTTATATTTCACCTTCCAACCATCTTCCCTTCTTCACCTGGACTTTGCATGCTGCCCCTCGTGGTATTTTCTCACCCTTAAGATTCCTCATCCAAATCCAGTGTTCCTTCTTTTCCCTCAGGGTTCCCAGTACAGCCAAGAAAAGAGATGACACCCTCACACCCTGAACCCTCACCAGACCAGTTTCTCCTTACCTGATTTTCCCTGCTCTACTGGTTTTCAGTCCAGTTCCCCTACTTTCTTCTTCCCAGACTTCAGGTGCCATCCACCTTCTCCCTACCCCTCGCTCCAGATTGCTTTGCTTTCAAAACTTACCAAATTTCGCCCCCTTCTCTGTCAAATTCCAGGGCCAACCCCATTTGATCTCATACTCCTTGTTCCAACCCACCTCTTCTACAAGGCCAGGGTTTTTCTCCTTGTTCTCACAATATTCAGCTATTAGGCCTCAGAATTAAGATGCTAATGAAGACATAGGACAGAAAAACTCCCCAATACCAGCAGTCCAAAGTGCAGGAAGTTACACACAGCTGCTAAAACCTAGGTTTTTACCAAGCCCATAGTGATTTTTTAATTCCCCCCAGTTGGTCCAAATGGATGATTTCCCCATGCAAAAACACCCCTACACCTTATAAAATCCTCACTCCAAAATAACATGATTCAAATCTTTAAACCACTAAGACAAATCACATTAAGAAACTGAAAGATGCCCTCTTCCCTAGAATTTTTCCAAAAAACCAACACTGTATTTTAAGTGAAGTTTCCACATACAGCAAATCTAGCAAGACTCATGAACTTGGAAAGCTTTTGCCAAACCCCAAGAGTTTTGTCTAAGCTCTAATCACTTGAAAACAGTCTTGTAACAAACAGCAACAGTAATAAGATCTCTAGTGCCACAAGGATCATCAATATCAACCACAAACACAGTCAGTCTTTTATGAATTCATTTACAATCCTGTTACTGAACAGAATCTCAATGTAGCAAGTACTGTGCAAACACAAGATTAAAAGGCAGTTCCCTGCCTTGAAGAATTTATGATCTATTTAGATAAAAGAGACTACTACCATGAGATGAAAACATGCACTGAATGGCTCCCTTTCGAGACCCACAGGATCTGCTAGACAACCATCCACAATCTATCCATTCAACACAATCTATACAGAGCAACACAGTATCTTCCTGAGCCTAACAACTGATTTGATACTAAAGATAACACCCTTCTCAAACCTGCTCATTTTATCACTCTTGTACCTTTTTTCTCACCACAGAAAATCATATGGTATCCATTTCTGAGTCCTTTTTCCCATCTCAGTCTTTATTATTCTGACTTGTCTCCCTTACTCTCATCATCTTCTCTTTCCCAAATTCCAGAATCCTTTACAGAGCACTTCTCCAATTAGCATTTCTTTGTCTTTTTGGTTTCAATGGGAAAAACACTGGGAGAGGGGAGCAAAATTTGTTTTGTTTTGTGGTGGGATTTTTAATTGAATAATTATTTCAAATCAAATTCACTAACCAAACTATACAAAAGGCTCAGAAATCTCAAGGGGAGTCCTGAAAAGAAAAAAAAAAAACAAACTACTGAGTGCCAGCTAAATGGAAAGAGGAGCCTATGGGGATGCTTAGAGACTACTACCCATAGGAAAGCTTAGAGGTGCTGATTCACAGAGCCCTTGATCAAGTGCAGCATGGCCTGAGGTCTCGTAGCTTTGTCCAGTTCCTCCTGGGTAGAAATAAAAACACCCAAACACAAAAATGGGGGGCTGAACTCTGTCACTCTATGCCAAACTCATAATTCTGAGGTACATATGCCACAAATAGGTTATTCTGCCCTCCACTGCAACCACTTTTTTGCAAAAATACAGCTTCAATACCACTTCACTGCTGCTCTTACCTTTCTTTCCCAAACTTTCTCAGAAAACAACTACCCTGATCCTTTCCTACTTTGCTGCTGCCCATCGGAATCTGAATATCTGCCATGAAACCCAAAAAGACTGGTCACTTTCCACCATGCAAAACCCAGACATCTCACTAAAATAACAAGAGTAGTCCATTCTCAACCAGAGATTAACTCTGCAGTCACAGAACCAGCTCCTGTTACTTGAATTCTGTACAAACTACTGGTAACGTACTCATGAAAATATCTCTTTTCTATCTGCCCCAATGTAAATGTCTCCATCTCTGCTCTACAGCCTCTTCTTACCCAATGTGAAAAACAGATCCAAGTTTAAACCCTGGAGTGAAATATTTAGACAAAATTTCAAGCAACGTGTGGCATTTCAATTGTTTCTTTCAGACATGGAGCCATAATTTTAGCAATACTATGTAAGTTGAACAGTAACTCAATTTTAAAACTGTAGCAAACGGCTAAATCTTTTCTGCTATTTTCTGTATGGAATATATTGCACAAGACAAAACCGCATACTCTCTGAAATTTAATAAAAAGGATGAGATGCAGGGAAGCAACAGACATCGGTTACCTTTACAACACGGTATTAAAAGGAACCTAAAAACGCGTATGTGCATTTCAACGTAGAAAAAAAATGTACTATCTAAAGCATATTAACAAATATTTAACATCTCAGAAAAAGAAAATGCGTATGCATAAGTACATCCAAATAATGAGACAAAACATCTTGATCCGGTAGGTAAATATTTAGGCCATTTAAACAATTATGCATTGTCGTGCAAAACGACAGGAATCTCTCAAATCACTACAGTCTTTAACCCAGACTGCGCTTAAATGTTTCTGTGGCCTGCTTAACATTCCAGGCATACTTCTGGCAAGGTAGCTCTGGCTGAGGTTCAAACTGTCCTTGTCCAACTTTCACTTACTATAAAAACATTGTTCAATATAGAGAAGCATACATAGAGACATATGTTTCTTATTTCGCAGACACCTAAAATACTGACACTTGTGTTCACTAACCGCGCGTGGAAATTTTTAGGCGACCGCTTTGAAGCGAGGTCGTCTTTTGCTGGGCAGCACCCGCAACAGCGCCCACGTTTCCACCAGATTTCAGATACGACACTTAAATATTGCTATAACGCATTTCTGCTAAAAGCCGTAAGACCTGCCCGTATTTATTCATCCTAAGTGAGAAGAAAAGGCCTAACTCGGTATCCCCACGCACCGCCGGGCCGTGCAGACGCTGCTTGGACACCACGCAGCTGCAGATTTTTGCGGCTAATTTGCAGCAGACCGCGTATTTGTCAAATTAAGTGCAGGAATTTCCCGGTTTGCTTACCTCCACGCAGCGTTATCTTTTATGAGGAGGTAATCTACCAAATTACTCCAGCATGCCTCCAGCCTGCTGCTGCCAATTAGTTCAGCCCGGCTAATAAATCAGGATGGCCAAGCCGCTCGGTTACAGCGGGGCTGGTCCGGTACGCGAGGAGTATAAACACAAGCGGTGTCACCGCTCCTGCCTCTCCACGTCCCCCCGCACTGATATAACGCTTAGTCCGAACACCCACCATAGGGAAGTGCGGGGGGAGGGGGGGAAGCCTCGATTCTTTTTTTCTGGATCAGAGTTAACATTTAACACTGCTGACAAACCCATCAGCAGCACGGGTCGCAGCTCTACCTCCACGATGGGCCGCGGAGGGCTGGTGTGACAGAGCCCTCACCCAAGGCCGCCGACCTGGAGCCTCGGAGTGCCCGGCCGGCAGCGGCACCGCCGGCCCCGCCGCCCACACCCTCCCGGCGGCCGCGGACGAGGGAAGGAAAATGTCGCCGACGGGCCCGACCCCGGGTGAACCGGGCTCGGGCCCTCTTTCCCCCAGGATCTCACTCGTACCTGTCCCGGGGGTCGATCCACGAGGTCTGCCGGGTGTTGTGGTCGATGTAAAAGACTCGCCCGTCGAAGTCCCTCGCTTCCTCCCAGCCGGCGGGTAGCGGCAGCTCCGAGCTCTCCCGGCCCCGCTGCCCGCCCGCCGCCGGCCCGCCGCCCTGTCCCGCCGCTGCTTGCTGCTGCCGCCGCCGCCGCCCGCCGCTCAACCACGGC
>JACBWW010000007.1:23394013-23409472 GCA_020086605.1 Lanius collurio | reverse complement strand
CTAGAACTAAATTCCACAAAACTTGGTTAGAACAGGGTTAAAAATTGGCACGTGGGACTCTGTGCCTTGGCAGAATGCTGCCTTTAGCTAAACCTTTAAAAATCTGGATATAAAGAGTTAAGGTAATGCAGGCTAAGCTTCTGGAAACTAGGAAAGGGGTTAACAATATATTTTCAAACAACCTTAACTCAGCCCCTTGAAATTGGCAACACCCTGCCAGGGATTATATTGCAATTCCAATTATGTTTCACTTGCATTCACTGTTTTAAGTCAAATCTCTATGAACATTAATTGCGGCAGTGTGGTTATAAGTGCAGGAAATTAGAGGACTTCCACTCCTGACTTCTTAGGTCTTTCTCTCCCACCCCAGCCCCCACCGAACACTGGTTATCCAAGAGCGGTGTGTGAAAGAGGCAGCATAGATAATAGAACAGATCTGACTTTCTACTTATGTTTTGTAGGTTATTTCGACAGTAGTAGACTGTAGTTTTCTTACCAGGGTTACTGTCAGATGTGAGGTGCAATAGAGTAATAGGTGGGTTTAGGATGAATGCAAAGCAGTGTAGGAACTTCTGAGGGCAAAGGTGAAGTAGATTAAAAGTGTGGTAATGGTGTAAAATTTAGCAAATGCAAGGCAATAGATGTGATCTTCAAAAGCAGAACAGCTTATGTTTGGATCAGCTCATCTCAACAGTTTGCTTCAGCAAACACTTGTCAGGCTGTCTTGTGGTCCCTAGAGTTCAGCAGTATCTCCAGGAGCAAGGTGCTGTTTCTGTGCTACAGATGTTTTTTGAAGAGTATTTCAAAGCGGGCAGAGTTAAGGCACAGTACAAGCTATTTTTTGATGGTTGCAGCTTCTATGAAGTACATCTCCCAGATTTTCAGAAGTTTTGTTTAGAAGAGGTAGGTATTCTAAATAGCCCATGTCTATATTAACCTTTTGGGACATTGGATTTTTTTTGTTTCAGAAAAAGCTCAAACAGCTCTCCACTGTGCACCACAGCTTGACTTTCCCTTCATTGCTTCGAATGCCTTTGCAGCAATTACCTTAGCACAGTAGCTGCACAGCTCAGCACCATTCCAAGACACTGGACTAGTCTGTAATACCTGGAAGTAGTACAGCCAGGTTGCTATAATAATCCACCAAGACTAATGAGCCCTGCTGAGGATATGTGCACCACTGCCCTCCAACATGGGCTGGTTCTTCCTCATCACTCCTCAGAGTCCCAAAGAAGATCAAGCTTCAGTGAAAAACCTGTAGATGGAAGTTGCAGAAACAGTGTGGGACTGACCATGGAGACAGAAAAAAGGAGTTAGGGAGCTCAGCACAGCAGCGAGCAAAAGGGAAACTGGCAGGATTGAGTGTGGAACATTTCCTTCAGGTCATAGCCCTTCAACTAAATTCTTGTCTTAACTTTGGCAAATTGCTACAGGTTAGAGCCAGAAAAGGACTTGGCTGGGCTGCAGTTTCTCAGGCAGAATTATGATGCACATGTTCCATGTAAAACATGATCTGTATATCCAATGTGTCCTGGATCTTATGGATTCATTATAAAAGCTGTTGAAGATGCATATATTGCTACTATGTAAAGCACACATCCAAGATTTTAAGGTACATTTTAGCTGCTTCTGCAACTGACAGGTTGCATCTTCCTAAATCTTGAGCAAGATGCCACCTGGGCAAAGTTTTCAGGCTAAATATGAGGACACGCCCTAAAAAAACCTTAGATTTAAAATTATCCTAGACTTCAGGTCTAATTTTTAGGCTGCCTATATCTAGAAAAATCATTCATTTCAGTTAGGAGCTGAAGTTTCTTAAACACTCATGAATAAAAGTGTTGAAAAACCTGATTCCAAGAGTACAGCCAACTGTGCACAGGGCTGCCTAAGGGAACCAGTAAGATATGACAGGGCTAGCACTTGCCTCACCAGAATTGAAACTCCCTCTGTCTGCAGCACAACCATGCCAAGGTGCTAGGCAGGAACTCTCAATTATTTTCCAGGCCAGAACAGCACCCTTCCTCGGATGTTACCTCATCCTTCTGCCCATTCCTTGTGAGGAAATGAACAAGCATTCAGGAGCCAAGGATTATTTTTGAGCAACATTAAAAGTCAAGAAGAGAAAAACTTGTAAAGGTCACTGTAGTTTTCATGCCAAAATACTAATTTGTAATGCATTTTGTGCTGTCCAATGAAACCCTCCCAGGCCTGCGTGGCTGCTCCCTCCCTTTTATTTTCCTACCTCTTTAATGTCTGTCCTACATTCAGAGGGTAAAAGGAAAAAGAGGGACAGAGAACCTGGTGCAACACAGCGTATCTTTGCTTTGGGTTGCAGAAAGGAACACTGCCAAAGAACGATGACCTGCATAGTATGGAACATGTAATAACATGGAAGATTTTGACTTAAAATACATAAAAGTCCACCACAGGAAATTAAATGCTTGCAATCAATCTGCATAAAGGGCAATAAATCATATTTCATATAAAGCAATAGCTACATAAATTTACATCAGTCCCTTGTCTCACTTTATGTCTTCTCTATATATACATAATACACATCTAAGTTCTCATTTATTTCACACACCTTCATTCCACACCTCTTTTCCTTTCCTTCCACTTTTTTCCACCCACAAACATTGCTCACACATTCACTCATTCCTTAGGCACACCTATACCCATTAACTCAAAATTACATAAGCAGGTTTTCTTCATGTGCCCTTCCTTGCCATCTTCAGTGTTTGTAAATCACAGGTTCTACCTACACATCTCTGTTATATATGCTCTTATACGCATGTCTTGATTGATATCTTAACATTTTCCACAGAAAATGTAGGTAACATTTCCCACTGTAGGTTGTAGATAACTAGTTCTTGTTTTCTTGCTGTCCACAGCAAAAGTCATTAATTCTGAATAAAAATCCCAACCTCATTTTGGCACTCCACTTCTTTCTCACAATTACTGGAAAATGGCAGCGCATCAGAACTGGTATCTCATTGTGTATAATAACTCCATCCCCATCTTCTAATTGTGTACACTTATTTGCAATTTATTTCTCATTTCCCAGATATTCCAACCTCTGTGGGACTTTTGTACCTGTCTTGACACCTAACTAAAAATTGTCACTTTTCTCTGATCACAGGTATCATCTGAAACAGCAGAGCAAAGTCTCCTTCATTATCATTGACCTTATGGCTATCTATCACACTCATCCTGCAAGCTGGGGCTTGCTGTTCTTCCCAGATCTGACAAAACCATAAGAGACAGGGACATAATTTCTCACTAGCTCTGTTCCTTTAGGTCATTTCTGTTCCTCACACATACACAGGTATGCAAAAATATAAATGCAAAGATATTAGAGAGGACATAGAAATATGTACACAGATACGCCTGTATACAAATACACAGAAAGATATGGCATGAGGCCCATCTCTCCAGAGCAAACAAATCTGCACACTATGACAATGTATTAGCCGCTTGAATGGCTTCACTGCTGAGAAATCTGTCTCAGGTGCAGGCTCTCCTTGGGCTGCTTTACAGAGATTTAAGCATCCTCCAGCATGGTGGAAATCAGAGTGGCTGCCCTGCTTTTGCAGCCTCCAGCTGCCGTGGTGTCTGAAGTCCTTTCAGAAGATTGCTGGGCAAAGCAGAAGTTTGATACTTGGGTTTAAGTATGAGGAACAAGCTGGGAGACTGTCCCTTCCTGAGGCGTACTGATTGAGATGTTAGGGGAACTGGACAAGAACCAGTCCCCGGGGATTATATAGGGTTTGGGGATGGTGTAATAGATGACAGGGTGTGTAGTAGGAAGTGGGATCAGCAGTCATCCAGAGGAACCAAAAAGTAGCAAACTCTCAACTCTCACTTGCTGCCAGCAGCCAAGATCAGGGCTCCAGGAATAGAGGAACTGTGGATGATCATTCTCTGGCTCAGCTGTAAGTGTGAAGGGTGCCAGGAAAGAAAATAGGAATGTAAAATCCCTGAGGGCTTTCGAGTATGGGTTACACAGCAAGGAGCTGTGTCTGTGTACACATAAAGGAAGCAGGTCTTTCCCTCCATACATTGAGCAGGTCTCACACTTTTTGTGAGGAAGGGTATTTCCACTTGGGAAATAAAGTGAAAATTCCAGACACAGAGGGTAAATCTGAATCTAACATGAAGTATTACTAAAAGACTTCACTAACTAGAGTGTGTTATCTGGAAGCATTTATTCTGCAGCAACAACTCATCCTATGAGCCATTTGTAATCTTTACTATTTTTCCCCTGCTTCTTTTCTTCATAGTAATTTTACTTAAATGGAGTATGGAAAGTCTGTAGTTACAGTCTTTGGGTCAGTAGTCCACATCCAGCTAAAGAAATAAATAATAACAAGTTTTTGTTCGGTGCTTCACTACCTGGAAGGAAATAAGAGAGTTGCATTGCCATAGTGCACAGTGTGTGTAGATGACACATGAGGTAGATGACAGAGGACAGCACATCTGGACACATTAAGAAAATACTCCCTTACAGTTTTTGTTCTTTACTTCAAGCATTAAGGCTGTGGTTTGCCTTTGAAAAAATGCCATTCAAATGCTTAAATACTCACTGCAATGAAATATATACATGACTATTCTTTCCTTCTATCGTTATGCCCATAAACCACTGAAATATGTATACAATATGCTTTTATAATGCATATTTGAAATTCTGTGGCATACCAAAATTCTTTTTTTATGACTATCTCGGGGTGACTTTAATTTAATACACAATGTACAGGACAAATTATTGAAGAGCAAATTTTAACTAAACCAAATTTTGTAGAAATAGTAAGATATGATACCCATCTAGGCTTCACAGCTTAAGAAGACTATATTAGCTACAAACAGAATTTATTAAATGTACAGAAGTTAGATATTAAACAACTGTAGCAATAGATTTAAATATAGATCAATTCCATAAGTGTGCAGGCCTGCTAACATTCAGCTTGCATCTCCCTTTTAAATCCTCTCTGTCACGGCACCTACTCATTTGTCTCTCAAAGGCCTGGAATAAAGACAATGTGAACTTCTCTTTATCATTCCTAATATAACATTTCACTTGACTTATTTATCAGCTGTGAGTAGTATTTTCTTCAAACATCATAAGTACTGTCCTCAGGAAATGCCACTGACCATGTTCCCCATGACAAATCCCATTCTTTATGCTACACCTCTTCCTGCAAACTATTTAAATGCCTAGGTTCTCCATTTTATCTATTGAAACATTTCAGATGCTTATAGCTAAGTAAAATTGTTAATTTTTTTTTCTCATATACACACAAGAAATTTTTCTTGTGCCTTCCTGTGGTACATTCTGTCCCAGCCAACATTCAAATCTGAAGCTCATCATGAGCTGCTGTGTATAAGTTGCACAATATTTTAAATTTCAGATTTTTTAAAATTCTCTGTAGAGATCTGCTGAGTTGTCAAGCTCGTTTAGTCAATATAAAACTCCTGCTCCAGCATTCCACCACGGGGTGAGAGGGTAGGGGGTAGTAACCCCACAGTGCCTCTCTCTCAACTCCATCTTAACCCTGAATACTCACGCACTTATTTTATTTGCAAACTTAAGCCTATTTCACTTAAGTGCTTTCCCAGACAACTATAAATAGTCTCTTGGAAGTGGTAATTAAGTCAGGACCACATTCACTCATAGGAATTTAACAGCTTCTCCTGGCAGAATGCAATTGTTTTTTCCTCCTCCATCCAGGTCTTTGTAATTGGCCACAGGGGACCTGGAACACTTTAATGGTTCAAACCATTTGCAATATGATTATATACTGGCACATTATTATTTGTTTTGCTTCATTAATCATGCTGCTATTAATTTTTATTTTAAAAATAATGTGAAGGAACAGATTAAGTCTGAGCTCAGACTTGTCATGTGCCCAAAATAAAAAGGGATGGTGGAAGAGAGGGTGGAGCTGCACTAGAGGACGCAGAAGGCTGGAGGACAAGATGGTGGGTACTGTGGAGATGTTAGCAGAGATCACTGTGAACTCCAGCATAGAAAAAGATATTTCAACTAACTGAGATTACAGTTTAAGGCTTATTGTACTGTATACTAACTTCAGTGACTGCAATGACAATTCTTTGTTAATTGTATAATCACAAGTTGCTAGAAGCAACTTCTCTACAAAAACTTGAAGTTAACTTGATTTTGTTTTCAAATGGTAGTTAGATTAAACTTGAAACAAAAAAAGGTTATTTCCCAGAATTTCATTTCACTTTATATTTAAAATAAGGGAGAGTTATTTGTCCTGTCAGATTTAACAAAGAAGCCTCTCATGCCAGCATTTTATACACTCAGTGACCACAGCCCTCTTCACTCTATTTCCAAAAGGAGATGTTTTTTTTGTCTCCTGACCTTGGAGCCAGCATGGTGCTGTGCCACCCCACAGCAAGCAGACCCCTTCTCTACTGCTGATGCTGCGCACCCCTTGGGGATGGCCTGAAGACTGGTGTGTGTCTCGTGTCAGTCTGAAAGACAGTAAATGTAGTCACTGTCCTGCATAAAGCTTTTGCAAAACAGAAATAGAGAACATTCTAGATAAATTACCATATATAGGCTTTATATGCAGGATTCCCTAGCACATTCGCTCAGCAACTCCCAATTACTTCAACAACACTGGAGTGCTTGTTCTCACACTGACATCACCAGAGAGACATTTATTCCAACTCAAGATGTTTGCTGTGCAGAATATGTCCAGTTTTGTTTTACATAAGCACATTATTACAGTTCATTTTTCATTTTCATCAAAAGACATCTGTGGCATTGCATACTCTTAGGAGAAAAGAGCAACACAAAACAACCCCCCAGCAACACCCTTTTCTTTTCCCATCTAAAAGAAACATGCCAGCTCCCATATGTTTCAGTAAGTACACATTCCAGTTCAGCAAGACAAGTGTCATTGGCAATGTGTGTTGTGATTTGGATACTGGAAACACAAGTGTGTATACACACATGTATAATACCTCTGAAACATGAGGATGATTTTAGCAAGTCAAATCAAAGTCCATCCAGCCCAATACTGTGTTTCTAACAGTGGCTACTCCCAGTTGCCGAGAGGAGTTTAAGAACAAATCAGACTTACAGTGAAATTTTTCAAGAACTGTCTCCCAATATTTCGTGAATTTTAGCTCAGGATGTTCTTGCCCAGAGCCATTACCCCTGTATTCAACAGTTTCTAAGGGATTTTCTTTATTAAATTTATCAAATTGTTTTAGCATCCATAACACACATGGCAGAGACCTTTATCTATACCCTTGGAGAACTGTTATCTTTTGAACCTTTGTGCTGTTACCAGTTTGATGCCTCCTATTTGTTGTACTAAAGGAAACTGTGATGATTTTCTGTCCTCTTCGTGGAGATGCATCGTCTCTCCCATCCATCCTCACTGTAATATAGTTTTGTGATATTCCCAGCCTTATGGAGGAAGCAATCTCATCTTAATTTCTTTGCAAATTGGACTGATGTGATCATTCACCATGATGGCTGACCAACAAATTAGAGAACAGGGTTGGATAATAGGACTGACAAGTGGGGACTATCTGAAATGAAGGCAAAAATGCAATTTTATGGTTTATTTTGGCCTTCAGTCCATTTTTCATGTGTTGTGGATATGCACAGAAGTGCTGAGTATCAGAACCTTCAAAGGCTATTCCTTACAGAACTCCCCAGCATGCCCAGATCATTCATTACCAGAAAGCTCCTCTTACATAGCAACCATCAATATTTTTTCAGGGAGTTTTTGTGTTTGGTTTTTTTTTTAGCTTGTTGTTATAATTTTAATTTATTCTGTACCGCATTGCCAACCCATTTGGATGTATATTTTTCTTTTAAGCCAACAGATTTCTCACAGATATCAAGTTGATATTTTATAGTGATGTAACAGAGCATTGCTAGATGCAGGCTATATGTGCAAAGAATTTCCAATATTTTTAATTTGACAGAATCATTAATGTTGGAAAAGACCATCATCAAGTCCAACCTTTGACCAAAGGTTAAAACCAGAAAAAAAACCAAAATTAGTTGTATGATTGTCCTTTGTGATTTTTGTCCTAAATCATCCCCTAGTGAGTAGCTCCTCACCAAAACTACTTAGACAAATTACCTAGGCACACTTCATCGTGCTCTTAGAGCCTTTAAATTTCAGATATCCTCAAGTTCTCGTCAAATTCACATTAATGTTTAAAGTGACACCCCCAATACTGTATTTTAAATATAAGTGCATTAATATCTTCACTGGATCACATGTAATATTAAGCAAAGTTTAAATGGTCATATATGCTACTTAGATTTTTTTTCCCAGTGTTTAAAAACATGTAATTAGCTTTCAAAATCTAAGATTTCTCAGCCCTTTGAAAGTAACTTCATAAAATAAAGGCTCTTTTTCTTTATTTTACCTTTACTGTAGGAAAAGCAGCAAGTTTCTGTAATGCCTAGTATCATAAAAACCCTATTTCTATAGTTGGTATAGCAATACTATCACCTAAGAAGAGCATCTGCTGAGCTCACAATATTGAATTAAGACCAGTGTCCAGCAATGAGCTTCTGTCACTAAACACAGCAATCTGGCACAAGGTTAAAAATCTATTTTTTTTATTCATTACTTGATCCAATGTCTCATTAGCACAGAAAAATCCTTATGTCAAGGTCCCACCCTCTGAACAGTTTGATGCTGGAGAGATCTGTGCTGTTACTCTTTGTGTCATACAAATATTGCTCTGAAGATTTTGTCTAACTCCAAACAGAAAGAACTTACTTTCCATGCTCCTCTAGCAAAGTCAATGTATTTTCCTCTATATTGACTCTACTCTTGCTTTGGAATCTCTGGATTTTTTTAACTGAGTTATACACTATGAATTGCCTAAGCAGATAATAAAGATACTAGCTTTTGGTTTTATGTGATATAAATGACTCTTGTCATATATCTGTTATAAATGTGTCCATCACCACAAAGAATTAAGAATTTTGTGACAGAGAGGGTTGCAATCCAGTTCTCTGGGAGAGGAAGCAGCTGATTTAATCACTAGATTTTCTCTTTTCACAGTGTCTTGCCTCACGCACTAAACAATTCCAGTTTTTGGGATGCAGAAGGGAAAA
The DNA here is from genome assembly GCA_020086605.1 of Lanius collurio. Taxonomy (NCBI): domain Eukaryota; kingdom Metazoa; phylum Chordata; class Aves; order Passeriformes; family Laniidae; genus Lanius; species Lanius collurio. Next base: position 23,400,351 of record JACBWW010000007.1, on the reverse strand, counting down.
ATGCAAAGCTCTACAAAAATTAAAGTTGAAAGGTTTAAAAGGACACTGAGTATGCAGCTGAAGAGACTTTCCTGTATGACCGGCATGGCACTGCGCAATGCCACTGACAACAGACTGCAGGTCTGCATGTGCTTCCTTCACAAATGCTGACACTGAGATTGCCAGAGGGAAATTTCCATTGGGGAAAGTTGAGGGACTGCTTCTTTTTCCTTTTAACCACTGCCAGCATCCTGCAGACATCCAATGGAATGATGGAAGGGAGGCTGCCATACCCAGCTTCCAGGCCTGGCTGGACTAAAGATGCCTCCTAAATGATCCCTTGGCTTGTAGGTCTCAGAAACCACTTCTGCCAATAACTGACACAACTGGGGAAAAAACAAATCTGTAGGCCATTAAATGTTTAATGGAATCAAATCAACACAAAAACCAAACCAAATCATAAAAAGCTCAAAATGGAACAGTAGTTATGATGTGCCTTAAGTCTGGTAAAATATAATTTTAATCTATGCCTGAATTGAAGATTATAGATTATACTATTTTAATTTCATTATCAAATCTGGTAAAATGCAGAAACTCAGCACTTCTGTACAACAAATCATTATGATTACACAGAAGCTTTAAAACTCTCTAAAATATGCATCACCTCTTTGGGGATCATGCAGGAACTCACACATCTTCCAATTTTTACTTAATACCTACTTATCACCTCTTTTGTGTATTTAGGTTACTTATATAGTCGACCAACTTATACATAACCTACACAGTTCACTTACTTGTATATCTTACTCTATTTTTACCTACTACAGTACATACACATTTTACTTACTTAATACAGCATTTCTACCTAACACAGTACTTCTACATTTTGCCTACTTATCCATAATACCACACATAGACATTTTGTAACTACTGTGCATACAATTACACCTTGCTTGATTGGTCCCTTTACTTTGCCCAAGAGCTCCACACACACTTTTCAGATAATAAGATCAGTTCCTAATCCAGTGCAGCAGTCCTCTTTATCTATTCCTTGCTGCCTTCATATTTAGCCTTTCAGCTTATCCTTTCCCAATAATTTTTCAATTTAGCACAGTTTACCTTTTAGTCCTTGATAAATTCCAAAGGGCTCTAACAGGTGGGCTCCAAATCCAGGCAAGCAGAGTCAAGATGATGGCAGCAACAGAACCCATCCAATAATCAGCAGCCAAGTTAGTCCAGGAAATCCAAACAACCAGACAGCAAAAAGCAAGGAGCACACACAAACCCACCCCACCTCTCTCCCTCACTGAGCCTTCTGACTGGGCTTAAAAACCCTCCAGGAGCTGATCTGCTACACCTGAAGGTGGATGGACAGGTGAAGCTGGTGAGGGTAATTCCAGCCTGGTCTCTCTCTGAGGGCTCCAATAGGCATAACTGCAGATAGTTTGGCTGGGGCAAACTACCATGGTTCAAAACACCTTACAGCAGTAAGACAATAGAGAGGCCACACAGAGGGGGGGGGGAAGGGAAAAAGAAAGAAAGAAAAATAAGCATTAATTTACAATACTCTTCAGAACATTATAATTGTATGCATGATAGCCATGGTAGTCCTTTGGATCTTCCTGTTGCCATCTACCTGACATACGTTATTAGTATGCACTTCTCTATAACCACTAGCTCTGCTGAACTTTTGGTCAGCATGTTTAGGATGTCCTATATTCTGCTGGGAGAATAAAGGAAAATCTAGACAATGAGCAATGACTCCATCAAGTGTTGGTCTCTTCTCTTCTCTGTTGTGAGTTTCCTGACTGTGGTTTCTTTCTTTGCTGTGATTGTCAACATTATGACAAAGTGACAGAACTGGACTGTACAAAAGATATTCCTTGAAGCAGAGGTCAGTGGTATACTTTAATGCTGAAATAATAGAATTTTTTTCTTTTGGCTAGAAAAACTTATAAATGGCATTTTCTTTTCCACAGTGGTTATTCCAACACATTTTTTTTTTCTACGAGAGAGTCTGTAGATGAACTAGGTTAACATCAGCTAATTTTCCTAATATCATGACCCTTTGGGAGTACCATTTTACTAGAAGTAAAATGACATCTAATCCTCCCCCCTAGCAACATCATTATTTATTGCCACTCTGTTAATAGATCCTGTAACTTGTTTTTATTAACAAAAGATATGATTGCATATTTGGCAGTAACTCTCTTGATATCGAGGCAAAAAGTCACAAGATTAGAATCATATTTTCTCAATAACACTTTCTAACAATAGATAGAATTCACACTAAAGAACATCTTGCTAAGAATAGATGGAATTATTGTGTAAAAATGTTTCATGCACAATGGAAAAAATTCCAATAATTTTGGCTGGAAGGCTACAACAATTTGTGACAAAAGGAAAATTATGCTGTCACAAGTGCAGAAAAATGCTTTAGCTCTGCTAGGGTGCTGCTTGTCTGCTCACCCCCACTGTTTCACACTCTTTTGGAAGAACTTAACTTTTTAAAAATTTGCCACTCTTTGGTAGTTGTCTGTCTCCTACATTTAAAAAAATGTAGTTGTGAATACCACACCTGAATGAAAGTTGAGATTACTTTGCATTGGGACCATTGTTTTTTCTGAGTGTACATCATACCAGTGTAATTTGTCTTGAAGTGGAGGAGTGCTTCAGTAATATCTTCAAAGCAACCCCACTAATCTTTAAAACACAATTTGATAATACCTGCACCAAGTCAGACTGCAGTTACACTGACACTGTGCTGACTGTGTGTAACACTGGCTTATACCATATCACAATTTCTTTATACATGTCCTTCTTGACTTTTCAAGCTCCTTCTTCAGCAGAACAGGCTCCTGCCATATGTAAATACTAGAACATAATTAGAATAATTAGCAACCACAGTTTCTTCCTTCTCATTTTTAGCATCCCCCTATTGCATAGGAAAATAAAAGGAAAAGGCTGGTGCCTTCGGTTTAGAGCTATACTGTGTTTTTCAATGGTGCCATAAATCACATCATCCCATTGGAATTAACATGAGACAGGACAGTCCTTTGTTAGAGTACAGTCAACATACATGAAACATCCATGTCTCACATCATGTGAAGACATGACTTGAACCAATCACTCCTTGTCACAGCTGTTAAATCCTAACCAAAGGAAACAAGATCATCTCCTGCTCCAGTGATGCCATGCTGAATAAAGCACCCTCCGGCTAGAGCCACTTACACGCAGCCTGCAGAAAAGCAACACCCCCTGCCGACACATTCCCTTCCCCTTCCCTTTACCTTGTGTCCCATTGCTGAGGTGGGGAACCAAGAGCTGGGCAGCGCCACTGGGGGGGTGAGAGTAGGGGCTGCAAGATGTGGGGCAGCACCAGATGGTGAATCTCATTCTCAGTGGGTCCATGAATTGAAAGCAGGGAGGCCTGCTTTCAATTTTCCTCTAGCAAGTCTTTGCTCTGCCAAAGCAGAGAAATGTAAAGTCCAATGTAGAAGAATGGATACCTTTTATTAATACATTTCATTTAGATGCATTTTATTTAAATGCATTCTTAATTTAATGTTGGACTTCTCTACCCATAAGTTTGAAATTATCTAATGAAATCTGTTCCTGTCAGGTCAACCTAAATGTGTAGATTTTAGTGTAGACAGGATCATAATATCAGAAGTCCTGCTACATTTTATAACTTATAGGAAGGTTAAGTTTAAAAGCTGATAGGAAGGTTAAATTTAAAATTGTTCCAGAGGGCACAAGTTCAGATGACAGCTTAATTCCCCTTTTCCACAAATCACTGTTGTTTTCTTCATGCAAATTTCTTAGTCCTCGATATCTTCTCTCATCATGTGGGAAAAGCACACCTGCATTTCAAAATCCATATAGATAATAGTTTGCAGCTTCAATTTTCAATTACCGTACTGGCCATAAAATGCAGAACTGTCTCTTTAAAAACAAAAACAACAAAAATAATCAAGGAGCATGGTTTGCAATGATTTCTATGGTCTTTCACATTTTCCTGCCACACTTCCTTTATTTTTGTCTGTCATTAGTTTAATTATAATTTCATCTGGCTTAAGCATCTGTCATTTTGTTTATCTTTTCTGTACTACGCATACCAATGGCACTGCCTAAGTAACAGTACAAGTATGTTTATGTTAATAACAACAGGCATACAAGGAATTGTTCTATGTCAGGTGCTATCTTACAGCATCCCTTTGAAAGAACACATGACCAATGAACATTGAACACCTGTTTTTTACATTCTTTAGTAAATGACTAATGTTTATATACAAAGAGAAGGTGACCTCAGTCACAAGCTCCAGCAGCTGGCAATCACACAGCCAAATCCCTGCAAATGCTACCCTGTTAGGAGAAACAAGTTTTCTTTTTGTGACTTCCAACTGTCAGTTTTGTTTGTTCTCAGCTAATTCAAATATTACCTATCCACACAGGATCACAGGCCAAAGTACTTCCTGCAACCAGCTGCTGGCACCGAGTGTGCCCCACTGATCAATAATGAGGGTGCTGCGAGCACAGGATTTAACTTGACAGAAGACTTGGCTGGTTATCAGAGGAAGATCCCATATGTAAGCCACACAAAGCCATTCAGCGTCCCTAGAGGAGGAGCAAACCCGATTTCCTGCCTGGCTGGGATGGCGGGCAGGCGGAAAGGAGGAGGAAAGGAGATACTTCCATTGTTTACAACAGAATAGAAATTCCAACTCAAAGGGACCAGAAGCAGAGGCCTGAGAAGGCATAATTCCTCCTGCCTCACGTGTTCAAATCCAACTGGTTTTGAGAAACATTTTCATAAATACCTTCTAGGAGGAGAAGCTGAAAAGTATTCTTAATCTCTCCACAAAACATGCACAGAACATGAATGCATTTCTAGAGGGAAGAATATTTCATTGACATGAAAATTAAGGCAACACACTACATTAGATTCAACAGGCGCCTCTAGTTTGGAGGGAAACTGATTTTCCATATTCTTATTCCAGCGATGCTGGAGGCAAAGATAGAGGCACGATTCACAAACCACAGCCTCCAGTTTGGCTGCTCCTGGTACTGCAGGTTAAGAGCCAGCACAGTAACTAGCTATCTTTCCAAAGGAAATAGCTTGTGTTGCAAGGAAACGTAAACACTCAGAAGTCTTTATGAAAGCTGAATAGCCAAACAGATACTTTATGGCAGTGCTGAAGTAAAAACCAGCACATTAATTATTATCATTAACTGGCATACACATGCCACTTAAAAATAAACCAGTTTAATTACTAGTACTGATTATGGGCATTTATTTCTTGGCTGCAAGAAAATAAAATATTTTGAATATGTTTGCAGTATCACTCGCAGTCCTAAAAGTTGTTCAATAGGAACTTTACTTACCCACTCACAGGGCATATGCATTTTGGTAACCCACTCATATTTGAAAATTATGACCAAAGAATGTAAATTTTACCTCTTTCATGGTTGTGTTTGTTGTTTTAATTCTGTTTTTCCTATCATCTGTTTTGTCATCTTTCATATAATTATATTTACTGAAAGTTGCCTATGTATAGATCTAAAATCTTTTCCCAGAATTCATGTTACTTTAAGTTTCTTCTTTCCATCTTCATCTCTTTTTTTGGAACCCAGACCAGGCATGAAAATTTTCAGCCAGAAAAAATGTTAATGCTACTAGTCAGGGCACAACACATACCATGTAAATGCAAATACTCCCTCTTGCTGCACAGGATTGCAATTTTTTTTCTGGCTTTGTAGATCTTTATTAGAAAGCCAATTTGAGTAGTGCTGATCCAAATGAGAGCTGTCATGGCAGTTACAGTAGATGTAGCTCCATTCATTTTGAGGGCAGAATAATTTTTGCATATCTAGTTTTTGCCTTCTATCTTAAGGATTACCTATTAATGTTACCTGCTAAGGAGTTTCTCTTTTGCACCCCAATTGAATTTTGATTTTTCCATTTAGATAAAATCCCTAAAGCTGGAGTGGAAGGCAACTTACATATTTAGGTGTCCAATACTGACTTGCAGAACAAGAAAAAGAAAAGCTTCTAGTCAAAAGCAATTGAGGATCAATTACCCATTAATGTTTTGAAAAAACCCATCCCAAACTGTCTGAGTACAGTGTACTGTGCAGGCAGCCCCCTCTCCCAGCTTCCTTAAATCAGTGTGGAATGACAAGGGCTCAAATAGCATGTGTTTAAACCATAGAGCAAAGGGCAACTTATTAGCTGGCTTTGATAGCTGTAAGATTTTTGCACCATCATGTTATCTTAGTTCTGTAATGTCTAATTATATAAATCCTTCTGAATGTTTATCATAGAGTTTAAAGTGGATTTTATACTCTGCTAGCCCCAT
>JACBWW010000007.1:23288072-23393720 GCA_020086605.1 Lanius collurio | reverse complement strand
GCCTGTCTTAAAACTAAGCTGGTATCTGTAGCTACTTGCTTACTTTTAATGGTATTAAATCACCAATCCTTAGTTCAGCCATCCAGGTGTTGTCTGAGCAATGCCAAGAATTTTCTGAGTGCTACAGACATGAATGCATCTCCCAACAGTTGTGTGTCTAGCATTGCACAGGGATTAAATCACTTACCACAGGAGCTGGGTAATAGCATTTTTGTGGTTCCTAAACCAGACTTTGGTCACCAATACCAATCTGCCAAAGTGGACTGATACAAAAAAGTCTGTGATTAATAAAAACTTGAAAGCAGAAGCTCCTCCTGTCTGGTCTATCCGCTCTGCTTTAAACTGTTCTTGCTTTAAAAGACAAGGAACTCTTTTTCATTGGGACTTTTTGCTTTTTTTGTTTACTCAACAGTACTGAATTAATCAGAGAGAGCATTTGTAAAAGGCTATGTTAGTATGGACTTCCTCTGCTGGCTTTCCAGTAACTGAGCATGGTTTCTAAGTTTTTATGTAAACAAAGGATTAAACTGGCTTTAGGGTTAAATCTTCCTATTGCAGCATAATTCATCTGCAGTGAATGGCTGGAGAAAGCTATTAGTTGGGAGTACATGGATATATTTTCTCAGGATGATGGTCTTTTAAATAAGATGTTTGCCATCAGTTTATGAATCCCTGTAATTCCAAAAGTTAGTTCCTGAGAAAGGCTTAGGCAGATGAATACTAGTATGAGGACAGGAACTGCCAAGGCTCCTGTATAATACAAAATATATTTTGAACAAGTTATATAAATCTGCAGTTGCTTGCAGTCTTCACTGTCACATGTACCTGCCCTAAGATCTTCAGATCTGAGTGCTGAGTGCTCTGCCAGCCATGAAATTATAGGCCAGCTACCTTCTCTCTGTGTGTAACTTACTCTTTTTGTTTTCCTTCTGAATTTGAATCCCTAAAGTAAATGTCGGTTCTCATTTTATGAGTAGAAGATCAGGTTGAATTCTACACAGACGAAAATTATTTTCTGAAACTTCAATCATATTTTAATCACTAATCTTCCCTATCTTTGTTAAATCACCTGCCTCTCACTTTCCCTTTCTCCTTCTCTCTTCTTTGCTTGCATTTTCCTGCCTCTCTCACAGTTTTGTCCACAGTGACTCAATCCAGTTTCTTCTACTTTACCCCTCATTACTTTTTTATTGTTCCTCTGTCCAGTGTTGCTCTTCTACTATGCCTCCAGTGTTTTGTCCTTTGCTACTCATATGCTTGTGTGATCTCCAGACTGCAGTGGTTGTTTAGCCAAGAAAAAATCTTAGATCTCTTAAGTTATCATAGTGGACATTACCATAAGGATCATTTAAAAAGAATTGGAGTCCCATGTCAGATTTTCTAGAAACATGATTTGCAAACAGAATAATGGGGAAATCAGGTGGTATGGACTTGTGATAGTTTTCTTCTAACTGTCTAGTTTTTTGTTTAGTTTAAACTAAGACATTTTTATAGCATGTCCTTAGGCAGTTACATTGCACATCAGAGCTCAGCCTTTTAAGACTAAAATTAAAGAGCAATCCTGCAAGATGCTGAGTACTTCCCTAAATTCCCCCTGACTTCCATAATCAGATTCCTGTAAGACTCACTTTTCAGGCTAAAAACCTCAACTGTCTTTTCAAACTCAAGTTGGTTTTGGTTATGTCTACTCCAGAGTCCTTTTCATTTGCTGCCACAAGTACAAAGTTTCACCTACAGAACAGATTTTCTGAAGAACTTCTGGGCTTCTGAAAAGCAGGAAATGCTTTTTTTCAGAAGCAAATTTTTCTGACCATTAGTAATGATCTTTATGAGACTGCTGCTTAAATGTTCATGTCAAAGCTTGTGAAATTGGTTGACCAAACTCCTGACATAGGGTATGGGTGGTGTCGATTCATACTTCAAGTGAATTGACAACCATCATTTCAAAAGAAAGAGCAGCACATGATAGCAGGTTCTGAGTCCTGGACGGAACGTGGCAGCTTTAGAAGGGCCCTGGAAGCACTGAAGATGTCGCCAGCTTTGGTAAATATCACTATTGGCTTTGAACATCAACAGGGTAATTTGGGAATTCTGGACTAATAGCACACCAAGCAATGTTTACTATTTACAGCTGCAAAATGTAAGTGTCAGAATTCCTGGGTTATCACTGGACATTAAGCTATTTATAGAGAGATGTCCTGGTGGATACAAACATTTCTGAGAAACAGCAGAAAGAAGATAAGGTATTAAGGCTCTTGCAACTAATGCCACTGATAGGCTCATGGGGTATGCTTTCCTGGTGTGCGCTCACAGAAAGATAGGATGAACTGGCATGTGTTCAGTGCCTTCCTGCCAGAGGGACATCATACCAGTTAGTTTGAAAGCCTTACATTAAAAAGTATAATGACTTCAACAATCCCATTTTCTTCCTATTTAAATCTTTGCTTAATCAGGGCAAATATCACGTGTAATGTAGGCCATAGTCTCTGTGCTAAATATTGTGGCATAGTGCTAAAGAAATGTTATTAAAAAGCATCATTTAGGTGCCTTTTGGTACAAGCATCATTGATGCAGCATTGTATTGCCACAGGCAAAATTCAGTTAAATGAACACTGAATTTAGATACCGCTGAAAAACAGAAGTCCAACCTATGCAGAAGGTCACTTTAGAAATAACATATCAGCAACACTGAAGTGAACTCAGGCTCACTTTGAACACAGCAGTGTTTCAAATTTAGCTAATAAAAAAAATTTCTTTGGGTGAAAATAATTTGTCATACAGTGTACTTCCGTTCCCTTGAATGAACTGACAGGAATGGATGAATGTCACTGAAGAGTCACAGCTGACCCCAGAGAGCTCCTTGGGCAGATGAAGTCACTGGTTTGCTATGTTTATGCTGTAGCCATGCCTCACATTTCTCCCAGGCATCTGAAGCCTGTTTTATCAGAAGGAGCCTTGGCATCCAGCACAATGGCATGTTTATGTTAAAAAGAAAGGGTCCCAGTGGGAACAGCAGGACAAGGGATGCCGGTAGGAATGGCAGCAGTGGCTTCCTGTGCCCCAGGCTGGCGTGGGCAGAGGGGGAAATGGAACACCGTAGCTTACACTGCAGACCAGAAATTGTAGCTCTCAGGGATGAACACACATAGGCCAGTGATAATTTTCCACATCCCCCCAGCTAGGAAAAAGCTGATATGTAGATTTTGAGCCAGGTCTTATAACTATTTCTTAGAAGAAACCTTGTAGGCCATTCCTAGTGCTCCCAGAAGTGTAGCAGCCAGTGAAAGCTTCTGAACAACCAGAGTTTCCAGGGGGCAAAGCCTTCACTGAGCCTGACTCTGGGACAGACCTTTGTTCAAAAGTCCCTGGAGACTCTGCAGTGACCACTCAAGTTTCCCGGTTCCCATCTGAGCAGCTCTGGAGGAGGTCGTGGAGTGTCCCTGGTAAGCTGTGCTCAGTGCTGCGCAGGAGGTGACACCCAGCATCCAGCCCAGCTTACCTCATGCTGACCAGCTGAGGGTGGTACCAAACAGGGCGTGGTCAGACACCTCTAACAACTGCCACAGCCATGCCAGAGGCAAGCACATCCAGGATGGATACATGGGAAGTACAGCAAATTATTTTATTTCCTAGCCTGGGCAGCAGGGTGGGGTTTAGCACACATGGTTGCTGCTGGTACTCCATGAGTGGAGTCCCTGGTGCTGCAAAGGATGTAGTTCCCATCTGAGTCATTGCTCTCAAGGAGGACTCTGCCAAAGCTTCTGTGGTGGTTAGATGTGGGCATGGTGGGCCCCTCTCTGCTGTTTTGCCTTCTGTATCATCTACCTCCTTTTTCATCTGATTTTTTTTTTCTCTTTATTTTGGCTTCTCTTTGAAACATGATACCTCCTGTGTTGTTTATCCTTTTTTTTTCCAAATTTGACAAAATCACTTGTTAGTAAAATATTTATTATCATAATGTCAATCAGCATTAATATTTTTTATTTTTATAGCATCCTACAATTTGCCTCTTTTTCTCCTTTCATTCCCTCTCTTTCTTCCTTCATTTCTCTTGCTGTCACAGTATTTCCCCCTTTGCCTTGCATGACACCATTCCTGTTCTGTCTCTGCTCTCTTGGTAACAGCAAGGCAGTGTCACACACCCAGTGGACCCCTGCATCCCTGAGTTTGGCTTCCGAGTATGAACAAAACCCAGTGAGTGGTTCAGCAGATCTATTGTAATACCTTCATGGCTTCCATCATATTAGTCATCATACTTTAATGTATTCATTATCTTACCTTCTTGTGAGTTGCTACTATCTTTATTTTACAAATGGGTAACTGTCATAGGGAAAAATTATATGTTACATCTTACACATATTCGGAATACTAAAGCTCAGATGTGAGGTCCACTGAAATCAATTATTCTGAAAGTTGCATGCAGACCAATGAAGTTTTCAGTAGGACTTCTGAAAGTCTAGTAAGTGGATGGCCACAATGTTAAATGGATAAATCACTAGGGATCTGGCTCTAGGTGATTCCAAATTCCCCTCAAGATCTAGTCCTTTTTCTTGGCCAGGGATAGCTACTGGGTATTACGTAGTCCTTTTAGAGATAGATGAAACATCTCCGTATTGGCCAGTTTTATTCCCTTACCTTCAAACTGTTCAGCAATGACACCAATATTTCAAATCTCTTCCCCAACCAGTGAACACTCAATTTCTAGGTCTGTAGCCTTCAGGGTTTTTTGAGAACTTCTGTTGTTCAAGAGATTTCCCCTTGCCCTCACTTTCAGTCAGCTGGCAGCTGCAATGCTCCAACATAGTTGTGGGTACAAAGAATGCTTCTCCCTCTCAGTTTCTCACATGCTATCTCACCTACTTGCAGTGTCCTTCCCAAGGCCATGGGGGAAAAACTGGGTGGACAAGCACTAAATTTTCTCATCAACTGATCTCAGGTATCTAGTAATATTTTGGTAATGTTGATTCAAAGCAAGATCTGTTTTTTTTACCTTTCCCTATTTATATTATAATAGGGATGTGTATTCAGTTCTGAAAATTGGCCTGCACGTGGAGTAACCTTGGACAGTCAGAATGTATGTGCTTCTTCAAAATATCATCCAGGGAATTAACCTCATACTTGGTCTCTCCTGCATGTAACCCGAGAGGAAGGCAGTGATGTGACATTCTGTGAACTGGATATTAGCAGTGCATGCTGTACTCCATTCCCAGTTTTGAGCCAGTATTTATTTGGTTTATAATTCTGAGATGAGATTCACTTACATTTTCTTGTTTGGCATGCAGTTGGTTTTGACACAGTAATTAAGAGCCAACACACTCCAAAACACCCAGCTAATTATTGAACCCTTTCAAGCAGGGGAAACAGAGTAAATTATCTGAGCAGTGGAAAGGGAAATAGGTCAGTTGAAAAATATGTTTTTGTGAGCCGATACTGGATTTGACAATGCAGATGCTGGCAAGAATGAAAGGAATCCCAGCTCAGTTTTGAAAAAGGTATATTTTTCACAGAGAGCATGTCTCTTCTGGGAACTCTTAATTTAATGTATGTTAATTTCCTATTTTAAGAAAATAGTTTGCTATTAACACTATGCTAGCCAGACTTATATTTTTTAAAGCAAAAACTCTTTGTCCTACAGTATTTAATGGCCTAAAGAGGAGGAAACTGGCTGTGGCATTTCAGTTTTTCCATTCTAAGGGGAAAATGGTCCAAGGTCTAAAAATATCCCTGAAAAACACCCTCCTTCTCATCATTGTAATATACCATAAGCCATGTGGTAACAAAGACATTTCTTTCTGAGCCTAGAATTGTTTTTAATCAGCTAAATCTGCAGCTGAGACTGTCTTCATGTAAAACTGCTGATTCAAATAAAATTTTTGTTTATCTGACTAATTTGATTACCTACTCTGCATTTCAGTGTCTCCAGTTCCTCCTGCTTCCTTTACCTGAACACAAATGACAGTTGTCCTGAATTATATATTCATCGGGGGGGAAAATCTCAGCAGGCTTTGTGCTGTGGGGCTGTTTTTCTCTTAGGCACTGTTCAGCTCCATTCTCTACTTGATCCTCCATCCTAAAGGAATATTGAAAGTATATTCATGTTTTCTTGGGTCTGTGGCCATGAATGGACAGGTGAGGTAAATGGTACATGTAAATAAGATTAAGAAAATGCATCCTGTGGTAGGTTAATGCCAAGGAGTATGTTATGTAGGTCAAAGATGGGGGCCTTATCATTATGCCAATATACCCAGCAGAACTCAAAGGGAGAAGGGAGTGTTGGTATTCAGAGTATTCCCCCAGCAGTGAACTCAGACATGTGAGTGAATCACAAGGTACTTGTTTATTGTCAGCTCAGAAAAAATAAAGCGAGACTGGTTTATGTGTAGACTGAGGCCAGTGTGGAGACATTCCTAGACAGGGTGGAGCCCACAAGGCGAGCGGTGCTGTCACTGGAGGGAGCAGGTCCCAGTTTGCACTGAAGTTGGAGACAGAGCTTCGCGATATGATCTGTTCAGTGGTGAAATTTGCTTAGGAGGTTTTTGCCCCTTATCTCTCTACTTCAAAGCCCTGGCCACTCACTCCTGCTGCATTACAGCTTCCTGCCTGTCCTCAATTGTGCTGCTACAAATGGGTGTGGGGCTATGGAGTAGGTCTCTACAGCAATCTAGGTTAAACATAGCCTTCTAAAATAATTTTGAGTTTTTGAGTTTTAAACCAAAGCCATTTCAGCTGCCTGATTTTACAGACAGCCCCTGAAAGTACTTATATAAAGCACAACTGACGTGGTAACCAACTGACCTACTGAAAGGTAACTGAGCTTCTCAAAGTCTGAAACAAATGTGTCATGGAAATATACACAAAGAAACTATTCCTCCTTGCTGGTGAGGTAAAAGCACAGGAGCTCTACTTTCCTCCAACATCAAAATTGTAATGAGCACAAACACTCCCTAAATTTTAATGAATCACACTGCCCTGGTGGATCAAGGTCAGACGGGCTCAATGCATCGAAATCAGTGGAAGTTTTGCCTCTCCCTTTTTCTGAGCTAGGATTAGTCTAGATAAAAGGAGGCTCATGGGTGACCTGATCACTCTCTCCAACTGCATTAAAAGACAGTGTAGGTGGGTCAGTCTCTTCTCTCTTCTCACAGGCAACCAATGACAGCACAAGAGGAAATGGCCTCAAATCGTGCCAGGGGAGGTTCAGGCTGGACATCAGGAGGAAATTCTTCACTGAAAGGGTTGCCAGGCATTGGAATGGGCTGCCCAGGTAGGTGGTGGAATCACCACCCTTGGAAGTATTCAGGGAACAGCCGAGCATAGCACTCAGTCCCATGATCCGTTGACAAAGTGATGACCAAAGGTTGGACTCGATTATCTCAGAGGTGTTTTTCAACCTAAATGATTCCATGATTCTGTAAGACTTTTTTTCCCCATCTTTTCTGCAGAGAAGGACTGGGAGTTTTAATATAGAGTAGTATTTGAACATAGATTGTATTTTACCATATATCAACATATAATATGGATCATGTGACTACTGAGAGACTGGGAAAGTATGCCAAGAGTTCTATCTAGATAAGGCCTCTGTCCTGAGATGGGCTCACTCATACCTCAGTCTTCCTGGCACTATTTGCCTAAACTTTTTTTTGACAAAACTTTGTTTTAAAATCCACGTATCTCCTTAGGTAATCTATTCCAGTGTTTAGCTGAGGAATTTCCTCACCATCTAGTCTGTGTTTGACACACAACCAATGTTTCATATCCACATATTATACAGATGAATATAATTCCCAATGGAAACAGTAGTGGCAGCAACACAGAAACTTGGCATGTGTCTGATGATGTTTGTTCCTTTTTCTTTAGCCAAGAAGCAATAATGTAAAACGAACCCAATAATTTAGTGAATATAGTTACCAAATACAGTTGGGTTTGCTGGCATTTCTGTGCATACATTAACTCAAAAAGAATTGAAGAATCAGTAATTTTCTCTTAAAGCTGTAATTCCTTGCCAGGGAATATTGGTAGTTTACTAGTGTAATGAGTTTACTAGTGGCATAAACACATGGATAGATCTGTTTTACAATTTTTTTACAATTATAATATGACATAATCTAATATTATTGTAGGCTCTGGGGGAAGAGATAACAGTACTACTGACAGTACTATTGATTTGTACCTTTAAAACTGAAACCTACAAATATTGTAAAGAATGTACATTAAAAAACAAACAGGAAACAATATATAAGAAACAAGCTATTAAATTGCCTTCATTGAAATACCCTTTGAAAGTGCTTTAGAGCATTGTAAACAGTCAAAAGACAGATTCTTGCAGCAATGAAAAAAATTACCAATGATAAGGTAAACTGCTGTTTCAGAAGAGACTGGAGAGGAAATGAAGGTGCTTTGGAGTTTCCATATTGTCAGACAGTACAGTAAAGCCAAGCCCAAGGGAAGATACATAGGAAAAATTGGACTGCTAGAACAAGATGAGATAGTAACAGCCACCAGCAAGATGACCTGGTTTATTGGCATTTTGCCTTGTCTTGCAATGTCCAAGAATTATTACATTTAAAAAAAATTTTTTTCTTCTTTTTCTGAATCTGTATTTTAAAAAATGGAGGACAATTAAAAAGGTAAAACTAAATTACTTAGATTCCTGTAGCATTTCTTTTAAAATGTAACTTTTTGAGGTCCTCTTTCAAGAGAACATCGATGTTGTTGGCTCATTCCTCCCAACTTCTAAACTTATTTTTTTTTAATTGTCCTTATTGCAGCATTTGGGACATTTCTCTTTTCTTTTTTCTTAGTTGTATGAGCCAGAGTTAGTAACTGTGGTTATTATGGCCATTACAGTGGGTTAAGAGAAACAAGTTTTTAGGGAGAATGCCATCTCCCAGCCGTTCTTGGCAAGAGGCTGTCATTGTCTACATTGATTATAAACAGAGCCTGAAGTGATCAGTTTGGATATGGATTTCTACATCAGATGAATCATAACCTGAAAGTTGCACGGAGTATTCCTGGTTACTGAGAGCATTGATTTTGACATCAGTTTTGTAATAACTTGTACAAGTTATTTCCGTCTTTTGCAATACATTTGGATTCAGTGAAGTGTCAGATGAAGAAGCAAACACTTACAGACTTTTTGGCTCTCCCTAAATTAGGAACTAAAGAGCGCACCTTCCCCACAGGCAAACATGTTGCAACATAAAATGCGAATAGCTTGAAAGAAAAACAGAAGCAATAAAGGAATGGCTCTTTATGTGCCCTAGAGGAAGAGGAGAAACTGGCAAGATGTTTTAAGACAATTCAGTGAAGAGTCATTTGACACAACCATGATGACACTCATATTATTGGTTTTAAAAGTCTTGACTTGTCAAGGAACATACTTTGCTACAGATGAAACTAAATAAATTACTAAAGAGCTTAGTACTGACAAGGAAAGACATTCACATTTAATACATGTTAATTCATATTTTTCTTACAGGACATTTCATTCAAAGTCAGTTCTTTGAGCATGGTAAATATTTTACACCAAAAGAAGAAATTAATCAATAATGTTTGTATATACCAAAGAGGACAACTGGCAAAATTTAATCACAGTTGCTGCTCAACAGAAAAGACGAACCTCTGGTAATATGTGACTACTAAGATGGTGACTCGACTGGTTCATATAAGAAAACAGCTTGGCTGCTATAGAATAAAATCAAATTCTGCAGGTCCTTAACTTTACAATCACTCATGCTCCTGTCCTTATCTCTTGACTATGCTCTTGTTCTGAAATAGCACGGGGGGATTTGTCCTTTCAGGATTTCATGATGGTGTTTGCGGTCATGGGAAATCTGTATGAGAGAGAAAAAATCCCACTCAGTAGCAGCAGGATGACAGCCACAATCCCAGCAGGAATGGCAGCACCAGCTTCCTGCACTGTTGGACTGGAGGGCATGTAGTAAGAAGGAGGAAAAGCTATGCTCTGGTTGTGAGTTACAGAATAGAAATTCCAGCTCACGGGAATCAGGACACACAGACCAGCAAATATGTACAAGAAGCCCCCCACCAGGAAGAAAGGGGCAATGAGGGTTTTGTGAGTGATTCCCATATACACATTTCTCAGAGCAAATATTGTAGCAGCCAGTCCCAGGAAGCCCATGAATGTGGCGATCAGCAGGAGACCCTGAGCAGCATAAATTTCATGGGGGATGAAGGAGTCATAGCCACTGAATTTATGGCAGAACTGTTCTCTATAGCCGGGCGAGACGTGAAGGTAACTGATGAAGCAGACTTTCCATATCCCCACCCAGGCAATGCCAGAGGAGATGATGGTGGTGTTGTCCACATGCCACACTCTCCATTCCACAATTCCCATCGAAACAGTGCACAGGATCCAGCCTACTGTGCCCAGAGCAAAGGCAGCAAGCTGGAGGTGCGAGGTGCTGACCAGGGAGTCCATCCTGCTCTGTCACAGACACAGTTGCCATGTGAGGAGAGAGAGGCACTGCAAAGAAACAAAAAATAGAATGACAAAGGCAATTGTTATTTGGGTGAATAGGTGAACCTGTCAGTGCAGAGGGAGGATGGCAGTCATCTTTCCCCAGCTTTAATAAACTGTTGAAATTTAATATCCATGGACAAATAACATATAAGTTTTAATTCTGTTTGTGTCATGGTATCACACAGAGGAGACAGAGTCTCTGATTAGCTCCCCTTATGATCTCCTTCTTATATTCACAAAAGGAAAATTCCTAAGTTTCTCCAAGTTATTGTTTTCTTTGTTAATTAACTATTATGTTCAAAGATCCTTATACACATAATCAGGAGCCCTAGAGTTACTGGCTAGCAGGAACAAAATCTGAGAAAATCCTCAGGTCCCTGACTGTTGCAAGAGATCCTACAAAGCAGAATCCGTGCTCCTTTCTCCTGGCAGCTGATGCTGGAACCCAATCTGTACAGACTTCAGCTTTACTGAGAGCTGCTGGGACCAGTGTCAGACAGAAAATGTAGTTCAGAGGCACGAACAAATCCAGGCCACAAAGTCTAACAACAGCCACTGAACTTTGACCATTTTCAGACTAATTAGCCATGAATTCAGTAGCAGAAAGATTTGAATTAATCAGAAATGTAACACAGTGTGGGGGCTGGAGCCTGGATATTCTGTCATTGCTTTCCCACACTCAAACTTCATCCAAGATTTTTTTAATGTTTTACCTTTGCAAATCCTACTTGTTTATAAACTGCCCAGCTTCTCCAGTTTGAATCATCCTAAAACTGTGCTGGAAAACATTTTAGTCATTTTGCCCAGCAAAAGATTTAAGATTTGTTTGCTGGCTGTACATTCTGAGTGCAAATTAGGGTTTTAGTGTATTTTTTTAAAAAAGAAGACAAAAAAACCAAACCAAAACAAAAAAGAAAAAAAAAAGAAAAAAAAGAAAAAAAGGAGAAACAAATCAACACTTAATTTCCCGTGACTTTTGTACACTTTTTTTGAATACTTCTAGGAATGATCTGTGATCAGTGAAGATATAGCCTCAAAATTTTTTATGTAGATCTGACAGATTCTAGGGATCTGTATATTTTCTAAGTTTTCTAAAATATATTTTCTACTGATCCTATTTCATTCAAGACTGGAGAAATACTGTACAAAGTTGACTCTAATTAAAGACTCTAATATGACTCTGCCACAATATTTTGTGAACAAAACATTAAACATAAAGACTAAAGCAACAATTTTTCTATTTACTGATCTTAAGCTAAATGGATTCAGTTGGCGATACAATTTAATTGCCAAAAATCCACCTGTGGAAATCTTAAAAAAGAAATATCTTCATAAAATATGGCCTTAAGCAGACAGTGTCCATCCTCTTACACTGATGCCCACTACATACTTACTTCAATCCTGAAGGTGATGCCAGCCATGAGAGGATGGGACAGAGTGATTTTTGATGCCAGACAAACACAACAACATCTGCAATTTTATAGTTTTGGCCTCCCAATTCATCTGTGTATCTCCAATAGGACAGATTTCCTGTGGGATGTATTAATCTCCATTATTGCAAGTGTACATTTAATCCTCTCCAGCATGGAGAAAATCGATCTGGAAGAATCTCTTGTATTTTTATCTACTTAAATGGAAACCGATTGATAAACACTTTCTCAATTTGCCATGTTATTTACAAAGTGGTTATAAACCCCCCTTTCTAATTAACTGTTTTTAACAGGCACAGTAGGCCCGCAGGACATTTTAGATGGTTTTCTTTTTGTCCCAGTTCCACATCAAAATAGCATTGTTTTTGTTCCTGTCCAGTGTTGGGGAGGTGCCAGACAGGAAAGAGCAGAGGAGTCCTGTGCTGACTCCCTTCAGCTTCTGTTGGAATCAGTGGAGAACACAGAAGCCAAACCTGAACCACGTGAAGATGCAATTTTCTGCAGAGCACATATGTCTGTAACACTTCTCGTGTACATCATAAACATTCATTTAAACAACTTGCTAATAGCAAGGTCATAAAAGATATGTCAGCAGGTGAATCCTTATCATCAAGAGCTTTTCAGAGTATTTTATCAGCATATAACTTCATTGATTGAACATACCCAACTGTCTGCTTACAGAATTAAATGAGATTAAATATGATTCTGATCCCACTATCAAACCTGTATGGGCTGACATAGTTAGAATTGTGTCCAGCATTGAGCTATAAAATTAAAAATTAGGGAAATTTCTTTTTTTCCTTTAAGATTCACCAAAAAGAACACAGAACAAGCAAACATATAGGATGAAAGAATTTAAGGCTTATACAAAATTTCTGAGAACATTGGAGAATAACCAGCTATCAAATATGGGCTTTAGGTGAGTTATCAGGCGTCTAGACACACAAAAATTTACTTATGTAGGAAATTATTCATTGTGGCTCATTTTTCCACACCCTACCCACTGGAGCTTATTTGATCTAACCTGGTATCAGTGACTTAGAGAAAAAACAAAGTTCAAAATAAGTACTTTTGAGACAGATTATGTAATTGAATTATAGTTCTCATGCTTACGTGTTTCGTAAAATCAAACAGAAGCCTATACTTAATGACCTCCTGGTACTGAGATTCAGCATGAAAATCAGCAACAAAATGTCAAGGTAAAATAGTTACAGGGTTTTTCTTGACATTTGAAAATATGTCAAAATTAAAACAAAGTTCTAGTTTAAGATTCCAGTCTCTATCATTTTGATAGACGTTTTAGTGATATGATGAAAAGACAACAAGCATGTATCACCTGTCAGAAACATTGATTTTAAAGGAAGCCTTTGGACAAAGAGGATCATGGAAACTCCTTTTCCCCCAAGTGTAGAAAGATACATTGATTTTTCAGAACGACAGTAGCAAGTATTTCCAAAAAAAAAATCCCAAACAAGACATTTCTCTTGCAGATGCCAAATAAAACTGGGAGCGAGCTGCAGAGGGCGTCTTAAACCAGGATTTCAGCCATTCCAGCGACTCCCTTGCTGTGAGACCTCAAGAGGGAAGAAAGGAAGGAGGGAGGAAGGAAAGGAGGGAGGTGGGGTGGGTTGTAGCAGGCTGGGGTTTATGGCAGCGCCTGGGTCAGGGCTTTGTCAGCTTTTGCCTCAGCTAGGATCTGAAAAAGGTCTTTTATTTCCTTCATTTGGAAGGGCTTTCCTTCACAGATGTGTTTTTAACTAAATACCCTGCTAAAGTAAAGCAAGACAGAATCATAGAATGGTTGGGTTGGAAGGAACCTTCAAGATAACTTGTTCCAATCCCCCTGCCAAGGCCAGTGGCACCTCTCACCGGACCAGGTTGCTCAGAGCTCCATCCAACCTGGCCCTGAATGCTTCAAGGGATGGGGAGTCTGCAGCTTCCCGGGGCAACCTGTTCCAGTGCCTCACCACCCTCACAGTAAAGAATTTATTCCTATCATCTAATCTAAGCCTAATCTCTTTCAGTGTGAAGCCATTCCCCATTGTCCTATCACAGTTCCTGATGAAGAGTCCTCTCCAGGTTTCCTGTAGGCCCCCTTCAGATTCTGGAAGGCTGCTATGAGGTCTCCACACAACTTTCTCTTTTCCATGCTGAACAGCCCCAACTTTCTCAGCCTGTCTTCATAGGGGAGTGTATATTAAATGTAAATCTTCTTGCATTCAATTCAAATTTGCACAGAGAAGATGAAAGCTACTAGTAAAACATGATACATGCCAGTGTATTCATCCAAAAATAGAAACTTGAAGAATACTTCTGTATTTATTGCTGATTTTTATTTAAATTAAGCATTGCACAGTGAGTAAATCCTTTTCTTTATGAAAAGTATGTTAAACCATTGCACATGAACTTCGGGGAGAGAATGAGACATGACTTTCCCACTCTTAGGTTTCAGAAACAGAGAGGACACCTGAGAGTCATGCTGACTTTTCTACAGCTGCAAGCTTGATTCTAGGAGAAAAAAATAAAAGGAAGATGCTCTCACAACTGCCAAGTGGTTTCATAGAGGAGATCTTGGGTCATCTGTGCATCAAGCTTACCTTTAAAAAGACTTAAATGAAATGTCGCAGTTGAATAGATCAGTTCTTTGTGGCCATAGTCCTACCTCCTGATATTCTCAGCAGCAGGGAAAAAAACAGAAATGGAGCTATACTTGAAATTTTGTCAAGGCTTCTTTTACTTCCAGTAATTGTTAGTGATGAAAGGCTGGGGCTGTGATATAAATTCTGAGGGTGGAGAAACCTCATTTACACCAAATTAATTTCACTTCTGGAATTAATACATTGTCTTCCAGAAAGCTGTTTTAATTACATTCAATAGTCTGTATCCTTCTATTGGGTTTCAGATCCGCTTTCTAAAACTCAACCTGCCTTAATTTCCTGAAACAATGACTTGAAAGACCCTGCAGGTAAATGCATGAGAGAAAAAAAGCTATCAAACTCTCTTAATTCATGCATTTAAATATAATTGGGCTGTTCAGGTTACTGGGTCTCAGGGTGTCTCCAGGGGGATGAGGGCCTGTGCCAGGGACAGATGTCCAGCTTGTGGTGTGGTGTGAGAGTGTGTCCCCAACCACACAATCACCTGCAAGACTTGTCTTTAAATTCATCATTTCATATGATGGGTTGAGAGAAGGCAGGCTCCCGCTTTCAGAGGCATTGAAGGGAGTTTGCCATTTAGCAGAGGCTCTTTAAACGTTGGTGTGTGCTGGGCAATACATTTCCCAGCAGCAGCATCCTCTCTCCAGTACCTCGTACCCCTCTGGCACCTAAGGCACCAGGCAGAGCTAGATGGGGCAGCCATCAACACCTGGAACATAAGATCTCCAGCACTGGCACTGCAGGGAAATGTGAGATGGGGCTGTGTCTTACCATGGAAATTTGTGGAAGTCTTGCACAAAATGCATGATCCTTGACATGATGTTCAAAGACTGTACCCAATGCCTTAGGATCCTTGAGTTTTGATGTGTCTAGAAGAGAACTTCAGAAATGTTTTTTTCCCTTCTGCCATCACCATTTCATCACAGCTTTATGTCTAAGGCCATCTACTTCCTGTGGTCCAGGCCACAAGAATTTCCACCACTGGGTGATAAATCAGTCTATGGCTACCTTCTTCAAAATCCATTTCAAACAGTCAGTGCAGCAGTTATTTTGTTCTATTTTCCTAGAAATAAAGTTAGCTGCATTCATTACCCATTCCTTGAATATGTCTCCCTGACACTCATGAAGTCTTGAACTCTGGTATCTCATGTTTACGTTTTAGCTGTCACTGAAATACTTTTTTTCAATTAGAAAAAACAAACTAGTGGGGCCTAGAGTCTTAAAAGTCATTGTAGAGTATGTCCAGATTTAACATGCCTTCCTTTATCTTCCACCAACTAAGAATACATTGAAAATTAGCTGTGTTCCTTTGCTTATTTCAGGAAAATGTTTTGATTTGCTTTGATAATAGGATGAAATGAAACTGATAATTTCTATATATCCTCACTGTTTTTTTCATGCAGTAATTTACTTTTCTGTGGCTGACCCTACAGAGCTCTTATTGCATAAGGAAACATTGCAGGCTGGTAGGCAGTGAGATGGCAGTGGGATTGACCCAGGACCCAGATGACCCCATATTATCAGAGTTTCTACACATTGTTTTGCCTCTGCCTTGAAGGGAGCTCTATTTGGAGCCAAAGTGGAACAGTTTAGAGACGTTCCAGGAATGACAGCCCCCGAAACACCAAGGCAGATAACCTGGCTCTGTTGAGACGGGATCCTTTCAGGAAGCTTCAGAAAGCAGAGGGAGCCCAAAAGCTTGCCTGCTGTGGCACAGAGAAAAGAGCACTAAGGGTTCAGTAGTGTAAATAAGGCAACCACATCCAGGTCCCAGAGAGCTCACACATGACTGGGAAGATGAGGGCACTGAACACACACTTGGGACATGGCAAGATGTCACCCAAGAGGAGACAAATTCCAGCCAAAAGAACAGGAACTAATGCTTCCTGGAGCTGCAGGAGAAACAAAGAACTCATGAAGCACCTTGGATGTCAGCCTGAAAGTGCTGCACGGGCACTTGGTTGGGAGGAAGGAGCATTCCCTGAGCCAGGGGCACGTAAGGAAGCGGCTGCTAAAGGGGAATCAGGAGACCACAAAACCTGCACACAGCAACCTGCACACAGCAACCTGCTGGTGAGGTTTCCTTCATAAATGAGGGGAAGTGGGTGCAAGATGAGCTTTCCAAAAGGATAGGAGACTATAATGACAGCACAGCTAAAATAAAATATCCTAAAAAATGTTCCAATAGGAGAGCGAGTCTCCCTGACTGAACCCACTTGCCTGCCAAAAGACTATGAATTCTACTGCAGCTTGTAACCAGCTTAAAGAGAAAGTTCATGAAAAACTCTTATATAAAATAAGCATAAAATTATTTTTCCAGCCCATGTAAGCAGAAATTCACTTGTTTCCACTTATTTAATGTTTTAAGCAAATATTTTTGCTTTAGATAATGCCAGGCATCACATGCATTTTTGAATTAACATTCCAATCCTACCTTTGTAATGTTTTATAGCCTAAATGCAGCTTTATTGGACTATACTGAACATAGTTTACTAACCAAATCTTTTGTTTAATGTAAGTCTTGCAGCAGAAAGGAAGTTTTAAAAACCCCAACAATATAGTAATTACAAAAGGTCTCTTCATAGCAATATCTTTATGATTTACTGATTGAAAACTTAATTCTTCAATTCCCATTTGGGAAAGCTTTCTTATAGAAAACAAATAAATATTTAAATCTCTCCCCATCTGTTCTCTATTAGCACTTCATAAAACAAGTAATATAAAAAAAAGGGGGGAACTTACTTCTCTGAGTCTGAGAGATGCCTAAGGCTTTGAAGCAGTGTCAGCTGGATGAACCAAGTTCCAAAAGGGAGATAGAAAAAAATGCCCGTGCAAATTGTCCAACTTAAGCCACCAAACAGGTACCTCACAGTTCCTTGTCACTCTTCCACTGAGTCAACAAAAATGTAGGAAGTCAGTTAATCATTAACATATTATAAAAATATGAAAGCTTTGCCATATGCCATTTATTCTAATTGCTTTAAAACACTTACCAAAGCATACCGATAACTCCCATGGAAATTACACTTTTCTGTAAGATACCCTTTCAGAAAACCTACCTTTTTGATTATGTGATTTTCCAGCTTGAGACCACCATGATGCCCCAGTCTGACAGCCTGAAGGACACAGAATTCCCATCTGAAAGAGAACAAAGTGATTTCACAATCCTTTCTTTTTTATTAGATTTTTCTTCCTGTATTTGTGCAACTTAAATTAGTGCAGCTCTGCAGAAGAAATACAGGGGAGAAGGAGGAATTTTTCCAAGGAGTAAATTCAATCTGAACTGCTCTCTTGATTGACTCTCTGGATGTCAGCACCCACACTTTAGTACAAAGAGTACTATTGCTATCTCGGATGCTTAAAAAAACACGTACATTTTTAAAATTATGTTATGTTTGCCTTGCTTCATGGTTTTCCCATGAATGTAAACAATGGCTCTTACAAATTGGAAGAATGTTCTTAACTCCTTCTGCTTTCTCCTCTTTGAAGCCTATTCTAAACCCTGATAGAGTCCAAAAGATGCACTGGGCTCAGCTGGTTACAGAACAGGGCTAACAGCACTGACATTGTGTGCTCCATCTCTGTATGGGCCATTTACTTGAGAGTTGGACTCGATGATCCTTGTGGGACCCTTCCAACTCAGAATATTCTGTGATTCTGTAACATTTCAAAGCCTGCTGTTAAAAGACAAGTAAGTTTATTTCACAGAAATACCCTGAAATGGGGAAGCCCCATTAAAAATTCTCATTGAAAAATTCCTCTCATTGAAAAATTCTTCTTATTGAACATTCACAATGGCTGGTCATTGCCATCACTAAAGAAGGCTGAAAAAAGTAATTAATTCATATCCTCCTGTTTTCTGCATCACCTTTAATCCTCTCCTGCTGTATCTTGTAGCTGATGGCAGTTCACCGGTTCATTGTGCAAGTAATGCAGCCTGGCCATGACAAGAGTCTTGTCCTCTCCTGCAGGTCACCAGCCTGGGATCTTCTCTCAGGCTGCTCACAGCTGGATGGGGCTGGTTTCGTGCACAGGCAAACTCAGCTGCTCAGACTCTGCTGTTGTGTGACAAGAAGCCCAACACACACTCCCCCCGCAGTGGGCTGCTGTCATCTGCCAGACTCCAGGATTGCATCCTTGGGCAGTAGGCAGCTGGCAGATGGATTCCTTTTCTTGCATTTAATAACTGTGTGAGACAAAATTTGCAGGCAAAACCATTGCTGATTTTACACATGAAGCTGCTGCACACCCCTATTTGTCTCACCCTGCAATAGGAGGGGGATCCCCTATGCCACTCTCAGAAGAACAATTCTTTGATCACCAAATTCTCTGTCTCTGATTTATTTCTTCTCAGTCTCAAAAAAAACCCCAACAAAACAAACCCCAAAAACCAACATAGCAACAAAACCAAACCCACTGTGATGTTTTAGAGATTAAACTGTACTGAAAAAGAATGAGTTCAAGATATTTTTCAGCCACCATCAGTACAGTGACGTTTAATTCAACTGGAAATCTACAGTGGTCAATCTGTGATAACAACAAGCAGCATAAGCATCATTACATTAGTGAGAAATACAATACACACAAAATGGAGTGGAAGAAGATAGGAGGCAAACGACAGTATTAAGTGGGTTTTTTTCCTAAGTGTATGATTATGAGTTCTATAAAAATATTCCTTTTTAGTGTAATAGTCACAAATTATTAGGAAACAGAAATTAACTAAGTTTCTGACTACTTAATTTAAAGGAACACATTTTAAATGTAAGACTTTATGGTTCCTTGAATGCCAATGGTTAATACTTTTTGAGGCAGAAAACATTTGCTTTCTTCCTCCTATGGCTTGGGCCCAAAGCACAGTGAAATCAGTGGAAATAGTTCTGCTGACTTCAAAGAACTTTAGATCAAGCCCGGTCCCTTCTGCGGTTTACAATTTCATTGTTACATACCAGAGAACAGGAAATATTTGTTTCAAGTTATTTTTCCTTTTATTTGTTACACATTGAAAAACCAGCCTGAAATCAAGATGCTGTGCAAGATATATTACCCAGCAAGTGGTACCACGTAGGCAGCTGAGAGAGCCTGAAAACAGTGTGGAGGCTCAGGTACAAGGGCTTTATCACTTTTTGTTTCTGAGATGAAGGTTACTTCTTCCAGGAAGCACAGCAGCCTCCCTGCAGCAGTTTGCCAGTCTGTGATCAGTGAATTAGGGCATTAGAGCTGGTGCATCCTCGCTCTTGGTCACTCCCTGCTTGTCCTCAGCAGATCATCAGATCAGCAACTCTCCAAATCCAGCACTGAACCTAAATGTGGGCCTCTAAAAACAATTCTTGATTCTAATAAAAGTATTTCCATAAGCATCTTTCCTAACTGTTTACCTTCATGGCCAAAAAACTTGTACTTTAAAACTTGGGAAATTCAGAGACAAACACGTTTACCGAACTCAACACATATCTCATCATTAAGAGCTTCACAGCTCAGCAGCAGCTGACCTTCTGCTTGTTTTGCCCAGACCTCTTCAGACACAGAAATCAGAAATTCTCTGTCAACAGTACATTAAATGACACTGGAAAGCAACAACACTTAAAAGATGAGGATGTGCTTTCAGAGAGTGCACAAAACCCTCACCACAACTGGTACCTCACTGTTGAGGCAAGTCCCATAACGAGCCCACTGGACTCTGCACAGATAAACTCCACAGCTGCTGCAGTAACAAACGCTCCAAACCCAGACAGGCTTTTGAAAGGGTTAAAACCCCCTGCACTTCATTGCACATGCCTCGAGAAGGGAGAAGAAAGCCTTCAGGAGAGGGGCTTGGGAGGCCTCCATGTGCAATGGGTCTGTGTTCCTCTGCAGATGGAGGTGGCTGGAGCTGGAGGGGTGAATGAGCCCCGGGAGTCTCCTTCCTGTGCCCCTAAACACAGCCTTGGGGCATGGCTGCTCTTGTCAGAGCACAGCAGAGGGCTCAGTTGTTTAACAGCTTGGCTTTGGCTTTTAGAGTGGTTTTCACTGTCCATCCTGCCAAGTCTGGCTAACGCTGGGAGTCTGCAGCAGCCAGGCCGCCCAAGGCTTGCCTCTGAAGGGGCAACCCACTGCCAGCCTCAAGGGACTCCACAGGGAAGCACTACACATTATCAGATCAGTCCCCAACTACACTGATCCTGTTTATAGCTGCCAGCAAGTGCTGCTTGTTTTTATGGTCAATCCCACTGGCTGGGAAGTTTTCTGGCTCCAGAGAACTTGCTAATAGGTTTGTTGTGATTATGTAATTGTATTTTGGGTGATTTCTCTTCTGTTTTGTGAAGTTCCAAATAAACGTGCACAATGCTCAGTTCTCTACTATCCTCCCTCTTAGTTCCACTTGCCCCCAGTGCACGTGGGATTTAAAGTTGTGTTTTAGCCTAAAATTACAGTGGACTCTGACATTGTATGAAAGGGATTATATGTTATGCCTCCAGGCAAGAGAGATGGTGTTCAGTGTCCAATTTAGGTATTACAAGATAGGGAGACTGAACTTCACTCATGTCTGAGCTTACTTCCTTTCAATCTTGCATGGCCCTAATATCCCTAAAAATGGTCACCTACTTTTTAGTGCTTCTTTATCCAAACTACATCAGAGATCTTTTTTCCAGCATCTACATCCAGTGTCCTCAGAGCCCCTGCTGACACACTAACATCCCTTCATTTTTGTCGTTAACTTTCCCTCGATTCCCTTATAACTCAGTTAGAAGACTCACAGAAACTTGCTTCAAAGACTTTGACCCTTTTACTGTCGGTCAATTAAAAACCAGGGGGAAGTGGGAACACACAAAACACAGCTGCCCAGACTATCTCCAGCATGGGCTGTTTAGACCTTTTCTTCAGAGACCAGCAACCATAGATCCTTCGGAATGGCCTCACTACTAGTTTTTGAAGCAAAATTGAGATGACTATTGCAGGCTCAAAAATTTTAAGAGCAATGATTTCACTGTGATTGTGATTTGACAAGGGACTGATTTAAACCCAAGAGAATTTGTCTTTGGCTCAGCAATAAATTGCTGTTTTTTCCCAGAGATGCAGAGCACAAAAGCTGGCACACATGAAATGAAGGGCTGCTAAAATTAGATGCACTCTTGTGGTTTGGGTAGGCTCCTGGTTATTCCCAGATACCCAAAAGTAGGTCATACAAAGCTTAACAAAGACATTTTCCTCAGACTTGACATTTTAGAGCCAGTGGAAAAGACCACCTGATGGGGGAATGTTATCAACGTGTCACACTGGGGTTTCACTCTGCCTTGGCAGCGTTTCTGAGAAAGCTGCAGTGCTACAACACCAGGCTTTTGCCACTTCACTGGAGCTGCTTTAGCAGCTTGTTCTTATCAGCTGTTAGAAGTGACAGGGAAATCAAATACCAATGAATTTTCATTAAAGGGAAAGAAAATAAGAGATCAATAGAAACCTTTAGCTGTTAACAGAGCTTGGGAGTTTAACAGCTATACAAAGCAACTCCCTGCACAAAAGATGGGGCAGTATTAAAGTACTAGTTTAGGAGAACAATAAGAATAACTGGATTCTCATTAGCTGATCCTGAGCATGATCTGAGGTAGGAGATCTTTAGGGGCTTAACTGACACCTGAAAAGGATTTCTGTACCTTTGCCCCAATTCCTGGCTACTGTAGCAGCTAAACAATGACTGTGATCTTTCATCTGACCAGTACCCTATTTAGATTAATACAGTAGGAAGTAGAAATATTCTGGGGACCAAGAACACAAGTAAAGTAGGATACTGTAGAAAGCAAAATAGATTTGATACAAAAACCCTAACAGCCACAAGCTGGGTGCCAGTGGAGAGCAGAAGGATGCAGTTCTATAAAGAGCTCCAGACAGGGCAAATTCCTTAAATATGTGAAGGGAAGCTGCTTTTCAAAAGCATGTTATTCCAGCATCTCCAAATCAAAGGAAGGACAGCTCTACTTTTTATCCTTGTGCTGGTCTGTCATTTACTTGGGCAGTGGGGGAAAGAAGTGTCAAACTGCCCCTGCTTTCCCTCAAAGCCGTCCTAAGCCAGCTTACAAGTTACAAGGCAGAAATGAAAGGTAATCAATGCTCCAGCACATGCTGGAGTTTCAAAATGTGGGGACAACCACCTGGAAGGTTCTGATGAGGAGGGGAATGCTTTTATGGACAATGAAATTGGTCAACACAGGAAAGCTGGTAGGAAACCCCAAACACAGGAGAAAAAAACAAAAGCAAACTTAGTAACTAATTGCACCAGTAAAAGGAGAAGAGTTTGTGGCAGTTCCTATTGGTGCATGTGTGGAGAGGGTCTGTAATGGAAGAAAAAAACATTGTCTCAGCCATGCTGCCTAGAGTGCTCAAGCCCCATTTGCAAGCCAAGGGCTTGCAAACTTCCACCAGTTTTCCTGACTGGTCAGCTCCAAAAGCCATGTTATAATTACTGCTGCTCTTTTAAGACCCTTGTTGTAAAACCGTAGGCAGTCTAAATATTTACTGAAGTAGTCACACCTCGGTATGAGATCAGGTAATGTAAGAACAGCAAACACAAAAGGTTGATTTATAGTGACCATAAAATTTTCATTCCCAGTTTCCTGACTTGCAGAGGCTTTATGGCCAACCTTCATACTGCACTTTCCCCATCATTCATGACTACAGGACTGCACTCCTGGCACCCTTGAACATTTGCACCTAACTTTTATTTTCATGTATTCTGTATTCCCTGGGTCCTGACAGGGCTTTCACTGCTCAAATGAGTCTCAGGCTGTATATGATGATCAATAGCACACACACAACAACTTTTAAATCCCAGTTTTGACTGGTGAGTGCTCTTTGTTATGTTATGACATACTTCTCTAGTCTCTAATAATTTACATGAGTCTCTTCTCTCATTTTCCTGTCCTTTGCATTGGATATAGATTGTGGGATTTGACACAATATTTTAGAAATTTTATGAAGTTTTCAGCAATATTGTATCACAAATTACTGTTTCCCGTGTTTCTCTGTTTCAGCCTTTTTCCTAGAGCACAGAGCTCATGTGAACTGTTCATTCACTGTGATCCCACACAGGTTTTGAGAGTCTGATCTATGTTATCGTCCATGTGATCACCATTATTTGCTCCTTGATTAATTGCTTTGCATATCACCATATGAAATGATACTTTGAACACACCCAGACTACCGATTTTTCTCTATGCAACTTTCCTCTTCATTGTTTGCCATTTATGTTGCAAACAGTGACCATTATCACTGGGCTTCTGATGTAATCATCTCTTACTGGTTTGGTGGAACTGCCCATTGCAAAAAATGCTGGTCTAAGTAACTCCACCTTTGCAAAACCAGTGTGACAATGAAGTTTACTCATCTAGGTTCTTTTCTTCCCTATTGCCTAAAAATAAGAAGAAAAGCGGGGTTTATTTAATTCTTGAAGTCTAATTGTATAAAAATACACAGAGGATTTGGAGAACAGAGCCTTGTAAGAATCCCTAGATCTGAAATGCCAGAGACAGTGGTGTCACTGAATGCACAGAACATAATGATCTTACACAGTGAAACCTCAGACTCTGAAGTTCCGAGTCATTCCCTGTATCTTTAACTTTCAAAAGATGCTTTAAGGTATTTTTACATTATAGTAACTAAAAAGCCTGCCCTAGCACATGGAGACAGAATACTTCAGCTGTGTCATGAACGGAGAAAGAAAAACAGGAAATTCATGGTCCTGAAGCACTTTACCATTGGTTTAGTTTTCCTTCTTTCAGGGCAGTGATCTTTCCAGGTTTTCACTTCCTTATGATATGTATCACCTCATTAATAAGAGAATGACTGCTCCACCCCTTTGCTGTCAGTGTTGGCCACTTTCGATCATCACAGCTTGTTTTCCCGTTTTATCTCTGGAGGAACCATACCTGCGTGAGAAAGCTGCTGAAGCTGCAACTCCTGGGAGTGGCTATGAATAGTATTCACAGGATTCATGCCTTTCATATTTAGATACTGAGATAAACATTCTTATCTCCCTTCCATTGCTTATTATTTAGGCTGTGACTGCTCATTGTATTTATATTTCTCTGAGGCTTTGAGAAAAGACACAAGTGTAATTTATCAGTAACAAACACTGTGAAGAGCAGACAGCTGGGAAGTGAAACAGATGTTGTAACTAAATGCCTGAAATAATCCTCATCATGAAGATTTTGTTAATTCCTCTCGGGCTTTTGGACTTCACAGCTCCACTGAAACAATGTTTTGGTAAAACTCTCGTAAGCAGACATCCATTACCCTGTTTGCAGAACATGTGCAAGGAGCCCAGCAAATGCTGCTGTCACAAGGAGCAGCAGCAAATCAACAACCCTCGGTAGCATGTCAGACCACAGCTTCCTCAGAGCCAGCACTGACTCATCTTACAGAAGTTGCTTGGAATGAACAGTTTAGTTAAAACAGTTGCAGCTTGGTATGCACTTAAGAAAAGCCTTTCTTTCACTAACTCTATTAAAATTTAGGAACATAGACCTAAAATTCTTGACAGTTCTCACCTGGGACATGTAGCATGCAGGTCTTTTAGATACCATTTGGCTGGAGATTTTATGTTATTGAAAGTACGAATGATTGTTTTTCTGTATCTTCCACCACCCTGTATATCTTCAGCTTCACAGTCACAAATCCATTTGCTTCAATTAAAATCTCTCCTGTGTTAAGATAATCACGAGCAGCAATTTAAAGTACTCCAATAAAAGATGAAACACATTGGGAATCCGGTTGTTCTCTAGTGGCACTGTTGTAGGTTAACAAATGACACCGAGGGAGGAGGAGATACACAGAATTCCTCATTCTGCTTCACTGCAGAAGAGGTGCTGGAAATCAGCACAGATATTCCTGGTATCCCACCCATGGCAGCAGCCAGCACAAGGCAGTCAGAGGCAGCAGCAGGCAACAGGTAATGCCAGTTTGTGGATACACTTCTTGTTAACTTTACCAGGAAGCAGTTTGTGGCATGGAGGAGATTTAAGAGGAAGGGAGAACACAGGCTTCACTAACACTGATCTGTTTGGCAATAGTGCAAGGCACATCCTAGTCACAAGGCCACGTCCCCCTGCAAAACTTAGGAGACTGCCTCCAAGACAGATAGCAAAGCATCTAAAAAAGAAGCCATTGTGAGGACTTTTAACATAGGAGAAAAAAAATTGCATTTTACTAGCCTTGTGCTCAGGAAAGGCTCAGCTGCTGAGACTAAAGTAAAACTCGGCCTAAAATACACATCAGCCCACTAATCCACATGATTAGAACCAAGAAAAAGGTGTTTAATGTAGCCCGTCCTAAAGCGATACTTGCTCTGCCTGTGGGTGTGCTACTGTAGCCTCAGTGAGAATTACCTTCTGCTACTGAACTGCACCCAATTTGTTTCAATTCAAAATTTCCTCTGGAATATATTAACCTACTTCACATGGAACAACTTTATTCATACAAACATTACCAAAACAGCAGGTAGGAATTAAAAAACCCAAGATTTCACAGGTGAGTTGCTAACTCACACGAGTTACCCTTTTTACAGTCTATGGGTCATTATAATTAGTTAAGTTGCAGACTGGAACCGTGGTAAGTAAATGTGATCACCACTGCTGACAAGTGACAATATATAATCGAGTTTAAAGATTTAATTGTTAATTTTCATAACATTCTGTGGGCATCATCTGCTCAAGTATATAGAAAAAACAATTTATCCTCTAAAAAAACCTGCACAACTGAGAAGCCCTTAACTAGAATAACCCTTTGAACTTCCACAATAAATGACCAGACACCAGTAAAACAGGAGTTGCTTTCTACTACGTATCATAAGGCTTTGCTAGAGCTACTGGATTGCAACAGATTAGTTCAGCTCTAAAAACCGAGTCAATTAAGTACACCAAAATTAATCACTAGAACTTGATTGGGAAAGAACATCATAAAATAGTGACTCCTTTGAAATATGAGGGTCTCAAGTACTCCATAAGAGAAAATAAAGAGCTGAATTTCAGTTTAAAGAAAAAATTCAAGTAGTACACAAAAACTACACTTATTTCTCTGGAACTGCCATCCTGGATTATACCAGGAAAACTCACAAAAACAGGCACAAACAGGTGAGTCCACATACAAAGAGAAGGGTGAAAAGAAGTTTAGAAAAATCCTACAAATACCCAAGTATTTTTGTTTCCCTAAATCCTTTTTCCCAGATTTTATAAAGACCTTCACAGACAATCACAGACAATTAATTTCCAGGACCAAACTAGGGTTCTGTGATCTGTGGTCACCTCTACTACAAATTTTGCATACTTGCCAGTGTTTCCCAATGAGGCAGAAGATTCTCCAGTTAATCTGAGAACCCTCATTAAACTGAAGTTTCTATGAAAGTCTCAGAGTCCACAAGCGATCTGTTCTTGCAAAAAATCTTACACACCACTGACTTAAGATATTTCCATATGAAGTGTCCATTCTAAACATGGGCTGAAGCTAAACCAGTGGAATTGCCCAAGCAGGAAAGCCTAAACTGCTCCCCCTGGTATGTACTCTGTAAGTGGTGAGAGACCCATTTGTTTTATCGACCTCATAACACATTTTACCTTTCTGCCATGTCATATTCACACTTCTATAATACTAAATAGACATGGACACATTTCTGGTACTTACTTACACTGGGAACTTGAGAATGATTGATTACTCAACACATTAAATAAGCTGTGCAAAGACAACAAACTATGTCAGACCACAAGATAACTGGCCTGCCTGGAAAAGCTCAGAGCACTGTTGATGGGCACCATGAGATGGCCAACACTGCAAAGCAAAGCAAAGCAAAGGAGTAGCTTTTGATATTAAAACTGCACACAAAAACTAAACTACAAAAACTACATTGAAATAGACAGTTTATTTTCTCAAAGTCAAGCAATACCATTTGTCAGTAGGTGCATGTTACGTGTCAGGCAGGAAAACTGTACATTTCACTCAGGGCTGCAGGATCCAAACAGCTGGAGAAGTGTTGAGGAGATCTTTCACTATACAAAGAGATCTAGAATTGAGAACAACAAAGGATGAAGAAGCAGCCATCCCCAGGATGCCAAAGGCAAAACATTAGCACCAGATTTTTTTTCAAAAAGCAACAGTACAGCTATTTACAGATTTACATATAACATTGGGAGGCCACCATCTTCACGTTTCCAGGGCGAGTGATTTTCAACAGTTTTGAAAAAGGAAAGGAGATAATAGTGTCTACACAACTGGTCTGTGAAAAGGATAATAGATATAGCTTTCACAATATCGCTACCTTTTATCAGAGATCTAAATCAAAGTACTGTATACAAACACATTGTAATTATATTATTATTCACATTTCACATACACATTTCAGAGTAACCACAATATGTAGTATTTTTTAAATGCCACAGATAAAACAATGCACACTTTTCTCCAAGCTAAAAGACAAGCATAATTTATGTTTAGTTTTGGGTTTGTTGTGGTGAAGGGATAAGTTTAAGGACAAAGGGACCACTTGTCCTAGGAACATAGCAGCAAATAATTGTGAGATGCCAGAAGACTACATTTCTGAACTAGGAGGAAGAAACGAAGGTCAGCTGTAGGTCTTGCAAAATGGTAGCTCCATTTGACCTCAACTGATGCACATCAACATAATTTCAATTAAAATTTGGTCCAGGTATACAAAATAGTGCACGATAAGGGTGTGTGTGGGGGCAACAGTCCTTTTAATGTTTGCATCTGTCTGTAAAGGAATAGGTTCCAGAGGATTTTTGCTGCCCAGTTTCCCAACTCACAAGGAATTCACTGATCAGCGCCCCTCCAGTTCCTTCCCACAAAAGAGAGGATTTGCAGAAGAAGGACAGAAACACTCTCGTGAATGCTGCCATACTGCAGGAGTAGTGGGAAAAAATCTTTGCTCTCTTTTCAACAACTGACTATTTGTATTTTCAACCTGCTTAGCTACAGACTGGCATTCACATCAGCTTAGAAAATGGCTTCTGGTTGGGGAACCTATTTGTCTGAAGAGAGATAAATGTTTTCCCTACTACAACAGAAATGGCATATACACAAAGTCTTCCAAGACCTTCTCTGCCTGCAAAACTTTATCTTAACATAGAACTTGACACTTAAGACACTACAGAATTTCACTGTAGGTATCTAAGCAAGTCAGCATAACCCATAACTGTGCTGAAAACATGATTAGTACCTCTTTTTAGAGCTACTGGACATTATGTAAGTCAATGGCAGTATTAGGAGAACAGAAGCAGTGATCTGATACTGTGAACCAACATCCTCTCCTTTAGCACTGTTCAATGGAAAAAACAAGCAAACAGCCCCACTTATGTTCACAGTTATAAAGCAGAGTTGCTCCAAGTAATGCACAGTACTTAATGGCAGAATTGTTTATATTGCATTTGGTAGTCTGAGAAAGAGGAACGAACAGCATTATGGAGGTCAACTTCAGTAGAACTTAACTGGCTACATGAAACCATCACAATGTTGAGCAACCAGAAGAAAAACAGAAGCAGTGTCCTTAACCTACATTTATTTCAAGGAAGTGTAGTGGGTTTGGGACAAGAAGAATAAAAACATGCATAAAAAAGCACAAAAAAGCAAATGAGCCTACTAAATAATTTAGATGAAAAATGTTTTGATTAAAATCAGCACAGTACTTCCAGCCCATTTCTTAAATCAAGTACAACTTGGTAAAGAAAATCACTTGCATTGCATTAAGAGGGTGTACAAATTTGTCTTGCAAAATAATTTAAAAAAAATCTTCAGCAAGGTAGGCATTAGGTGATTTGCAAGCTGGTTAAGAAGCATTTAACTGAGACTAATTTTAATGTTGTTTTCTGCAAGGGGAAAGTGCCATCCTATATAAAATATTACAAAAAAGTGTCTGATGCCACAGGATCAGAGTGACACTGCATTTCAGCAATCTGAATATATTAGCTACAAGATGCACACTTCCCCTATTTATTGTGTCTTTAAAAAAAACATAAAACCCCACTAAATTTAGAGCTTCTAAATGTGTGTGCGTTCATGAATTGCTGTGGGGTTTCCCAGCAGACTGTGCAGTATCTGAACATAAAGGAAGTATACAACCTATTCTAAAAACCACTGTTTGCATGCACAACTGCCACAGACGTTGAACATACTGAGCAGGAAGGTTAAGAGTCTGTCCTCTTCTGTGGAGCTTTCTGGAAGTGAAGCAATGAGGAACAGATGCAGAGTCCAGCAATAAAAATGTGTTCTAAAAAATTAAATACATCATTCCAAAAAAAATGAAAGAGAGCATTATTGCTGTTGTGAGAGCTATTTTTCTCTTGCACACTTGTTTCTCTACCAGACACTCAGGCAAACCAATATACTCATTTGTATACTTGGAAACTCTTCTATCCCTTTCTTCTTTCCCATTTTTCCCATGCTGGTTGGACTCAGTGCCCTCATTTGAGCCGCTCAGGTTGGAGGCTGTCAGTCAGACACTTCAGCTGCTCCTCCCCCAGCTTGATCTTGTCCTCAAGCTCTCGCTGCTCAATGATGAGGGCCGACTTCATTTTCACAAAGTGCTCATAGTCTGCTAAGTTCTCCTCGCTCAAGTAGTTCGCCAAAATGTCGAAGACAATGCGCTCTCGACGATCCAGGTTTTCCTTCAGTTCCTTTGCATCCTCATGTTGCTGGGTCAGCAGCTTTTGCTTATCAACCAATGTCCGCTTAGGAGGAAAGAAAAACAGTTATAAATTCACTGGGTACACTAGGATGGGACAACAGCTTCACTGTTTAAATCTCAAGTCTGTTTCATCTGCAGAGACCTTCCTGAATGTTTAGAAAGGTGGAAAAAGAATGGTCCTTAAAATTTAGACTAATAAAATGCACTAACAAACTGATAAAAAATATTGTAACTCAAGGAAACATGCACCATTACTTTCTACTGGCCTCAAAAACATTACTTCAAAGGCTCCTTTACTATTTAATAGTTCTAGATAGCT
Organism: Lanius collurio; assembly: GCA_020086605.1. NCBI lineage: Eukaryota > Metazoa > Chordata > Aves > Passeriformes > Laniidae > Lanius > Lanius collurio. The sequence goes on along the minus strand of JACBWW010000007.1, from coordinate 23,363,173 downwards.
GTATACAATACAGCTGCATTTGAAAAACAGTTCTTCAAATTAAGACTTCGCTCAGCAATGTCTTACATCTGTCATACACAGCACTGGCACAGACATGGTTACAGAAACCAGAAATAGACCAATTAATGGAGCAATTTGTCCTTATACAGCTCCTGACACTGTGTATTTAGCAATTCTGCTGCATCTACAAGCCCTCCCTATGAGATGTGAAGTCCTGTGGTCTTCAGACATGAACAAGAGTGAAAGCTGAGGCAAGACAACAGAAGGGCAAAAGGGAATCAAAAACAAAAAAGCATTATTCTCCAAAAAGGGCTGTACACTTTCTGCTTTGTGCCTTCACAAGAGACAAAATAGAAAAAAGGGAGGTGGAATGGAGGAACACACAAAGGAAGAGGACAGCAGAGGAGAGCAGCTGTATTCCTTTCCCCCAGCATCATCGATCTACCCAGGCAACAGCCCCACCTGAATCATGGGGCTATAATCCTTTGGCAGTACATGGAGAGAAACAGGAGCATCGCCAATCCAACCTATTTCACATGTCCGCTGACAAGTGACTGTCTTTTTCCAGTGACAGAGTATGCCTGGCTTACTCTGACATCAAGAATTCTGTACAGATGTCTGAACTTAATTAAAAAGTGCCCCTAAGAGGTACCAATCCATGACTTCTAGCCTTGCTTCAGAGATTAATTTTGTTTGAGAAGCCATCTTCAAATAAACCTCAGTCTGTTCTAATAAATGTGCCCATCTTTTGAATTTGCACCTTCTTTTAAATCACACATGCTATTTAATAAGCCTGAAGGATTTACAGAGAAGGGTTTTTGTAGAGTATAAAACAGTCTTTTCAAGATGGAAGATAAGACAAAGGGGCCAGTGAGCTTTAATAAACCTACCTGTCAGAGCTGCACATGCATCCTGTGCTGACTCTTTCTACAGGCAGCCCAAAGCTCAAGAGTGAAATGTTTTCACATTTGTGCTCTCAATGTACTTGAAATACACAGCCTAGATTAACTCAGGATTCAAGACAGCTATGAAAGAAAAGCCACAGAAATCTCACACTGTTAGAAAAAACAGTTTAATCTCCCTTTGAGCTTATGCCAGGGGGAAAAAAAGTCCCACAGCAAGTTGCAAGCAGAATTATCTGCTGCAAAGAGATGGAACTAACAATTCTCCTGAAGTCACCAGGGCAACTAGCAGACAGCCCCAGACTGAGGAGTGTGGCTAGACTGCTCCCAGGGCAGCCTTGCAGGTGTGTGTATGCTGAGCAGCAGCAGCACTAGCCAGAAGTTGATTAAAGCAAGAGGACATGGCCACAAAGGGCAAGCAATAAGAAGACACTGGCCTTGCTGTGTAAGAGGAAGGTGGCTGGCAGCTCTTCAGATGAAGGCCCTTTCAGAAGCTGAACTTGAAATATCTGAAATAACTGTTCCCTGTTGGAAAAAAAGACCTATAGCAGAGCATCTGATAGTGAAAATATTAACTCAGCAGTCATTATTTGAATGCTTTTATTTAGAAAGTCTGGTAAGCTGATGCAGGTTCCTAGAAAGTGGAAAGCTATCAGAACAATGTTTATTAGACAACATCAGTTTGAAAAATAAAAAATCAGTGATCACTGGGAATATGCTCCTCAACAATGGAAGTAAAATCCCATTTTGTTTATATGGTGCATTAGAGGTTCACCACATATTATCATTTGACCTACAAAATACTAAAGGACAACCAAAAAAGCCACAAGCACAAGTTTAAATTCAACACTTCCCTACACATTTCATAGAATCATAGAATTGTTTGGGTTGGAAGGCACCTTAAAGATCATATAGTTCCAACCCACCTCTCACCAGACGAGGTTGCTCAAAGTCCAATCCAAGCTGGTCTTGAATATTTCCAGGGAGAAGGGCAGGTCTACAACCTCTCTGGGAAACCTTTTCCAGTGCTTCACCACCCTCAGGGAAGAATTTCTTTCTAATGTCTTATCTAAACCTGAACTCCTTCACCTGAAGGCCATTCCCTCTTGTCCTATCACTACATGCCCTTGCAAAAACTCCCTCTCCAGCCCTCTTGTAAGCCCCCTTTAGGTACTGGCAGGCTGCTCTAAGACCTCCCTTGTATTCTCTTCTCCAGTCTGCGCAGCCCCAACTCTCTGCCTGTCTTCATAGGAACCATGCTCAGGCCTCTGATCAGCTGAGTGGCCTTACTCTGGAAATGTTCCAACAAGTCCATGTCTTTCTTGTGTTTGTGCCCCAGAGCTGGAAGCTACTGGGGTCTCCCAGGAGCAGAGGGGCAGAATCCCCTCCCTTGACCTGCTGGCCACGCTGCTTTTGATGCAACCCAGGACACGTTTGGCTCTCTGGCTCCAAGTGCACGTTGCTCAGTCATGTTGGGCTTTTCATCCACCAACACCCCCAAGTCTTTCCCTCCAGGGCTTGTCTCAGTCCTGATGGATCTCTCCTGATGTTACTAAGGCAAGACTGATGTCACTGCATGTTTAGATGAATGGGGATTAAAATATGTTAGGGATTTGGATTTCTGTTAGTATATATCAGAGCACACAGAAATTCTGTCCTTACTACACCACCTACCTCCTCACCATCTTCCTTTTCCACACCCAGCCAGCAAGCTATTTCTATCACAGCTCTCAAGCTGTGTTTCCTATGTGCACACATCATCTGGTAGCTCCTTCCCCATTAGGCAACCGCAACCACTCTTAGAAAAAAGTCTAATGAGGGATTAAATTTTTCTTGGTGTCAGAAGCTTTGATCTGCCCTTTAACAAGCTGTCAAATACTTTCCCTTCCCCCTCAGTCAGAGAGAGGTCTGAACAGCCATTAATCAAGTATGTTAGGGCCAAACAGCAAAAACACAGCTTCAGATCAGTCCCAGCACTTATTAGTTCTTACGTGTGAAACAATGCAACATGCTAAAGAAGCAACATGAAGCCACAGCCCATGGAAAAAATTCTGTTACAACACTTAGGTGGACTGTTGGCAGTTCAGTCCACAGCTACAAGCCAAAAATCCTACTTCACATTCATTTAACCGTAGTAGTTAAACTCACTTAATACACACACCCCCTCCACACTCTCTATTTATTTTAGCCTAAGTTTCACACATAGCTACATCTCTATTTTGGTGCATATCTGCATTGCTATGTATCTCCTTTCCAGGCAAGGCCTGATGGGATTTGAAGTTAAACAAATTTCTGCAAGCAGGTTAAGGAGCACCTTGAATGCTCCTGCTCCTGAAATTTTCACTACTGCTGGGAGTCCTCCACATCACTACCAGGCTATTCTGCTGGCATTCTTTTTGCAATGCCTCCCTCTGTCCCCCCCCAACACTTTCTTTTAAAGGCTTGTCCTTCTGTTGTTTCTTACTCCTGTTCCTCGCTAGGCATTGTGGAAGGAAGCTGTAGTAGATGAGAAGCATTTTCTTTGTAACAACCTTATGGATTTGCATCAAGATCCTTGTTGAGTATAAAGAAGTCTGCAAGCTTTCTGCATTACAGCATGAACACTCCTTTTCCCATCTTGAATTGTTACAATATTTTTGTTTGCCTCCTTTTTATGGTCTTATCAGTAGATTCCCTCTTTCTTTAAACTTTTGCCAAGAAGCCTGTTTTCCAGTATGTTGCACCCCAAACCCACTTTTTCTCAGCAAGCCACTTGTAGTTTCAGTATTCCAAGAAAAAAGGCAAGGAGAAAAGATTTAAGAAATCTTAAAAAAATGGCCTTATGAGATTTATCCTCTCACTATCCCTCATGTTAAGCACTGCAATTCAGATAAACAAAACCAAGCAAAAACCCCTACACAAGCTTCCCAAAATGCAGGGGTATTATTGTTGGCCCTTCTCACCCGTTCTTCTGGAGAGGTGCTGTCATCCAGGTTGTTGAGGGCATTTTCCACCCGGGCCAGACGACCGGACAGGGACAGCAGGAGGTTGACCACTTTGTCAAGGTCGCCAATAAACATCTTGAATTTGTCAAACTCATTTGGTTTGCAGACTTCTTTCACAATGGCCTCTACCTCCTCCCCCAGGATATTGTTTGCCTGGATGTCTTCCAGAAGGGTCTCCCGTGCTTCTCTCAGCACCTGCAGCTTCCTACTAATGCTGTCAATAAGTTCTTGCTGCAGAAAATAAAGGAGATAAGAATTTATTAGCACTACTGCATTTTCCTTTACTTCTGAAAGTCACGTCAGCTAGCACTTCAATATATTTCAAACTTCCATGAGGCTTTGACAACGAGTGCATTACAAATAAATACATGTCTGTGTCTAAGGTCAATACCTTTGCATTCAAAGGTTCAGGACATAGCTGTATGACGCTCAGCTTGAGACCTGTGTTAAAGCAAATTACCTTTGGGGAAAAAGATGAAGGCTTTTCACTGCACCAATAAGCATTCCTGCTTCTTCTTTGAGCAGCTTCAAAGCCTGCTGTGAGCAGCAGAAAGTACAGCACATGCCTGTGTCTCTAAATACCAGGTCCATGACACCTTGCTGAAGAGCTACACTTAGGAAGATACACAGTACCAGAAAAACAATCTTGTATTTTCCACATGATGCAGTTAAAACTAGGGCACTGTCAAGCTTTCTTTTCCTTTCTGCATAATATTAGCATTCCTCCAACAGCAGTCCTTCCACTCTCAGAAAATCTTACCAGCATTAGCAGTGCCTTATAACATTTCTGTAGGGTAGCCATAATCCCTACGGCACAGAGCAGGGAATAAAATCCACTGAATTGTACAAAGCAGCTCTGTGCAAAGCGGCTCTGCCAAAGGACCAAAGAAGCATCTCTGGCTCTCATTGTCTCAGGTCAGGCGAACACAAGACCTCACTTGAAGTTTGGGGGGCTTCTGTACTAAAGTCCCCACTGCCTGAGGTGAACACACACTGCCTTAGAAAAGCATGTCAGGTGCAGAACCAACAGAAACCAAACCAAAAATCCAGATCTCCTTTGACCTCTCTGCATTTGGGCAAGAGGTCTTGTTTCTTACATGCCCATAAGCTTTCACTGGTGCACAAGGGGTGGAAGTTAGTTCAGCTAGTTGTCAACTCTGAGATGAATCACATCCTAAAAATGCCTCTTAATGTAGATGTAATATTTGGCATTCAGCAAATTTCAGGTAAGAAATTTTTCCATGTAATTAGATGCCTATTTGGCATTCAGCTAATTTCATGTAAGAAAATTTTCCAAAGCATTCTCTAAACATACACCTCAGTGCAAATTCTGAATGAAAACTACATCCTTTAAAATAACATTCTTTCACAGTGCCTCTAGCCTTTTTTTTTTTTAATTACTCATGACATTCTTTAAGAACTCTGCTTTCTAAATGCAAATCTGATTACAAGCCTTCATGATTACTGAGAAACATACTGATAGCAGCTGCTGCTCAGAGAGGCCAGTGAACAGTCATTGCCAATTTATTTTGGGAACAAAAACCAATGCAAAACAAAGTCTGCCATCTTAACAGAAAGCAGCTACACCCTGAAAATATAACAGCCTTTCTGAAAGTAGAAACTCAACCCATGGATTATCCATATTGGTTTTTTCCTTTTTGATTTAATGTACTCAGTCCAGGTTAAGCTGGATCTGGGTTATCTGTTAGCCTGGGTGCCCAAAAGATTAAGGTAGTAAGCAGTTCTACAGATGCCTGCTTTACTGACTGATTAATCTGCAGGATTTGATTTTTTTTCCCCCTTCTCTCAATGCAAATGCAGTTTGATTTGGATTATGTAGGTCACAGTGCTACACTCCCATTTCCCTCAGATGACATGCACTATGCTGCTGTTTCACCATTTGAAACACAGCAGGATACTGTGGTGCTCTATATTATTATCTCAAGTTTTTTCACTTCTGCATCCGTGCTGCAACTTTCTTTAATTAAAAAAAGCCACATGGCTGCTCAGCATTTACAGATCTGGTCTGCCAGTCCAGATCAGTGCTCTCAGTTTCTTTATTTAAAAAAAGAAGGAAGCCATTTTCCCAGTAACATCCTCATCCTGCTTAATAACATCCAAGCATCTGAAGCTAACCTCTAAAGCAACAATTTTTCAGGTGAGAAGGCCATAAATAAATACTAAGACTGTCACATCTATTAAGAACTGGATCACTGATCGCTTCCTACCCAGATGAAGCAGCCTCTGCACGCAACAACTGTGAACTCAATACATGCTTTTGCAGAAAACCTGTATTATGTTCAATATCTACTGAGCCAGAAGAGCTGCAGTCTACATCTTGAGACTAGCAGATGAATAATTTATAGCTGCAAATTCTGTGCCAGTATGTAAGAAAACAATAAAGTCATTCTTGCTGATCTGACTAGCAACACAAAGTGGCTCAGCACAGCACTGCTCAGGTGGCTCACTGCTTGGCATGCTTTTACAAAAATTATACTCTGCTTTCAGCTCACCACCCCACTCCTAAGGAATTCAGGCCTCAAACCAGAAAAAAACCCTGGCATATATTAATTATTTTTACACTCTTCAGTTGTTGTTGAAATTTTCCCAAGGGCAAAGGAGAAACTTCCTACACAGCCACACATGGATTTTCCTTGCTACAAAAGACACTTTTGTCCCATCTTCAACATCTGATCAGTATTTCATAATTGTGGTAAACCTACATTAAACTCAGTACATAGGACACACACATTCCATTCCTGCTAGCTGGAAATACAGGGATTTGCTCCCCCAAAAAATCAAAATTAAAAAAAACCCCAATTCTATATTAAATTTCTATACTTGCTTCAAAAGAAGAAAAAAAAAAGCACTGCACATTTCTGGTTTGCAGAGCAGAGAATGACAAATACAGCAATTATTCCACAGTGGACTGCAATTAAGAAATCTCATAACAGAACTACATACCAGTTTCCAGGAATCAAGAAACAGGTTCTGGGCATATGGCCCCTCTAAAATTACTGAAGTCAGAAAGTGTGCCATTAAAATGTTCAGGTCTGTAACAATCCCTTGTTAAAACGTTGCCAAATATGAGAAGCTGGGCCAAGCTGCATCTTCTGTCCATTTAATAAAGATGCCTTGACCCTCTTAAAATGAGTTTTATACATTTTCTGACAAGATCCATGATGAAAGCTCATTGAGCTGAGTGCTCCATCCTACCCCATGTGGAAGAGCAGGGAGAGAAGCAAGCAGCAGGGTGTGTGTGCTGCAGCATGTACGCTTGGAGGAGAAGATGGGAGGGGTTCTGCTATAAGAGCTCTTTGTGAAAACCTTCCCATCTCATATGATTAGTGTTATATACTGAAGCTGGGGGAATGGATGGAGAAGTATGAAAAGGGTGAACACGATTTTCCTGTATAGAAATCAACAGAAGTAAATGGTCTTCTTGCTTCTAAAAGTTTAAGTATTTAGTTTGTTGGGCACACAAAGGTTTAATTTTACTTCCCTCCTACGCTGTAATTAATGAGAATGAAACTAATTCTAGCAAAAATCATGAATGTGACAGTTGTGTATGGCACCAGATAAAACCAAATTATTCAAAATGGGCAGCAGAGGGAGGCTGAAACAACACAGAGGCAACAGAAAACACAACAGCCCCCTCAAATGCAGTGCCAGTCATGTGTGCACTGAACCACTGGCGGAAACCTCTCATTCTTAGCAACCACATATATTCCTAATAATTAAAAGTAATTTCTTTGGGACTGGATTATGAAGTACACCCTGGCAGCTGATTTTCAAGCAGAGAGCTAACTTGGACAGAAAAGGTTTGCACACCACTGCATTACTGGCTTAGGTAAACAGAGATAAACGACATCACTTTACTTGATCAAACAAAAATTTCCTGCAGCTTATCCATACTGGGAACAACGATTAAAAGATTTTATACCAAATAACTAATGATATGAATGCAATGATTTTACTGTAGGACAACACCTTCTCCATCCACACAAACATCAGATCATCACTGTAGTATCTAGGGAATTATGGTGACCTTTGATCAGAAATAAAACACCAAAGGATGGGGATGAATAAGAAGACTGCTTCCCTCCCTTGTCATGAGTAACTTCTACTGAATGCACCAAGCTAATTAGTTATCTCCCACAATCATTATTAATTTGGGAGGCAGGAGAAATAGTTTGCTGCTCATGAAAACAAAGAGGGAGGAAAATAAAAAAGAAAGGTATGTTCATTCTCTCTCAAGACAAACCTAAATTCTGGACCTAAATTTCAAAAAGTTGGTACAACTTAAAACCACCATCAGCTTCAGGGAGATACATGAGAACTGCTGTTTCTTTGTACAGAGTGAGAAATACAGAAGAACTTCAAATGGGAAATGGTATTCTAAAATAATAAAATCCCCAAAATTTCTCCCCTTGAGACTTTCCAAAACGTGCAACAAGTTGCAAGAAGCACCTAATATCAAGTTCCTAAATTCACAGATGTACACTTAACTCATCCCCAAATACAAATAAAAAAACCCCCAGAACCAAAAGAGGCTGATTTTTCCAGCTGATCTTGTACATCTAGAAGGCCTTTAATTGAGGGGTGTTTAGTCAAATAAATTCACAGTTAATGTAATGAACAGAACTCAGAGCCTCCCATTCCACTTTTAGAAAAGTCTTTTACCTTCTTCTCTGACAAGTCATGATCCAGTTCATCTTCAGAATCATCCTCACTCTGCTGCTGTTGCTGCTGCTCCTGCATGTCCTTCATTTTAATCAGCAGCTCTGCCTTTGGTGCAGATGTGCTGTAGTAAGTAGAATTGGTTGTCAGGGAGATGGCAGACGGGGCACTCTGCTCCTCTTTCCTGGGAAAAAGTCAAAACTTTCATTAACTGCCTTGTCAGAGTAATTAATGAAAAGAAAGGAGAATCTTTTAGAGCTATCGTTTCACAAGTAAGCAGGGGGCTCAAGAGAAAACCATTATCTTTGTAAATAGGATAAATAAACACTGTCTGTGAAGAAAATTTGTATGAATTCAGTACGTGCTCAGCAAAAACTAAAACTGAAATCATGCAGAAGACCTTTCACCATTACAAGAAGTGAAATGGATGAAAGATATCTCATCTAGAAACAAAATGGAAAGTCACATTTACAAAGTAGTTCAAAAAAATCTGTCATAGACAGCATCCTTTTGGACTGGGATAGTGCAATGTAAGTATTTACCTTTTTGATTAGGGAATCATAAAATTCTTGAGAAGAAAACAACTTATCAGATAATTTGTATCAAGAAAACAAAAAAACCCACAGAACATCAATTTGAATGGAATTCAATTATTTTCTTTCTTTGATTTCATTCACTCCTAGGAAATGCCTCATGCCTGCTTCAAGTTGTCTTTGTAAACTTTCATCACATAAAAAAGGTGAGACTATTGTTCCTTCTCTATCCAGTTACTAGACTGGATGATCTTGGTAAAATATGAAATCACTATAAAATGGCAAAAGTTAATTATTTATTAAGTTGTCAAAAACTAGCTTTCAACCACGTCTTGGAAATTTTTCATATTGTACAACACTTTCCTGTTTCTGTCATTTATGTTATCATTAGTACTATATACTTGTCTACCATTCTATCACAAAAGCCTTAGAAAAGACCCTCAACAGAAGGAAGACTGACATCCAGCCCCCACGGACTACTGACACACTCTGGATAGAAGGACATACTGGCTTACAGAAAGTAATACTCACTTCTCTTCTGAAATTTTTGGAGAGGGAACTTTTGGCAGAAGCTTCCTGCGCTGCTGAGCTTCTTCTAGGAGATGTTCATCCTTAGGGAATATACCAACCATCAGATCCATTGTTGTTTTTATTTTCACATTAGGATCTAGTATGTCTGCTAGAGATTTATCTCTTCCCACAATCTCTCTGGCGAGTTCCTCTGACTTCCAGTCTTCGAAGGTCTTTTCTTTGGCCTTTGCGTAGCTGGATGCTTGCGTGGCAGCACTGCTGTCCTTCAAGTTGCTCCCAGGTTCTTCAGCTGGTTGAGGCTCAATTGGTTTGGTTCTGGCTTCTGGCTCTGGCTCTACACCTTGCCTGGTGTAAGCACAGAACCGTGAATAGGACTGCTCTGAAGTGCTGAGTGTTTTAATCTGGTCCTTTTCCAAACCACTGGGTAGAGCAGGAGGCTCCATAGTACTGACAAGGCTCTGCCGACTCTCCTTCTCCGCGCTGCTCTCAGAATGAACTATCTTGATGGGAACCATTTTCACTGTAGTATTGTTGTCTATAACCCTTTCAATTCTGGAAAATAAAATTCATCCTTAGAAATGGAAGAACTTTAAATCTCAATTCACATCCTCAAATCAGAAGGGAAGCCCAAATACACAAAAATATAGGTAAGAGAGTGAGGTAATGGAATATTCCTAGCATTGTATCTCAAACCCTAAATCTTCACATTTTCTTTTCTGCCCGCAAATTTTAAATAGTAATATTAGTTCATTTGTATGGTAACCTAACATCAGCCTTGTACAATTCTCATGATACAGGGCTTCCGTTTGTTTCCATAAACATGAGGGTTGAATCTCAGCAGCCAGGCCCAGATCTCACACAGTGCTGCTGAACCACCTGTTACCCCTTTGTTGCCACAGCTATAGAGGAAAATGCGCCCTCAGCTCAACCTCACTGCCTCACACAGATCCAACAGTGGCCTCAGCTTTTGGCCTGACGGGCAGCTGAGCTGCCTGGGGAGTCTGAGATGCCCTCACATCAATTCTCAGCTCTTCCAAGGGAAGAGACAACAGACCAGATGGGAGCATCCCACAGGCTATGTTATTGCTGATCTACAAGAATAACAAATAATCACACATTGAAAACCTGGAAGTAATTCAAAACTTAATTAATTACATGGTTTAAAAAAAAATATTCATTTATAAAATTTCACATATGACACAGAAGCTTATGAATAGATCCTACCAGACTGTCCTAGTTTTCCACTTAAAGAAAAACCAGTCATTGAAGAGGACAGCATACAATTCTGGATATTCTTTTTAAGAGAAGTTTGTAGCAGAGTTTCTGTACTGCATAGCACAAATGGCCACCTTAGCCATTCAGTAAGGAAAGCTATTTAAAGAGGCGGCTAACTTAGATTTTTAAATTGGACAATAACATGTTAAATAACATTACAGAAATATCTGTACTGTATGTAAACCATATAAGAAACTGAAGTCTAGTTTAGTCTGAGTTTGCAAAAAGTTTAAAATTATTGTCATAATGTGGGTTTGGAAGCTCTACAGCAAGGAAAGGAACATTGCCTACTAGCTAAAATATCTGGTTTCATCTGGCTCGGTAGCTTGCTGCCTTTCAGATAACTGACCAAGACATACTACAGCTCTTTTCCTCTAAGTGTGGGTGTGTCACTTCCCCTAAAATAAGCTTACACTTTTCTGCTGTTAGTAACAGCAGAATCTGTTTGACTTTGACATTTTTCAGAAGTTGTATCTTGTATTAAAGGTGTATTTGCCCCTGAATGAATGTGCAGCCCCTCAGTAGGTACTTACTTTCCACAAGTGCTTTGTGGACATGCTTTGACATACTGATCCAACTCTTGGGGCAGGATTTTCAGCCCAAGCTGAACCTTGCCCTCACATTTGGCCAGGCTGTTTTCATTTAAGGGGACTTTCATTTCAAAGAGTTCACTCCTGTGTCCACTGCTTAGACCCAGCTCCTCACCTGCAGACATGGACTCTCCCCTCCTGAACTGCAGCAGAGCTGGGCAGTGCCCAGCCACCAGCCCCAAACCTTTATTTTGCTTATTTTAGGTAAAGCCCATACATTTTAAACCCCACCAGAATGTGAAGAGGAACATATTTTGGAATTTGGGGGAAGTAAGATGAATGTATAAAGGGGGAGGAGAGGGGTGGGCAACTGGAAAAGTGAGCTGACTGCAATTCTTCACTTAAAATGCCTGGCATCTGTTTTCAGACTTTGAGTACATTCTTCTCAGCCCAGTCAAAGATTTTCCCGACACTTAAGGCATCATCAAATCAACTGATTTCAGCAAAATCAAAGACAGTTCAACACCAGGTGCTTAAAGAATTCTGTTTCTGCAATCATCACCCTCTTGATTTCTGAAGGTTTTCCCTTTCTGGAAAGGCAGCATGAAATTTTGATTTACAGCTACTCTGTGGACATTCCAAAGCTTCAATCCAACCACAAACAGTCCCTCCTCGACTTGAGTGTAGGTTTAGTGGAAATCTATTGATGCACTCTTTTCAGCTTTGTTTATGCTAAACAGTTGTCTTTGGCAACAGCTGGGCTGTACACACCATCAGTATTTGCCCCACACACGCTGTCCTACCTAGATCACTGTGGGAAACCCTGCACACTCACCCACCTCAGCCTGCTGATGAACAGGACACCTTTCTTAAAAAGGTACAAAAGCTACATGCTGACATCATCAAACATAAGCTGCCCCAAGCATGCAAAGTGGTATGTCCAAAAGCTCATATGCAAGGAGACAATAGAAATAATAAGCCACATCTGATTAACTATCTATTAAGATAAATCTACTTAACACATTTTATTCATATGAAATAAAGACTATAAAAAGTTCCGAGGTATGGCCACCATGCTTGTCCTTTTTGGCTGAACCTGTTTTAGTGAGTAATTTAATTATTAACTGGAGACAATACATTGTGTGCAAACAAGAGCTGTCTGGGCCGAAGAATTTCAAACGTTAACAAAAGATTTGCAGGCTAAGTATTTTATAATTCAGATATGGGCATATAATTAGGCACACCTCAGTGCTCATTTCAACATTAAAGCTTAGCAAAAAGGAAGGACAAATACAATTGGCTTTCTATGCATCATCCTTCACATCTATTCAAAAACTAATATATTAAGGAAGTCAAAGCAAAACATTAAGGAAGTCATTATTGTCATCTATCTTAACACATGGATTCTAGGGTTCATATGACATATTGCACTTTTCATTGTAAATTATATTATTACTTCATGTTAAAAACACTGCAGAATGAAACCTCATTTTTTCCTCCAGCTGTAAGAGGAAAATCATCAAGGCCTATTTAGGAAAAAAAGTGATTCATGTTTTCATATCATTAGGCACAATGGAAAACAGCCTGAGTTTGTTCAACCATTTACATTAGAGTAGAGAAAAGCCATGCCAACTGCTTTTGCTCAGAGAAGCAACCTCTGCATGAATTCAGCTTAGAGGTTTTATTTTCATTCTTTAACTATGAATTACAATGCTGAAGGATTTATGAAAACCAAGATTCCTGAGCTTCCTAGAAGAGTTTGTTATCCTGTGGGAGAATAACCTCTTATGATGTTAGCAGCATATGACAGATACAGCAATCAATTAATTTCAGTCAGTTGTCTAATTCTGACTGTATCTACCCTGGGAAAGGACTGAATCTCCTACTGAGTGTTCAGTCTTTGTCAACATAAAATGTTGAGGACCCCTCCACAGACAACCTGAAGTGCCACATTTCACTATAAAAGCAATATAAAACCAGTCATGATTTGGGAGTGTATATTACTCTGTGTGTTTTCAAAACAGATGTTCTCACAAAGTATCCAGAGTCCCTTCCCACACCTGCTTTGTCCCTTCACTGATTCATATTTATATACAGACTCAGGTAAGGGAAATGATGACAGGGACTTTTCTGACTTTGCCTAGTCTTACAGTGTAAAATCCCTTAGTACCCTTCCCTTTCATTTCCTACTAACTACCAGCTGTAACACCTGAGCAGCACAAGTAAACTGTTGGATGTGATCTCCAAGTCAACTAAAGGAAACCACAGACCAGCTGAAGGACAGTAATGGTACCAAAAGGAATTTCACACAAGTCTGTGGTCTCCAAGATATGCTGCAATGGCTGAATGCATAATAAACTTGAAGGACATGTAAAGTAAATGGACAACCATTAATAAGGTCTAACTGGGCAAGAAGTGTTAATATAATAGTAAAGGAGTTACATCTAGTACCTGGCTGGGTTCTCATCCTGTAGGGACACAGGAGGTTTATCAGTGAGCTTCTGTGGTGCAAACTGAGGAGAAGGGGACCTTGACGACTCCATGCCAGGTTTTTGAAGATATCGGTACTTGGAAGACTCAGACTTGAGATGTGTTTTTTCTTCTAAGTGCTGACAAACATTCTCCGTGGATGACACTTGCTGGAGCTGCTGTGGAGTAGCACTCTTCAGTTTTCCATTGAAAGCTGGTTGGGCAGAGCTGGGGGATGAGGACAGAAAGGGCCGGCTGGCTGCCACCAGCAGAGATTCAGCAGAGGTGCCGAGTGATGGTGCAGAAATATCTGGTCGCCTGTATTTATCTCTTTTAGGCGGTGGTGGCCTCTGAGGAGCAGGTCCACGCTTCTTGTTCAGCAGCACTGGCTCTATCCTATGGTTTTCCTCTCCTTTGCCCCAGGACTGACAGGAGTGGTTGTCATTCAAGGCCTGTGGCTCAGAGTAGGGCAGGTGAGGCAGGCTACAATCCTTGCTCTTCTCAGTCACGTTTTCCTGAGAGTATCGGTAGTCACTAGGCAATGTCCCAGACCTGCTGCGACTCTCGTGAGGCAGAACTGTAGGCTCTTGCACATGCAAAGGTCTGACAGAAGACTTCCACTTGTGGCCTAAATTCTGGTCCAGCTGATTGCTCCTGTCCCGTGGATTTTCCCTCAGGGCCTCTGTGCCAGCTTGCCTAGAGAAAAGAACACGCTGTTAGTACACCGCTGATTTATTTCCTTCGGTGCAAGGCCAACGCAACAATCCAGGGAGCTTTTGAACACCAAGACCACATCCAACATTTAACACCAACTCCTCCAATCTGTGGTAACAGTACAGCACAAAAACATCCTTTCATGTATGGGCACACATGGTGTACCTAATCTAACACGATGAGTCAAAACATAATGTCAGGCTAAATTAGGGTATGGAGCGCCGCTGGGCGCAACACAACCTCTGGGTAACCTGAGGCACTGCAGTGCACACAGCTTAGTTAAATGCACAGCCAAATGTCCAAATGCTGGTAGAAAACAAGACAGTCTCCAGAAGAGGAATTCCAATATTAAAATTTAATTCTCTTCTAGCTCCAGTGTCAGTAACAAAGTATGCGAAACAAGTTTCTTATCTAGGTGCAATATTAATACTTCTGTAACACTTTTAAATGTGAACTGGCTACGAGGAACTTGAATTATGAATCTGGAGGTTGAATTTTTGTATATCTGCAGAAAAATGAAATGAGTGCAAACAAAATGTTTGCTGAAGTAAAAAAGCCGGGGAAGAGAAAATTAGTTTCTCCTGAATTAAGGCAGAAAAGGAAATTTAGAAAGGATAATGTTTTCTAGTCAGACTTATTTTAAGGTTCAACTTCTTTTGTCCTGTCAGCACAAATGACAAACAATGGCCAGAAGAGCCTTATCTTAGAAATATTTTGGGTTTATTCCAGTTTCACACTCTGTTTCTCTACCCAGGAAGCAGTCTTTCACAGCTCCATGCTTGTCCTTTGCCACAAGACACGTAGTACACTTGTGCTCACCACATAAAGACAAATTGGGGAAGAAGCAGAAGGCAGGAGAAAAGTACCTCTGAAGCCCTGAGAGGAGACAGGCTTGCCCTCTGCTTAAAGGAGGCTGAAGAGACACTATGAGCTTAGAAAAAAATCTGCAACAAAGAAGTCAAGGGATTCAGAGAGTTACTCTGTATTTTTAAACAGTAATCTTGTAGTCATGCACTGCCCAATCTGTCTTTTGAGGCGACTGTAGAAGAGGCATCTTTCCCAGCCTATCTGTAAAATAAGGTTTACCTGAGTTTTTCAATGTAAACATGTTATTAACATCACTGTACCAGTTTTGAGAATGTCGACAGGCAATTAACACCAGTGTGTAGAAAAAAATTTCAGATAAAAGCACATAAAATAACTAATATCTTAAAGTCTATTATAAATTCAAGATAAAAAAAATTTGGAGTAATTACACACTGCATTATTATTTTTATTAAATTTAAACAAATATTTTAAATGAAGTATTGTGGAAAGACAACTGATTAGATGTGGATTCCTGAGAAGTCACATACATAATCTTTCTCTCATGTGAAGTGTTAAACCTCAAAAATCCACTTTAACTGGTAAATTTTCAATTTAACATGAATGAGGAGATTAGTACTGTTGATATTCAGGTCTCTTCTTATTGCTCTTACCAAAGAGTAATAAAAACTTCAAGTTGTCTGAAGAATTCAGAGTCGATTCTGATTTACAAAACAGCATTTATAGACTTCTCTTTTAACAGTAGATGAAGGACAGTTTGGTGAAGTGAAAAATTATACAAAAGCCAGAACGACCAACACTACTTAGATTTGGTTACGTGGCATCTTGGCATCTCAACAATCAGCTCATTTTTCCTAGTGAATTCAATGTAAGCAGAACCAGGCCTGTAAATAGAACTTCTAATTTTAATGGAAATTTTTACCAAATGAAGACTGAGGCCTTACATATGAAATAGTGCTTAAACCAACATTTTTCATTGTCTAGATAACCCACGAAGAGCACAATTTTCTCCTACTTAACCTGTGCAAAAAACTCTTCAGGCCTCTCAATTCACCTTCACATCCACAAACCATAATATAACCAGTTCAACAGATGATCTCAGATGCACAGAAAAATCAACGGTATGACACAAAATGTTGCAAAGACATCAATGCCATGCAATACCTCAGCCAGTTTGCAAAGTATGCCATGAACTTCACATGCACATCAGGTTTGGGAGTGCTGGTGGAAGCAAACAGGACAGAGAACACCACTGATCTGACACAGGTGCATATCCAAAACATGTAGCCAATATATTGGTACATACACATATATAACTCTGGCTCAGAAGCAATGAATGCTTTAGCAGTCCTGTCACCTTCCAAAACTGAGCAAAAGGACATAATTACAGCACAGAGAAATTTAGAGATGCCATATTTGCAAACATAGAGATAAAATTCAGAGATTACACACGTGCCTTCATACAGCTTCCACAAAATTAATCAGAAATTTTGCAGTGCCACACAAAATGGATCTGAGGAAAGGTGGTGGCTGCATTCAACATTGAGGCTAAACTGCATTCAGTGTGATTGGATCTTCATGCAAAACATGCTCATCACATTATTTTGGAGAGATGTAAGCTTACTGTTCAGAAAGGAGGAAAAGAAAATAAGCTTCAAGCCCCAGAAGAACACAGTGGCAAGAACCTGCAAAGGTGTTACATTATTATCAATACTGAGAAGTCCATGAAGCTGCTTTTTATCTGTCAGTGCATCATGTAATAATATGCCCAGAATACAGCTGGATTGGAAATGAGGCCCATAGGATTATGCAAAGATAACATACCACTGAAAGGAACTCATCATTTATAACCAAACATCACGAAGTGAGAGACATAGAACAGTTTGAAATCATCTGAAAACAAGACAATTGACTTAATTACTATTTTCATTCTAGATGACAAACCAGCCAACATCAAAAACATCAAACTCTTAGCTGTCTTCAAATCCAAAGCTCCCCCACCCCCATAATACAATGCCACAATTACCCAAGTTGCAAGAGCCTTTCTGACAGAACAGAACTGGGAAAGCTCACACCACATTCCCCACCCCTGGCACAGCACATTACAGCTTTCATTGTCAGACAACTTACACCAGTCACTTAACCCGAGTTGCAAAGGAAGTGTAATTAAGAGTCTTATGCTGTTGCTACAAAGTGGTATTCAGTAAGGGTGAGTCTAGTACAGGAGTCTAACACGAGCCTTTTCTTGGTTTTTGTTTTTCGCTCTAGGAGCTTTCATATCTAAATGGCAGGAGGCAGAAAACCAATGTATGCTTCTAACTGAAAAGGAGTTGCTTTCTTACACAAACCAGTCCTTTGCACTTTTGAGAAGCTGTCATTTAGCAGAGGGCTCCGCATTCCCAGAGGGGGTCTGTGTAGAGAGACAAGAGGCTGAGCACTCATCAGTGAGGGTGGGAGGAGCTCTGCTCTGGGTCTTGCACTTTCCCAGTGGCCACAGCCATGCCAGCACCACTTCCCACTTACTGGGGTGGGAACGTGGATCTCCATACTGGCACTATTTTCTAACTAAATGGACAAGTACATCTCTCAGTTTCCTTCTGGCTCCATTAGCTCAAGGTAGACACACTCAAGACTGAAACGTAAAGGCCATGTAAAGACTAAGCTGGGCAAAAATCTCCCAAGTCTCACCCCCAGCCTGAACACCTCCAGTACCCTGAACAGTAACACAATAGGCTATTCTAACAAAACAGAGAGTGATAACAGTAATGTGAGCTCTTACGTGAAAGTTAAACCATATATACACATACACACATTAATAGGAGCTTGCCAGTGGAGTCAGTGAACATTTACAAAAGTGAATCATAATGTATAAATGCCTATAACAAGAATAACATTTTTGGTTGCCATAAGAAATAAATCCAAACCTCTTTCTTCGTTTGCCCCATACTCAAGATTTGACTAAATCTGGATAAAGAGGTAGAATGATCTGATTGAATGTTGTACCTCAATAAATGAAAGCGACTTCAATAAACTCAACGTGTTTGATTTTTATCTGTCTGATTTATAGTTTCTTGAGAATACTTCAGGCCAACCCAAACAGTGCCATGAAAAGCTCCAACTTTAAAATCCCAGACTAGACAAGCTTTACAGAAATGCATTAGCCAACATTTGAAAAATGTATCAGTGTAAAAGACCTGACCTCTGTGCAGAAGTTTCACCATAAAACATAAGCATGATTATGTAAGCAATGATATGTTCTCCACTAACTTGCTGGCAAACGAGAGCAAATGGAGTGGCTGTTTCTGATTTAAATTCCTTCTCAAAAACTACAAGCTACACTGGAAAAAGGCCTTCATACCTGAGTATGACTCCGCTGTAAAAGTCCTCAACCTACAATAACGAAAACACTCTCAAAATCAAGGCCATAGTTTTGCAGTCCCTTTAAAGTGAGCTGATGCAGGTACTCTGCCAGGACAGACAGTTTCCTTCTTAGACACTTTTGAGTTTCGCCTTCCTGCTGTTTTCAGCGTACTAGCAGTAGGAATTGTACAGTTTCACAGAAAACTGGATCAAGGACCTGACCTGCCTTAAAACAGATAATTATGTGGCTTAGAGCAATTGGGAAATACCGTCTTTGCATATGACAAAATCCTGTTTATAGGCACAGCCCTTGCCAAAATGTTAGTTTTTAAGCTATGAACTTTATGTGCTGAAACAAACTTTTCATTTTGTATTTGTCTGGCATGTGGCACACTGAGATTCAAAACAACTTCTGCAATAGTTCACAAAGAAAGGGTAGTTTCTTCTATCCAGTATGTTGATGAGACAACAACACAATGCTATGAAGTTAGAATGGCATGCATAGGGTAAGACTGCTGAAAATTTAGGAAAAAATTTGAGGTCTAGTGACACATTTTAATCCATATTGACATGCACTAATGCATGAGACCACAGCTCACCCTACAGTAGTCTCTACAAGAAAATCATGCATTGGCTTCACTGTCTAGGGGATCAACTTAGATATCCAACCACAGGTGTATTCTATGATTTCAGAAACTTTAAAGGTTCAAAGGCATCAGTTTCCCTAAGAGATGGCAGCTGGAAGCCAAGTGAGATATGCTGGGCTACCTCAGGCCCCACTAGACACCTGTGTTTGGCCAACTGTTTAGACAGCTTAGAATGAAACCCGAGTTCTCTGTAGACTACAACTTGAGTTAGAACTTCACTTGCATGTAGATGTCTCCCTCCTTCCTATTAGTTATCTGAATCCTCATCCGAGTCCCATATGCTTTTTTTTTCAGAGGGTCCAGGACCACCTAAGCCCTTAAACTGGTTTTACTATTGCACTACTCAGGAGACCCGGACAACACAACACCACAATTTGGACATCCAATACCAGGGCAATTATTTTACCAGTTGTTCATTTTTCTGATGAGCTCTCTATCTGCTATCATTAGTGAGTCAGTACAGTACATACTATCCATCAGATAGTGACACAGGAAGCATATTCCAATGATGCTAAATGAGACCTTGGGCTATGAAATGACTTCAAAATCTTTAAAGACAAATGCATAGAATAAAGAACCTTCTAAGGAACCATGATGACTGTACCCTAACCATTATGCCATGAAGACACACAGCATATAAGCCACTACAAAGAAGTAGAGCTGTCCACTGCCTTGTCTGAAGAGACAGATGATGGCAACTAGCATCCAAGAAGCACTACTGAAGCAAAAGGTCCTAAAACCAAAGCAAGTTAAGATGAAAAGATTAATGAATACTGAATTATGAGAGAATGTTTTCTCTCCCTCTCAAAAAAAAAAAAAAAAGGCATGTCAGAAGACAATCGAAGGTACAAAACTAGCAAGATATTTCACAAGTATGTCCCACAGCACATCACTGGTACACTACAACCCGTTTATCATGGTGCAAGTCTTGATTTTTCAATCCCCTCTCTGAATGCCTGTTAACATTATCTGTGCCTCAGTGGCAGCTATCTGTTCAGTCAGTCACACTAAACGCAGCTTAGTTGTTGCACCCAATGTGATAAAGCAAAATGTCACTCTAGCTTAACAACCCTTGCATTATCACCTGGCTTTATCACAGAATGAAATATGATAACAGACACTGCTTGCCAGTTCATCAATCCCACCAGAATTTCTCTCCTGTCCTGCTTGCAACATACACACTGCAATTTGTTTTCACCTCTCATTCTGTGTCCCTAAAAACATTACCTCTTTCCCCATGAAAATCAGAAATAAATAAATAACAAATAACATATCCACTCTAATTCTGCAGTAAATAAACAAAGTTATGCTGATGGATGAATGTAGGCCAGTCATGGGTAACAGCAAAAGGTACAAGCCCATAACAAAAAAAAAAATCTGATTAAAATTATATTTCTTATAGCAGAACAAGGGCCTTTATGCAGAAGGGAAGAATCTTGTGGGAAAGGGCAGAGGGAGGGATGCTTTCCTTTCCTCAGTTCAGAAAACAAAAGCCCCTCCTCCATTCTGCTGCACATCAAAAATAAATGATAAAATATAATTTTTATGGTTGTATTTTTATTGCTTTATCTATTGGATGCCTTTCCTAGGACACAGAGGATTACCTGCATGGAATTAAAATTACTTCCATTCAAGTCAACCAGTTAATATGATCAGTACTTACACACTGAATTATATCATCAGAATATACCAACAGTATAACGAGAACCATCATATTACACAAATGGCAACCATTGCAAAGACAAAAGACAATATTTTCCAACACTACGAACGAGGAAATCATAGTCACATTAAAAAAAAGCTCAAAGAAGAATGATTGTTTTGTCAATTAACTAAAAAAACCCCTACATTTCAGTTGCTACTCCTTTGATTTTTTTTCATTTAGACTTTTTTGTCCTGATAATGCTGTTGCTGTTTTCTTGTTGCTATTACTACTGAAAACAGCTGCTTGCAGCTGAACAAGAATTAGGTAACAGAAGACAAGCTATAAAATGAAACACTTTGTGAATAACAACTAGGTCACCTGGGATTCTCAGGCATTCTTTCACCAAAATGAACGCATAGCTAGCTCATCTCTAAAGGAAAAAAAATCCTAAACCAGTTATTTAAATTAATTAGCATGCACATGCACACATTTCAATAGCCATCTTTTCACTCAGAGCCACACTCACCGCTTGTTTCTAATAGTCACATCCAATTCTCTTACACTCCCAGCTAATAGCTCCTGCTGCTGAGGAAAAGGTCTTCGTGCAAGCCTGTACTCACAGTAACAGGCTTGCCAGGAAAATAACAAGATGAAAAGCTCTCGCACCACCCCTAGCCGAGAGGAACCCCGAGCCTGGCACCCTGAGCCACAACAACAGCACTGCAGCCTTCAGTCCAGAAAACAAGTATTTTTGAAAGGCACTGCCTTCTAATTCCAGTGTACGTGATGCCAACTGTGAAAACAAAAGCTGCTAAAAACAGCGCGTGTGTGCGAGCATATGCACACAGAGCATCTTAGCTGGAATTAACTCACGTCTTCCCCTTATTCTCCCAACCCATCAGTGAACAGAGCAGTCGATTCACTATGCAAAATAAAATTCTGTACCAAGCATTGCATCATTGAGAATTTGTTACTGTAGCTTCTGCTGATAGGGGCAGAAGATGCAGCCTGTGCTCAAAGATCTGAAGAACAAAAGAAATACTGTATGAATTAATACTGCAAATTTCTGTTCAGAACTGACAAAAAATGGTAAATGAAGCACACACCTCTAGCCATTTCATGCTTTAACACTAAAGACAAGACAATCTTACCAGGATTTACAGCTTTTTACCCATATTCACTGGATATGTGAGCTTTGCATCCTTGCAAATGTGCCAGCCAGTTGGAAAGCCTTGCAGAACTGAATCTGTCTCAACCTCTGCGTCTCATTTACTGTAACACAGAGGATTTTCAAAGCCATGCCTCACAACAGCTGGCTTGTTTTTGCCTGCTTCCTATGATTGACAAGTTCATACAAGCTCTGTCAACTTTAACCTTGATAAGTGAAGGCTTAGTCTGTATTGTATGTTACATCACCAGAAACTTCTGACCTCAGGGAAAAGATCTCAGAGACTTCAAAGCTTTTCCCTTCCCCCATCCCCACCCCTTGGATTTGGTTATTAAAAAAAAAAAAAACCAAACAAAACTTAAGTCCTTCAATTTTTTAAGGGTTTTTCTTTTCATTTGTGAAAATCATGATCTGCATTTCCACTACAGCTCTGCAAGTTTTAACTATTTACAATTATTTTAAAAGATCAGTGTGTTATTAGGTTCCTTTCTGAACAACGTTCATAACACCAAGTCTTTAATTTTAGAGGAGAGTCTTCCTCAACAGCCCTCCAGCCTGAATTTTTTTGCATGTGTTGTGTGCACAGGCGCCCTCTCTCTTGCAGGAGACTCTGCAGGGAAAGAGCTAAATGCTTTCATGCTGCATGAGCATATTGCCACCCCCACGCTCCATCTTTAGAAGTCATCATGGCTTTCATCAGAACAAAGCTCAAGCTCCTTTCAATTTTTCTACAAGAACACATTAAAGACTTAATAGAGAAACTGTGGATAAGGCTTTAATATGTATGAAAGATCATTTTGAAGATGACCACTTTTAAGAGGAAAATGTTATTTAAACAGCACACAAAATCACAGAGAGCACTTAGATAGCCAGTCAATAACCTCCTCTAAAATTTTTCTGCCTCCCAAAGCTGCCTATTTGATTTCAATAGAGTGAGAATGACTTCAAGAAAAAAACACCAGTTTACATAATACAATACAACTGGTTAACAGACTGCAGCAAGTCTGGTTGGCCTCTTCAGAGAAATGGAAGCTATAGCTGTCTCGTTACTTTTTAGCACAAAACTTCATTCACATTTACTGACATAAACAGTCTCCTGCATGACAGCTAACCATAAGCATGTTGCCTAGGGCTTACAGCAGAAAGGGAACATTTTACAGGCTTGCTTTTAGTACCAGAACACCATAAAGCCACTCCATAGGTCAGAAATGTATGAACCGCTGCAGAGACCTATCAGTCACCTATTTCCAATTACGCTTTTCATCAATTAACTTAACGGAAAATAAATTCTACGATGCATCAGCACATGATGCTTTTGTAACTAAAACCACTGGAGACTGTATCTCACATGAGCTCTAAATATCCCTACTCAACTGTTGTTATCATCAACAGGGCTGTAAGAAGATAGTTGGATTTCAAGCAATGCAATGAAAATGCACGTCTTTAGATGGTTTTCATTCTAATCCTCTTTCCAGGAAAAGCAGTCAGATCAAACCAGAATACAAAAACAAACTATATGAGTACAAATTTATCTCTGTTTCTCAATCCACAAACATTTTTGTGTGCTGTTCTTTCGCTCACTCCCAATTTCAGTACTTGCAGAATCATGTTTAGGACTTCTTCCAGCTACTCATGCTGGGTAACACCTACCTTTAGAGGCAGGGGAGGAAACTTTCCATAAGAAGAAATTACCCTCCAACACTTCCTTTTATCAGCCCATGATGGCCTTGCATACCCCTAGCTGTCACTGCATGCACAGTGAGGAGAACACACGCGCCAGGAGCAATTAAAGCAAAAGTAACTTTACTTGTTAGTAAGAAGCTACAAGTAGAAAAAAAGGGGGTGTATGAGATGGGATAGCTACCCTCAACTTTAGAAACAGGGATTCAAAGTTCATCTAATAAAGGCAGAGGGAGAGTCTGCATTTTCAAGGGTGTGGAGAATGCAGAAATTGGATGGGGAAGAAACAGGGCTGTATTACTGTAGTGTACTGTAAACCAAGCACAGGTTTTGGAGGCAGTCCAGCACCCATTTAATGAGATCCAGCAGCTGCTGGTGAGCCTGAGTGGAGCATGGCAGCGACCTGCAGGACACACACCTGACAGCCGCCGGCTGAGCGATGCCAGGAGAGTGAGGAATGGGGAGGCAGTGGCAGGAGCCTGCAAGTTTTAACACTTTCATTGAGCCACAACCAGCCCCAAATCCCAAAATAATGCGTATGTGATTCTTATGAAAATGCCCACACATCTCTCAGCTCAATCAGCCAGAAAGTTTTAAAACGGACAAGAGGAAGAAAAAGACTACAAGTGGGACAATTTATGATGCAACTTCTGCCTTGATCCTGAGGTATGAGAAGAATCTGGTTCAAAACTTTGCTATTTGAAGAACTACCCTGTGCCAGGGGCCATAGGCATTCAGATAAATCATTTTTGAAAGATTAAGAATCCACACAGTGGTATTTAATTTTGAAAAGGGCATCTATACACACGATATGAGTACTTTCAAAAAAACCAAGCCAGATGGTATAATGCTAAGAAATAGTATGCAACTGAAGATACAATATATGAAATTCAGAGAAAATGTGTAACACCTACCAGCTGTTCTTCCTTCCCCTCTCTCTGTCCCCTTCAAAGGTCGAATTAAATAACAATCAAAAGGAACATCCACCAGAGAACTTAAGTCCTACTCAAATGAGGAAAAACCAGAACTAATCCAGCAAAGCAGATGTATAAGCAAAATATGGTAAAAAAAAAAAAGAGTTTTAAAAGTAAAGCTGAGGTACAAATTCTTAAGTGTTAGGACAAAAAAAAAAAAAAAAGGAAAAAAAGGCACTTATTCAAACACAGATATCTGCCAAACACGTTATAGGGATGAAAGTACAATAGTAAGAATACAAAGAAAATAAGGCTGCAGCAAAATATTGGCACTATCTCCCCTTCACAACTCCAGCAAATAATAGTCTTTGCAGGAACTGTTCTCAGATGCTGCACACCATTAAAAGTGGGTAGTCAAAAGCTACCTGGGCCATATGACAATCACCTGAAACTTCCACAGGAAATTGCTGGACTGGGATCTGTGATGCACAGAGACCCATTCCTCTGATACCTGGACAGCTGCTTGAGCATAGCGACACACCCAGTCTTGGGGAGGGAAAGTGTGAGGGTGCGGAAGAGAGAAAATGAGAGAAATAGAGCAAGAATAAAAAAAAGTACTCATTAGGAATCTGGAGAGCTTCAGAATCACAAACTTAATACGTGAATTAAGCACAGAAGAAGAAGTTTTATGAAGAGATTAAGCAGCTGCATTAATGAGTAAAAATGACAGAATAATTTGGGCATGTGTAGAAAAGATGCATTACTAATCTTAGACTCACTACACATAGGGACAAGAGTGATCTGGATGACAGACTTTGGATTTTTAGATGATTTAGAAAATTAAATTTTATCTCACCTGAAGTTCTTAAAAATTTGACTCCCATAAGAAAGTCCTCACTTGTCTCATTACATCATTCACATCAGAACTCATTAGACAGATGATTTACAAAACGGGTGAAAAACCAGGTGACGATAGCTGCTGCTATAAGGAAATGATTCTGAATAATAAAGACCCCAAACTAAGATTTCCTATCATTGAATGAATGAGTCATAAAGTAACAGATGAAATTCAGATTTAATAAATGCAAAGCAACCCACAGGAGAGATTTTCCTGTACTTCACCAACATATACAATGATGTACAACAGAAATTACTGCTATGCAAGAAGGAAAAGTTGTATTTCACTGACTATCCTATGAACATAGAATCTACATACTTCAAAGAAGTAAAAAACTAAACAAAACCCCCAAAATAAAACTAAGCTCAAAGACAGATAGACCAGCAGAAGCTTGACAAGATACCCAGCTGCATGGTTCCTGGTTTGCTGATTTTCTGTTCCCCAAGCATCTGCTACTGGCTTACTCAGAGAAAAAAAACCTGCCTAAGGAGACCTTTAGCCTGTTTTTAAGCATCAACATCCATCAGCTGCCATCACATAACCAGTGATTCAAGGTTCCACTGTCTCGAAGTGTGATATTTATATACCTGTTATTAGTCAGTCACATACACTGGAATGTGGTGGTTCCTGGCAATGAAACGTGTACTAATTACAAGTATTAACAGAAACCTAAGAAAGATGAAAGGTTACAGGGGATTTCTCATATATGAATAGATGCTGTTAGACTCTCTTCTACATGCACAGGAAAGCCACAGTATGTTTTTCCCATTTTCAGACAAAATACAAACTTTGTAACAGTCTAGACTGAACTGTGTCATTGCTATACGACACACACAGTGACATCACTGGCAAAAAAACTGGTCTGAGAAATGCCTTTATAATCTGTATCTCATGATAAAGAAATGCTAAGGACATGGACCTGCTGGAGCAAATCCAGAGGAGTGCCAGGGAGATGATCAGAGGGATGGAACACCTCTCCTGTGAAGTCACGATGAGAGAGTTGGGATTGTTCAGTCTGGACAAGAGAAAGCTCTGTGGAGCTTGTTAACACATGCATGAAATGTTTGCCAAAGTAATTTTTCCACTGATTTCTAAGGAAGCAGTAGCACGAGATCACACTATTTCTTCCTCACAAGGAATAGGGTGAAAACATTTTGCTTACATAGCTCTGGTAATGTCTTGGTGAGTCCTGCAATAACTGAGACATACTTGTCCTACAATGTTCAGCCAGGAAAAGCAACTCACAGTCTGACTGTTTAACTGCGACAATAAATGAGTAACCTCAGGAAGATTAACAAGGCCAAGTGCCAGGTTCTGAATCTGGGTCAGGGCAATCCCAAGCAGAAGTTCAGGCTGAGAATGGACCAAGACCAGCCTTGGGAAGAAAGACTTGGGAGTGTGTATGGACAAAAAGCTCAATAATGACTTGGCAGTGTGCACTTCCAGCTCAGAGAGCCAAATGGCTACCACTAAAAGCAGTGTGGCCAGGAGGTGGAGGGTCACTGCTTTTGTGAAATCTCACTTTGATTACTGCATGCAGCTCTAGGGTTCCCAAAAGAAGAAAAACGTGGCCTTGCTGGAATGTGTCCAGAGGAGGGCCACTACTATGATCAGAGCACTGGAACATCTCATTGAGAACACGCTGAGAGAGTTGGGGCTGTTGAGCCTAGAGAAGAGAAGGCTCCAAGGAGACCTTACAGCACCTTCCAGTACCTAAAGGGGGCTACAAGAAAACCAGAGAGGGACTTTTCACAAAGCCATGTTGTGATAGCACAAGGGGGAATTAACTTAAGCTGGAGGAAGGCAGGTTTAGATGAGATATTAGGAAGAAATTCTTTACTGTGAGGGTGGTGAGGCACTAGAATCAGTTATCCAGAGAAGCTGTGGACTTCCCACACCTGGAGGCGTCAATGACCAGGCTGGATGAGGCTCTGAGTAACCTGGTCTAGTGCAAAGCTCCCTGGCCACGGCAGGAGAGTTGGAACTAGATTATTTTTAAGGTCCCATCCGAACTGAACCATTCTAGGATTCTACAGTTCTCAATAAAGAACAGAAGTTTAAAACATCTACGGGACACAACACCAGCAACAAAAGTTCTCACTAACTATTTAAGGAAATGGCCCTTTTGCTAAACATAAAAACCTCCAAGCCTTCATGTCTTGTCTTTCAGTAGCTCAGTTCCTAGTTAAGCTGATCCTAACACTGTATATTGGTACTAT
The DNA here is from genome assembly GCA_020086605.1 of Lanius collurio. NCBI lineage: Eukaryota > Metazoa > Chordata > Aves > Passeriformes > Laniidae > Lanius > Lanius collurio. The sequence continues at coordinate 23,335,199 of JACBWW010000007.1, read as the reverse complement.
ATTAATTTTTTCTGACACCACAGTAAAAGAAACCCAAATAAAATATAGAATTTAAAATTTCTGGAGTCACAAAAACCTGCAGTTTCTAAGAATATTTCCAATTACTAATTTATACCATCTACAATTGTAAATATGAAGAACTGATTTGTCCAAATGTGTATTGTGTATTATTGGGGTTTTTTTCCCCACTGTTAATTAGTCCTCATAGCTATGTAAGCCCCAATCCTATAACAGTCACAAACCAGAAAAATCTAAGAGAAATAACTATCAATATACATACATATGTTTTTTATGTCTCTGTGTATATATATACACACACATCCATATATGCATGACACAAATAAACACATACACAAATGGACTACTGGTAATTTTAAAATTCTTTTCCATCTGACTCAATTCAGAAGACATAAGGTCACTCACATTCCTGTATGGCTGAAGGATCTCCTTCCTTGCACAATAATTTTCTGCTGCTCCTGGTGAGCATGGAGCCTAGACATTCACCAGGTGCTGAAAAATCAGTTTCCTTATGTAGAGCCTAATAAAACACTTGAGAACATGTCTATAGGCTCCTGTTTCAGGTTTATCAAAGATTTTTCTAGAAAATTATACTTGGGCATTTAGCACAACTTAGGCATTAAGAAATTATTTTTATTTTGGTTGTGTATTGTAAAGGCTCTTCCTCTGTCTTCAAGAGTTCAACTCAAATAGGAATAACTCCTAAGGTATGAAAACACCAAATTAAATATTTTACAGTGTTTAATCAGAGTTGAGTTATGCTGTGGTCCTACACTTGACATGCACATGCTCTTGGACTTGACACCTATTAAATGTTGAAATGTTTTCTGCAACCTGTGATCTCATATCCTTTTTCACTTTTTGAAGTTATGTAACTTTAATAGACATCACAGGAACAAATTAATAGAGCTAGGAGTCAAATGTTCTTAGAAAGTAAATAAAAGCAATGGCTGTAAACATCTCTGGTAGATGGCAATCTTAAGAATTAGATCATAAAGCATGATTCTTTTGATGCAGAATGACTTTTATGAGCGCATGTCATACTTCAGGAAGCCAAAGACTACTGGTCAGAGCATTCATTTCCTTCTCTAACCTTTTGAAAGTCTATTTCAGCTTAGAAATTGTGGAGACTTCTATAAGGAAGTTAATTCTATAACTAGTATAAGTCATTTTACAAATGCAGAAAGATGTTTAAAGAAGCACACATTTTGCATCTGTAAAAAGGTAAGCTTTTGTAACTAATCTGAAATAGAAAGAGTAGCATCAGTAAAAGTTTAAAAAGCACATTTTTTTGTTTTACCGATCAGCAGAATTGTATAATCTTTTTAAGCTGTCCTAAAGTTAAGGTCGTGCAGAGAATCACACCAACCCCTCAGTATAAAAATACTCAATTCATAACAAGAGTGGTTTGGTTCTTCCATAAGAGATGACAATGGCTGCTATGGACCACTATTTTCTTTTCCATATAAAAGTAATGCCCTAAGCTATTAAATATTGCACTTCAGAAGAACATGTTAGAGCTCTTCTAAAAAGGGAGATGAAACAACCTGAATTCATTGGAAGCACTCAGTAATCTCAGAGGGGGAAAACAGCTCAAAGATGAAAGAGGTTTACAAATTATCTTCATCAACTCTATATTCACCCTTTCCCTCCCCCCACCCCCATTTTCAAAGCAGTGTTAACTTAGGTTTTACAACTGTGTGCTAAAAAAGAACAGCCAAGAAAATACTGCAGCAAAAAGCTCAAGAAAAAAAATTATCAAGCATCTTTATTTTTGTTTGTTTTTAAAAAGCCATTTGCTATTACAATATTCTAACCCTTTTTCATTCTAGATTATGAAGAAAATACTGCAGCAAAAAACTCAGGAGAAAAAAAAATTATCAAGCATCTTTATTTTTGTTTGTTTTTAAAAAGCCATTTGCTGTTACAATATTCTAACAGTTTTTCATTATCAATTCAGTGCATTAAAAAGACTCGTATTTCTATGGAAAAAATCAGGGAAGCTGTACATGGCAAATATTCAAAGTTTATTTCAAGTTATTAATTTCTTTTTTTTTTTTTTCTCAAAGAACTTAAGGGGAGGAAGGCCAGAGGCACTCTATAGTATAGGACAGTCCCTAACCTGGAGAAAGCACTCCTGGACTCCACAGTTGTCTCTCAGCTTGAGTTCCTGGAAATTCACCCCCACAAATGCAGAAGGGCCACTCTTGTGTTCAGCAGCATCACATTGGTAGCAGAAAGGCATCCATAGCACACAGGTCTCAGTAGCACAAAATAACAGCTGCCAGCAATTTAATCCAAAAATAATTTTTTTAAAAAAGTATTAAATATGACTATAAGGGAGATCCCTGGTTAAGATACTATTCATGTTCTAGCACATACCCTGAATTAGGTAGATTTGCTAGCCATTTGCAGATTGCTAGATTTTTGAAATAGAAAACTAAATGCCTTTAGGGCAGCTCAAAAATCATATAATCAATCCATGTCATGGGTCCAGTTCCTTTTGAGCACAAGAATGCCTTGTTAAAAAAGGAGCACACAGAAATATATATTCTTTCCAATAAGGCAGCCATTCATTATCACGCAGTGGTAGTTCACAACACAGGAATTAAATGCCAAATGAGGGATTTTAATTAGTTAGTTTTTTGAATACAGAAAGCATATCAACCCTCTGCATATCAATGTTGAGAGAAAAACTGTGAAAGAGACCATGTCACAAAACCTTCTGTAATATGGTAAAATGGCCAAACACTACATCTGAAATAGTATGTCAAAATAGGCTCCAGCTGAAAAAAACAGTTATTGCAGCTGGTGCCCAGTGTCATGTGATTTTCATGGATTCCATGATTATAAAGCAAGAATTGTGCTGCACAAACACTGCTAAAATGCTGGCGTAGGAGTATTATTCATGCTTTTGTGACTCGGCTTCGTTGCTGGTAGATGGAAATGCTTTCACTCGCGCAGAGACGCTGCCCGCCCACAGCAGCCCGGCTCCCCCTCCGCCCCCAGGCGTGGCCGCACACTCGCACCCTCCCGGGCTGCGCATTCGGAAATCACTACGGGAAGTACAAAGGGCTACCAAAAATTAGAAAAACAGGGGGTGGTCTCTTCAGCTGAGCCATAAGCAATGCAAAATACAAACCCACAAATAAACACTAACTTTTTACAAGGTTTTATGGTCACGGCTAGAGTGTATGCTCGCTACAGTTCATCATTTCCTCTTCCCTTGAGATATTAATACCACTTGCAGAACCGAGGAAAGCCTATAGAGGTGCTTTCTTCCTATGCATGGGTTCCCTGTTACAAAACCCAGAGCTGTCAGACCTCGCGACAGCAGCGTGTGCACAACCTCAGCTCGGCTTCAGCAGCCGCAGGATCAGCGATTGATGAAATCACTGCTTAAACCACAACGGGCCAGGACGAGGGCACCTCAGCATACCGGACATTTAAAGGACTTTAACTATACTGTGCACACAGTCACACCTTTGAAAATGGTTTGAAAACATTGTACAATAACTAAAACATTAATTAACAGAAAATCAGAGCCGATGAAACACTGAAACAAATGTTAGCGTCTTCTATTCATGTACTCTATTCTGTAAATGCACAAGAAAAGTCCAATTTACAGCACTACTATGCTTCAGCAGCATGCTGTCTTTGCCAAGGATAATACTGGAAATCTGTTTTGGGAAACCTCAGGCCCCCAGCCTACCCCTGAAAAAACCTGTAACTATCATTTCATGCACACAAATAAGAATCAACTGCCGCCAAACAAACTGTAATATGCTCAACGCTCCACAATTTCTTTAAGTTTACACTAAATTGTCACTCGGCTTCGGCACTGGTAGATGGAAATCATCACAACAATTTCTTTAAGCTCCCCAAAAATTTCAGTCCAACATTAAATCTATCGTGCATATTGAAGTATGTGGGGAGAAGGAAAACAAGGGGAAAAGGCATAGCAGAAACTCTGAAATCATCACAGCAAAACTTGCAGTTTAAGTCAGGAAAAGATCAGATCAGAGAAATTTGTCAAAAAAAATCTTTTAGAGAGAGAAATTATGACATACTTACCTTACAGTGCAGTTCCTTTCATCCAGTTTGTTAACATTAGAGAAAATACACTCCCCATCTTCCTTTAAATCCTCTGCTTGCCTCCTTACTTCAACTGATACTTCCTAAAAGAGGTTTAAAGAGACCAAGTCATCATGTTTCAGACTCCCAAAAAATCTATGATTATGGAACCTCTTATTTGTGGGTTTGCTCTGTTTGAATATACATGAAGTCAACAGCATAGCATGTTTTAAGCTTGTTGGATTTTAAGCAGTACAGTGTGCTCTGTGACCTCTTGCGCAGCACTCCCGACCTGGCTGTGCTCACGTTGCTGCTCTGCTTTGCTGATCTACAGAAGAGCTTAACATTTATATAAACGTTTGCAACTTCCATTTCGCAAAAACAAACAAAAAAAGAGGCACAGAAGTTGCAGGAGAGTTGCTCACATTTTAGGAGATGCAAGTATGCACCAGGTTGTGAATCCCCATGCGTGTACTTTAGTTTCTCAGTAAAACACCAACAGCGCTTTTCCAGAACGTTATTATCTCACCATCTTCAAACAACTCCACCCAAAGCATAGCTTTGCATTACAAACACTGAACCTACAGGAAATTTAATTGCACATTAGCACTGGAATAATCTGAATCATATATGCAAAACAACATCTTTATTTACTTCAGTCTGTTGTAAGCATCTTCAATGCACTTATCACCATATTTTCCAGGTGCCTAAACAGGTGTCTGCTTTTTGCCCCAGGAGGCCTATACTGAACTTAAAGGCACTGACTAATAATCCAGAAATGCATACAGGGAATAGATTATGTGATTTTTTTTTTCTGCTGGACAGGCAATTATTTAATAATTTAATGAATTTAATTTTCAAAATAACTTCCAGGTGAATATTTTCAGTGCTTGGAATCTCTGCCCTAGTAAATCTGCATAAGTTAAGTCCACACATACAGTTCAAAAAAAACTTATGTCAAATGAGAAGACACAACTTACGGAAAGACAGTCCACAACTTTCAGAAATCAACATTTTTGTTTCTTTTTGAGCTATTCTCATTCTACTCCATGTCTACACACACACAGGTGACCTGTGTATGTACGTATGCAACATTTTCCCCAAGAGGGGAAAAAATAAAGAAAAAGTAATATACAACTGCATTGCTTTCAATTCTATTCTTGCAGAAGGCGTAGTTCAATGCAGGTTGAACACACTGTGACTCCTTATACATATCATGTAATCTTGTAGCAGCTTGAACATCTTTTAGCAGAGAACTAAAGAGACTTGGTTTCTCTGTTTACTTCCAGTGCCACCTGCCAACCATTGCCTGGCCCTGCCCTGTTAAAAATTAACTTAGTATTTACTTGCAAGTTGAACAGATATTTGGCATCTCTCTAAGGAGTAAATGTATACATTTTAAATTAAGCAAACTGACATAAAACAAAACATTATGCAGTCTCATTGTTGCTGTAGTTTTAATATTAACAGGTGTATTTGTTATCTCTAAATTTTATTAGGCAGAAGTTTTGTCCTATGTAGCTGTTGCATGAAGCAACTTTAGAAGAAAAGAGGACATCCATGGAAACTATTAGACCATTAAAAAATTAGACAAAATTATGTATTATTTACACTTGGAACACTTTACTCATAGTTTCAGAGAATTCAAAACCTTAAAACAGGGAATACAGCCAAACCAATGGAAAAATAACTCCAGGTGAAGATTGCTTTGAATTTCCTACATCTCAATTGTAAAAAAGAGGATATTAGCAAATCAACCATGTTTTTTTTTTCCATCTGACTACAACATACATGAAATTACTTTGATCCAATTGCTCTTGCAAAGTACGAACTTTGATCTTCCTCATTTTACTTAAGAGAGCTACCTGTAACATTTACTGCTTTACTGACAAAAGGCAAATACCATATTACACAGTGTTCCTAAATTGGAAATCTTCACAAAAATACTCTTTTCCCCTCCACTCCTCTACTGTCCCCCACCACCTTGGGCAATTTAAAGGATAATGCAAAAGACACTTGTACCTGTTTGTAGAAATCAGTGGAAGGGGATGATCTGGACCTCTCATGAGTGTATTGGGATTTCCCATGCTGTTCATGGCCTGTATCGAGGATATTATCAGCTGAATGGTACCTTCCTGAGCTCCGAGGCTCTATTGGCTTCCGCTGCTCCTTCCACGATGCCTCATACTCTGCAAAGGTCCCCAGGCGCTGTGGCTGTGCAGATTTCCCAGTCCTCTCAGCAGCCCTATTGCTGCTGCTATGGTGGACACTATCTTTTGAAGCATGAGCAGTTTCAAGTCCAGCAGAGGTTATCCGACCTCTTCTCTCATACCACAGCTCCTCTCCCTCTTGCACTTTCCTATCTGGCTTCTCAGGCTGTCCCTCTGCTAGACCATGGGGACCTGGTTTCTGTGATGATTTTCTAGATGCAGGCTTACTTGTTTCTTCAAAAAATTTCCACCTGTCTGCAAATGAGCCCAGGGCTTCTTCTGATATATTTGGACAGCAATGAGAATGGCATTCATTCTCTGACATGCCCACCTCATTGATCTTCTCTGGTTCTGAGTAGGACTTCAGTTTTTGCTCTGTTGTGAACCTCTTCCTTGCTCCAATGCGAGGAAGGTGATGAGTGCCACTCCCTGTAGGGTTTGGTTTGGTTTGTGTAGCCTCAAGAAATCCAGAGACATCTTCAGAAACCAAAGCCAGTAACGACGAGTTGTAACTACCAGTTTTCCGCTCAGGTGACCTGGGGAGATACTCAGCGGGGCTGGGCTCCAAGTCCCGACGTCTGAAGGACGTTGCACTCAGAACCCTGGCCTGTGCTTCCTTGAGGTGATCTTTGTAGGTGCTGGTAAAGTTTGTGTCTGGGGAGGCGGTGACATCCTCTGTTGAATCTGGTTTCCAGGTCTCACTGCACTCCTCTGTTTCAGATGACCCTACTAGTGTAACAGTACTTCTACTTTTCTGCAGCTTTGCTCTTCTCATTTGGATCTCATTTCTGAGGGTTGTTGCAAAACGATCACTCCTTCGTGCCTGTTTGGACAGGTGAGTGTCAAATGAGGTCTGTCGTTCTGTTACTGCTTCTGGGTTGTTGTCAGACTGTTTTTTCCCTTCCTGAGCTAAAGAGTGCAACATTGGTGTCTTCTGAGGAGAAATCTTGCTACTCTCATCTTTCCCCCACCTAAAATCTTTCTGAGCAGGTCTGTTTTCAGTGGTAAGGACACAGCCCTTTACATACTCCTGTTGACTGTGCCTAGTTTCACTTTCCTCAGAGCTGTTCTCACAGCTTTTCTTTTGTCCAGACTTTTCAGTATGATTAGGTTTTTTAGATTCTTCTACTACAGCACATCTAGCATCTCCCTCTCTGTCTACTGGGTAATGACTACTGTTCTCACATTTTGTCCGTGAAGATTCAACACACTGTTGAGGTAGATAGTATTTTGGGTTTTGGGCCATTGTAATAACTGCAGAATTTTCATGAGGTCCAAGTGACACATCACTTCCCACTGCAGGTTTCCAGCTGTCATCCTTGAATTGCAGTGGCTTTGAGTTTCCCTGAGCAGGCTGTTTTGCTGTCACACAATAGTATCGACTTTGTCCAGTGCTGTCCACCTTTTGTTCAGCAGCACTGTTCAAAGAAGTGTTAGGCAGATTGGATTGGTTTAGACTGTAGCCATGAAAATGATCTGTAGATAACTCCTGAATGCCACTGTAGGACATATAATGTTGCTGATCTTTAGGTGCAGCACAGATTCTTGCACTGTGATAAAAGGTGCTTTCATCACTGTACTGGTGCTGGTGGTGGTAAGTGTAAGCAGGCTGTGAAAACCTAACATCGGTGCTGGACAAGGATGGCTGCAGTTTGTTCACAGTCCCTGCATTACTACTGTACCTTTCACCAGCTGAAGAAAAAGTGTGTTCTGAACCGAGATTGGATTTATAATTTGAGCTGCTGATCCTCCTGTCACATGGTCTGGAGGGCCGCCGCTGCTGCTCTGCAGTTTCCAAACTCCAGTCACTCCTGGGCTGAGATCGGTTCAAGGCTGTAAAGTGCTGCGTGCTGGCACCCTCTGAGCACACAGGGCCATGGGCTTTCTCATGGCCCTTGGTAGCAGCAAAGCTGTCACTACGAAGAGGTGGAGGTGGGGGGGGAGGAGATGAAGACTTCTTCTTATCAGGAACATACCAGACAGGTCCAAAACTGGATCTTCCAGAGCTAGTGAGCTTGCCATCTGCATATTCCTCTGTTCTTGGACTTTTGTTGCTCTCATACTGGACGGGAGCTGGCAAATACCCAGGTTTGTCCTCTGTTCCACTGCTGTCGTTCAAAAACTGGCCAGACTTGCTTCCATGCTTAGTAGTCTCCCAGTGGCCCACTTTGTAAAGCATGTTCTCTGTCGAAGAAGTGTCAGCATTGGACAGAGTGTGGTCAGGGGTGCTAGAACTCGTAGAAAAAGACCCATAGGCTGAATCCCGCTTACTTTGGCTCCCTAGATGATCAATGCTACTATTAGACCTTGCAGAAGAAAGTCTTCCATACTGTGCTACTGGTGGAGTGTGGTCCCAGCTGTCCATACTTCCCAAAGAGCTGAATTGGTCAGAAGTGCGATATAGACTTGCCTGATCCCATGAATTTGACAGGTCATGAGAAGAACAACTATTGAAGCAAACAAAGAAAAAAAAAAGTGTCAGAATAAATACACCACTCAAAAAATGCTACAACATAATTGTAACCACCCATTTTAATAATACTGGTTAAGATCCATCTGCACAGCAGTTAAAGACAATCTAAAAAAATTGAAAGTTTGAACACAAAGTCAGGGCTCCAACTTTATACTCTGCCACTGATTCAGAGCTTGAAACCTTAGTAACTAACTCAGCTTCCCATGCGAGTTTGCCAGTAAGTATAATATGCATTTATCTCCTTGAAGGCTTCCTTTTCCCTCTGCAAATTGCTGATTTTGCTGACTTAGCTTTTAGAAAAAATTAGTTTGAGCTCCATTAGCTCCCTCTTTCCCAGGACAAACACTAACTTATTTTTCAGCTTATTTTCCAGGCACTCCGATTCTTCCAGCTATTAAAGTCATGTACTTCCTCTCTTCATCTCTGAAACGAGACTCTAAACTTCTTCAGCCCATGATGTTATTCCCTTGTCATTAGCTTACTCCTATAAAGTTATATCCACATCTGCCGATTCATTTGATGTTTTAACTTCTAAGCAGAGATGCACTAAATACATTTGTCTCAAATACCACCTGCACCTTAACAGTCTGGTTTCAAACCACTCTCAGGCTGACACTCTTAAAACAACATTCAATTCCACACAGTTCCACAACATTGGCAGAAAAAGTTCAGGAGGAGATGCCAAAGCAACATAAACTCTGCATTGACAAACAAACTTCTGACTTTCCTTCCAGAATCCTTACTGCCACCAGTTTTTCCTACCCCTCTTTCCTCTATAAAAAGATCTTTGACACTGTACTTTCTTCATGTCTTTTGCCAAGGACACTATCCCAAAATCTTGCTGCTTCTGTTGCTTTCCTACCTCATGAGTTTTGTTTCATTTTCTTTCATTTCTTTTCTCTCTCACAGCATCCACCCCCTCTCAGTCCAAAACATTAATGCTGAGATGACAGTCTTTTCAGTTATTCTCATCACATCTCCCTATTTGAACTTCACTGGCAGCTCCTCCTGTTTTTATATACCAAATTCAAATTCTTGCCCTTGCATGCAAAGCCCCTTGGTAGAAATCCCAGAATTATTCACTTCCCTGTAGCTATAATTATAAGAAGCATCTATCAAATCCTGTGCTGTAAAAAGACCTGTGAAAGCTAGCAATGAAATTAGATTAGTCCACATAAAAAATACAAAGACTGATACAGATCTTTTCTTCTGTCAAAAATATTGTAAAGGTCAATTCAGCAGTTCTTTGGAATTCAGTACTAAGAGAATTGCTCTTTTCCCCCTCTACTACTACAGCATTTTAAACTTCTTTCCTTATACAACATGGGCAAAAACAATTTGTATGAAATAAGAGAAGATATGCTTTATGCTTATTTTCTAAAAGCATTTTATTAACAAGATACACTAGCAGTGGCCTCCTCTTGTGGGGTTTTATGTTCTTTCATTTGTTTATTTTCAGCATTTAAAACATCTTGCTGAATCCTTAAAAAGGTCTTAATTGTCATCTTAGGCTGTTACTGAGTTTCATGTAAAAAGTACCTCTGTCATTACTAGGATTTCTTTTGTCAAAGAATAACGTAAGTCAGATACTACTAAGAATTGTTGACATCCCCACCTCCTTCAGCTCTAAGGAGATCATAGAACCATTAAGGGCAGAAAAGACCTTTAAGATCATAAAATCCAACCAGATACTTGGCATTAATTTAAAAAAAGATGCTACTTGCACAGGAAAGCCTCAATTTACAGGTCTCATGTACATCTGCTGGTATCAAATGTGGAACAGAAATCATCAGCATAAGAAGTCAAAGCCCCGCTAGAAAATGCCAAAGGGAAACCCAGCAGAAGCAGCAAACACTATAAAGGAAGGGCAGGAAAGTTTCTAATGGCATGTTACTGCAAAGAACGGCCTCCTGTGGTCCTACACTGCAGGGCAATCCTCCTGTGAACCCTGACATGGAAGAGAGTCCAAAAGCCAGTTCTCTGCCTGAGCCTGGCTGGCAACCCAGGATATCCTTCTCTCAATGGCTTTTTCAGAGTGGATTCATAACAGCGCCGACACTGCTGGTCACAGTTTGGCAGGTGAAGTCCAGGAATAATCTACAAACACCATTGCTTGGCCACATAGGCCAGTAAGCACCCCTCCCAACCCTGGGGCATGAGCTTCTGCTCCTGGGCCCTTACAGGAATGATGTCATCTCAGCAACTGCATGGGATTACAAATCAGATGGATCTGACCCTAACTGCCCCAAAACCTCAGTTTAGATAACCTTCCCAAAGCATGCTTGTCCCACAGCCACACCTGTAAGACCAGAACAAAGAAGAACAGGTTGTTGGGTTCATTTGCACAACCAGGGGCACAGAAAAAAACCCAAAGGCTCCTCTGTTTTGGTATATCCTACTGCAAAAAAACCCGCAGGGTTTAAACTTTCAGTAACTTAAGACAGTTCACTTACACACCTCCCAGAAAAGTGCACCCAGCCTAAGTTTAGGATGGGCGAGGAAAAAAGTCTGCACCATGTTGTTAAGGTGAGACTTCTGTCTTTTTCACAGAAGACTGACAGAGGGAAATGAAGGCACTAAAAGCTTTACAAGTTCTAGCTCTCTAGCCTTGATGAGAGGCATCTAGACCTAACCCAGTGCTCCCAAGATAGCTTACAGCTTTTGCATTAAAGTCACATGATAAAAACCCCATATATATAGTGCTGGATGTAGAGGGCTACCCTCTCTTCTATATACTGGTACAGCCTCTTCTGGTCTGTCTTCCTCTGGCTTCATCCACCTTCCCAAAGGTATGAATTCATCAGGCTGGCAAAAAAAAAGCGCCACCAAAACCAACCAACCCAAAGCAAATGAAACTGCCCATACCTTAACCTAGCAGGAGGTAGTATGAACAGTCTTCATGGGGCTGTTTTGGCCAGCTGTGCCCCATTCCACCAACACAAAAAAATGCCACCTTCCCTCCCCCCGCCCCCCCATTAACTCTTCATGTTTTACAAGTGATTTGGTGGATTTTCACACTCACAGAGGGAATGCAGGCAGGCACATTCAGAAGAGATTTTAGGCTTTGAATACCAATCTCAAACGCTTAGCTCAGGGAAGGACATGGAATTCCAGAAATAGCCCAGGGATAGGGTGCTTGGGCTAGAAATATCCTCTCCTCAGGCTATTTCCATTATCTCCTTGCATACTGCTGCTTTCAGGTACTGATTGCTGTGCTTTCCCGTCAGCTGAGTTTTTGTGAATTGTACTTGTAAAGTGGGGAATCTCTGAGGCTGCCCACCTCTTTTTGCAGATCAGCAAGCCCAAAGAAGCCCACTCTGCAACTGAGATCCCCAAAATACTCAAATCCTTGGGCTGCCATTGTGGGAATGCTGGGCCCCCTCCAGCAGTGGCATTGTAAAAGCAGCTCTGCCACTGAAAATGTCTTGGACAACAGACACTAGGGCTGACAAATCTCCCAAATACATCACCTTTCAAGTGAGCAGCACAGGCAGCCCAGGGGTTCAGGACTGCAGTGACCAGGGAACCGCAGCGACCAGGGAACTGCAGCGACCAGGGAACTGCAGCATTACACTGCACTAAGGCCACTAAATATTTCAGTGGCATCTGAGAAAGAATCTGTATTTTTTATTAATATTAGTGTCTGTCAGCAGTTGTGGCTATTTCGGATCTGCGAGTGGAGGGGATTGCTCAATTCCCATCCCCCTCTTCCTTTAGACCCACAATTTCCTGACCAAACCTCATTTCTAACTGGCATTGAACCAATTTTTGTTTTCTTTTCTAAGTATTGGGACACACCTAGGTCCTATCAAAACACACCTTGAGACACATCTAGTAGTATTTTACTTTCACAAGGTACAAGGACAACCACCAGGAAGAATAGGAAGCACATAATGATTTACAGCTTACTGTAGAATACTCATTAATAGTAGAAATACTCTTTAGCTATAGCATTGCAATGAGGAACTCTTTGGGAGTTTTTACAAATTTCTGAATTTTGTTTCTATGTACAAGGACTTTTACTGTCTTAAAATCCACAAATCTAAACCAATCCATCTACATGATATTTAGATAAGAACTTTAAATCAGTGTAAAACAGCAGAAATTGTAATCAAAGAGTTTCTAAAAATTCTACTAATAAAGTACTACAAAAAACATTTAAAAAACCCCCTTTCTGCCTAATGTCAACTTTCTTCAACGGCAGACAGCAATTTAGTTTAAAAACAGTAGAAAGAAAACAATGTAAAAACAACTGCAAGAATTAGATGAAAAATAAAACACTGAAGTATTAATGTGCTTTTGTTTTGACTACCACAAAATATTAACCTCAAGAAGTAATGATGGAGAATGTACAGCACTAAGTATAGAAAACCAAAGTCTGCTTCCCAAACCAGAACTGCACACCAGACTCATGTTCTTTAATGCTCAGTGTAACTATGGCCCAATGGGAACTGAGAGGTAAAAAGTAAAAAAAGACAAAAAAAAACCCACCCCTTTCCTCTCCCACCCCCCAAAAAAACCCCCAAGAACCAAGAAAAGCTTTCATGAAAATGATAAAGAATGTCACCTAGGAGCAGGAACAAACAGGAACCTGTAACCAGACACAAACAGGCATTACCTAAAGGTTTAGTGTTTCACAGCTAAAACTGTCTGGATGTCAGCCTTTCTCCATTAGTGTTGAATGTGACCTAACAGATATTAAGGTGTTTTAAACAGCAACTGAAAAAATCATTGGTCTTATTACCTCTACACAAGCAAGATCACAGATGTAGAGAAGGATTACAGAAAGGCAGTTTAACCAAACCAGTAATACCTTAAAAGGCAACAGTAAAGCACTCTGCACCCTCTCTTTAGAAAAAGTCGTTTTAATTGTCTGAAACATATTTTTCAATTTTTTTCTCCCCTTCCTATTTCACTTTACAAATGTTAATTTTGATGGTTAGTTTGCCTTAGGGTTTTACCAGCGGACATTGAAAGGAAATGAGGAGCAAGAAGCATAACCTTGTGATTGCCTTTAAAGCTAGTTTCTTACCTTTCAATCACATGCACATATCACAAACTGTTTCAGAAATCCACTCAGCCATACGTCAAAATTCCCAAACTCCCCCTTCACGCACTGAAAGGACAGGCAACTCCAAAGAGCGATAATACCACGATTCTGCATTGGTTTTTAAAAAAACCCCACTCAACAACATGACCTCTGTTATTACTGCCTTGCTGTTAGAGCTGAAGGTGTGTAACTTAAGCAGGGACTCACCTTGCATGATAGCGCGAGTGCCAGGAGGCGCAGGCATTAGACGGGGGAAGGTGTGACGTGGCTGCCTCGGGTTGACTTTCGGTAAATTTGGTTGCGTGCCAGGAGTGCGGCCTGCAGGCTAGGTCATTCCTTCTGAAAACAACAGAGGCAAAGGGTGCTAGTTTAATGCAAACAGTTCAATAAGGTGCTATACAGCAAAAAATCTACCAGGGCAGCAGTATAATATTTCACAGATAGGACAGAGGTATAATGATTTTAAATGACAGCAGAACTTTCTATATGCATGCCAGTTTTGAAAAGACATCACCATTTGTTTCAAATGCTTGAGATGCAGTGAAATGCCAGTATTTTTATCATATTTTTTTATGGGTGGTGAGGTGGATGGTTTTACAAGGAACAGAGACTGATAAATTTTAAAGTCCTGACATATCCAGAACTTTAATAGTTAAAGCTAATATGAGACTTAGAATTCTTTTATAACTTGACAACAGTAAGGCTTTGGTAAGATTTTACTACAGGTAGGTGCATATGAGAAGATCTAGAAAGAAAACAGTTAATGACAGGAACAATTAAAGCCATGTACATTGTTCCATACAAGTTAGTGATACATGCAATCATATTGACCCCAAGCAAGTTCTGCTTCAGCTCTTGAAATGTTTGGCACCCCAGAAATGTTGCGGTGGATCCCCGCAGGGAAGTTTTGTTTGTTTTGGTGTTCTCTAGGTTTGTTTTTTAAAGAATACATCTCATCAGCAAATAATGCAAGTACCCAAATATCTACTTGGAAGTCACCTCCAGATGTTCCTGGTCATGTAACTGAAGAAATCCCTTCTAAGAAGTGCATCAGTAAATTGTTGTTAGAGCTTTGCACCTTAAAAACTGTTTTGCAAAATTGCTCCATACTCCTCTACCCCCTTCCTTCTGCTCAGGAATTAGGAACTACAGCTTGCACTGTCTTCCAAGGACTTGCTGTTTGTTACACCTCTCAGCACTCATGAAATAAGTGCATTCTTTTTCCCCTAAGGTTAAATAAGCGTTCTGGGTGGAATCCAGCTACTTCTGTTTTAGTGAGCAGGATGCCAAGTACAGGACATTTGTCTAGACCAGTAACCTGGGAATGAAGCAGGATCTTCTTTGAAGGTAATTCATCCTGCCCTTGGACAATCACGGCATTTAGAGACCAAAACTAAAGCCAGTATCTTCAAAACAGGTCGACTCTGAGTACATAGCTTTTCACAGCACATTCGGGAAGATGTGAAGAAATCAGTGATGAATTACTTTTCCAAACTCTGCATGCAGGATTACAAAAGGAGTGTAACAATTCTACAGGGAAACTGTAATTCCACTACAAAGTGCAGCATCATTACTGTCACTAAAAAAGAAGTAATTGTTTCCATAAACAAAAGCCTACTCTTCCCACCATGACAAAAGAGAAAATGGTTAAGCAGAGCATCTCTAGCTGTTCATTCACGGTAGGATATGACATGCTGAGAGTGGAGGAGCCCCAGTACTCTTAGTGCAAACAAGTACAAAAGATTCTGCTCAGCCATTCGATGATGGGCTCCAGAGCGTCCTTGCTGGCTCCAAGTCTGTGTGCAGGTATGGAAAAAATTATCATTCCACTGTTCAGCTGCACAGAACATCAGATGTCTTTTTCCCCCCACTGCTCACCTTTAAACAGTACAGACACCAATTCAGCAAACCACAAATACCTGTTAAGGCAAATTCAACAGACCTCCTAAGCATCAATTCGGCTAAAAAGGTTTATCTTTTATGAGACAATTACTTTTCTATGATGTACCACTAAAGAAACACAAGACTAGGAAACTAGCACAATACAAGCAGCGTTTGGAGCATAAGGAAAATAAGGTTGGGAAGAGGGCTTCTGCGACACTTTGGGCTTGACAAATGATAGGAGGAGTCTAATCACTGGGAAGAAACAGAAGGGATGCACATGTAAAGTCATTACTGTACCTCATAGAACTTCTCAAGATCTTCATAAGATAGTTCCTCGCTACATGAATATCATTTTCAGACGGCATTTTCTGTGCTACAATATCCACCACCACTTTCATCTTCCTGAGCAGCCAAGCAAGGGGAGGAACAGACTGAACTGAGTTGTGGCAAAAGGCAAGTCAAGTGAACAAGAATTTACAAGTTCTGTTCAATTTTCTGTATTTGTGGACACACAGTATTTTTGAGAGGGTCTCTTTTTTCAACATAATAGTCTGAACAGCCTAAAAATACTGGTGGGATACCCAGAAGGTGGAATCACACAGACACCTGCTTTTGTTGGGAAGTTCACAACATAACTAAAAATGAATTCACCATGCATAGTCAACAATACTTTCTGATAGTAATTATAATTAAATGGTGAGAATCTGTCCTGCACTTCAAGAAACAATTTTTTCTAAAAAGGGGGCTGCAACATAAATATTGATTCCAAAACTCAGCAAATGGATAGAAGGAGTAGATAGAAAGGATTAAAAGATTCAAAACAGAAATATTTTTCAGGCTACTAAAGAAGCTGGAAGCTGAGTATTTATATTCTAATGTAATACCTCTGTATTACTTCTGAGTGACAGAATGAGATCNTTCCCTGCCCCGCCCCCTGCCGGCTGCCGTGCGCAGGGACGCCGCGGCTCCGGCCGCCACCGTCACTCCCGACCGCCACCTCCTCTTCCTAGGATGATTTCTCAGCCCACCTGAGCCTTCCTCAGGCTGGCAGAGTGGCACACTCTCCTATGACCACGGAACGTCACACGGGAGTAGTTTTTCTCCTGGAGGCTGCAGCCCTAGGACTGCAGGATTGTGCTCCACATCAGCGGTAATTATTGACAAGCCAGGGCTCCCTATCTAACCAGAAGTTGGCATTAGAGGCCAGTCCTTGCAAATGCAGTGTCTCCCACTGTTCGTCTGTATCTGCTGTGACGGGAAATAATTCATGGAATAAATCAAAGAATAGTTGGCATTGGAAGATCATCTTGTTCCAGCCCTTCTGACGAAGGCAGGGACACCTTCCATTAGATCAGGTCGCTCAGAGCGCCATCCAACCTGGCTTGAATGCTTTTAGAGTATGCACCATCCACAACTTCTCTGGGCAATCTGTTCCAGTGTCTCACCACCCTCAGAGCAAAGAATCTTTTGCTAGCATCTAATCTAGACCTACCCTCTTTTCAATTTGAAGCCATTCCCCCTTGTCCTGGCACTACACACCCGCGAAAATAGTCTCTCTCCAGCTTCTTATAGACTCCTTTCAGGTCCTGGAACACTGCAAAGGGGTCACCCCAAAGCTTTCCCTTCTCCAGGCTGAACATTCCCAATTCCCTTAGCATTTTCACATAAGAAAGTGAAAATTCATCCCTCTGATCATCTTGGTGGCCTCCTTTGGACTCACTCCAACAGGTTGATGTCCTTCCTGTGCTGGGGATGCCAGAGCTGGATGCAGTACTCAAGGTGGAGTCCCACCCTAATAAAACCTGTGTTTAGACAAGAAATCCCAGTTTTTCAAAAGTAAAAGGACAGATAAGTCAGTGGCTTCAGTCAGCAATGAGCTGAATCTACAAAGACAGAAAAAAAATGCCAAAGCACCAGCATTTGGTTTTTTTAACTCTTACTGCTGCACATTGTCAGCCCTAATTTTCTGAGTGAAAACTGTTGTAGTGAACATTTATATTAAAGATTTTTAAAAAAAATATATTCCCTTTTCAGTCACTTTAGTTTCTACAGAAAGCTGCAGATCACGTTTCAAGGTACAAATACAAGAGTTTGGGAACTAGTCAATGTAACGACACTGAACAGCAGCTATCAAAATAAAACTCTTCTCCCTCCATTCACCACAGTGCTGCAAACCCTTTGTATTGTTCAAAACTTTGTTTTTAAAATAGTCTAAATTCACTTTTCCAAAGTTGAAGCAGGTCCAAACTACTGTCAGTCATTTTAAACCTTGCCTATAACCAGAAATTTGGCTGAATCCCAGTGTCACCGGCTACAAGAAATGCCAAGGATGCAAAGCTAAGGAAATGCAGAAAGGCTGCAGCCCTGAGATAAAATGTAAACCTGCACAAGCCTAAAGGTCAAATGCACAATTCATTGGCATTCTCAAACAAGCAGCACGCTCGGGCACTGCACATACTGCGAGGTACGGCTCACAAGGTGCCCTGAGATTGTTTCAAAGACAAATAAACCAAACCATCCTGCACTTGTTTGCCCTACAGAAATAGAGGGCCAGTTACAAACACTGTTGCCCCATGCCAGCCGTGCAAATCAGCTAGGAGGGGTTCAGTATTTGGAATGTCCTCAGCCACTCACACATTATTTGTTTTACTCCATGTTGAGAAAATGTCAGGAATTTGTAGTGACAGCACAGGTGCCCTTGTTTGTCTGCTTATAAAACCCAAACAGCTTCATAGTTCTCAGCTTTCTCACCTCCCCTCCTTTACCGTAACAGTAGGCGAGACATACCAAGACTTCATTTACAAATTTTTTTTAGTAAATCTGTATAGGCTGGGGGAACAAAAGTCTTCCCAATCCATGGGGTTTTTTGCAGTTCACCTTGCGTTCAGTAAATTAAAATACACTAGAAGAACAACATATAATGTAATTAACTGGGTGTGCAAAAAGCCACTGCAAAGAAACTGCTGTATCATTTATTCAATACATCAAAAACATTTTTTGGATTTTGTTAGTCTTCTGAATCCTTGGCAGGAAAAAAAGGAGGCTAAAAACTACCATGAGGCTGCAGTTACCCACGGGGGCCTCAAATAAAAAGGAATTGACAATGTAACTTTTTCATTCCGGAAGCTGTTATATGTATTTGTCACTGCAGATTTGAACTCACCCAGCTGTGGGAGCTCATGATTAGAACTGGGTGATTTTTCTAAAAAGAAGAAAAAAACCAGTTTTTTTAAATGAGTACTTAATTTGGTCTTTCTTCTTACCCCCCCTTTAAGAAAACAAACAGCATTCCTTTCTATAGAACACCAAAGGAGTCATCATCCTATACAAAGATATTTGGTACTATCTCTCAGACAATTATATTCATGGCATTCAAATTACTTCATGCTACGTTAGTCACCACTGGCAGATCTATCTGCCAAGGAAATATGGGAATGAAGTACCTAAAATCTGGCAAAAAGCTATAGTTTTGCAGCGAAACTATATAAGGAATGTGAATGGGTTCTTGTGTCATTCTCAGTAATTAAATATTTGCAAGAGTAATCCTAATTTAGGCTAAAACAGTTGTTATCAATTCCATAAAAAAGCTTTTGATTAAGTCCAATACAATTCCCTGCTCCTTTCCCCTTGCCATTTTCAGAGTTTTCCTGTCTCCTGACATAGGGGTACATCTACATCTTTAGATGTAACAGCAAACCAAGCGAGGACAAAGCATCCAAAACGTGAGGTGGAATACTTTTTCTGAACAGTTAGTCTCTCTCTCTATTTCTTCTACATTTATTTAAAAATAAAAGAAAGAGGGTGGTAATGCATGTGTGAAAGAATATGCAAAGGAAGAAAAACACAGAAAGCCCCTCTGAAAATTTGCATGCAAAAATTGTATATTAAAGCATTGCCCAAATTAAAAAAACTTCCAGAATATATTTTGAAGTAACCTTCACTGTCACTCATATCCAACAGATGATTCAAAGAAGTTATACATCCATACACATATGCGCGTATCTCTCAATATAGACACATGTATAGATATATACATATATTATAGATAGATGTATAGATATATGCATTTATACAAAGTGACTTTTTAGGCTTTTCTAGTTCCAAAACATGCCCACAATTTCTCTGGCCAGGTTGATGGTTCTTGCACTCAAGTCACTGCTTTTTTGGTCTTCCCAATGTACCGAAGCACTGCTAAAACCATGCAATCCCACAATCCACTTACAAATTCACCTCTCTGCTGCCTTCTAGAGCATCACAGCCTCAGCCACTTCTTTTCCTTTCTGTTAAGCCTGTCCTATTGCCTTTCTCTCAGATTCAGTCTTAGATGGCCCAAGTTCCTACTGTTCTGTGGCTAGACAGCAGCAACTTAAATGCTTTTTCTAAAGAAGGTATAATGCTGTGCCGGCATTCAGACTGCCCATCCAGGAGAGCCTTAAATGTCCTTCTAAGTAAAGACAGTAGATAGAGTGAATACATAAACCTCTCCAAAAAGCCAAGAAATTAGGCCCTCCCAGGTGAGGCAGAAACACCAGGACTTGAAATTTTAACTGTAGAGATGTAACACCCTCACTTTATATTAGAGAGATTAAACTTAAGATGTGCAAAATGTATTTTCATGGTGAGCAATAAACACAAAAAACTACCAGTAAATATCATCATGGCAAGTACGTTAAGGCCTTGCCTTTTACCTTTGCAGATCCGAAGGGAGCTTTATAAAAACAACACATACCATCTCCTCCTTTCTTTCAGGGTCCCTCCCTGAATACAAAAAATGCCTGAATTGAACTCTTTCAGATGAAGTCAAATCCTGCCTGTATTTACAACTGGCTTGTTCACAAAAGGAATGGTTAGATGCACTGCAGGAACATTTAAAGGAATACTTAAGTAAATATTTAGGACAATACTGCCGATGCCATTACAAACAATAAAGTTATTTTCATGCAAAAAAACCCCATGGAGTAAGAAGCAGAACCAACTCAACAGGCCCACATAAAGGTTTTTTGCTCATCTACTTAAAAGCTTGCACTTGTTAAGTACTCAAGTACTGCTTCTCAAAACACTTGGAATTCTCAAGTAATCTTCCAAATACATACTGGTCACATCACACAGCATCCAGGACCCATTTACACCCTGAGACAAAAGATGAGTGTAATACTGTAAAAAATTACAGCACTTTCCACATTGATAAAGAACTGAATAAGCTTTTCCAGTAGAAATTTTCCCTTGAGGTATCTTGGTTCTCAAAAGGACTATAGAGATTTAAAAGAAAAAAAATTGCTCCACAAAAAAAAAAAAAAAAAAAAAAAAAAAAAAAAAAAGAGAAAAAAAGAAATCTGCCTCTTCTGAGGAGCCCCTTCTGAATAACAGATACAAGTGCATGTAAAAATTTATGACTTCTTCTGAATTGGGGTAGCTATGCAACTGTAAATCACTCTGGGATATATGGCATGGTTTGTAAAAAGCATTTTTATTGTCACAAAAACTATTTTCAGATTAAAACAGACATTAGAATTTTGGCACATTACAGAGCTCGTAATTTGGGCAGGAAGTATCAGCTGCCTTAACGTGTTGGAAGCCCAAGGCATAAGGTGGTTACAGTTGCACAATCATCCAAGGTAACCTCTCCCTCCTTACCTCCCGGGGCAGCTCAAGTTTCAGGTGAAGTTAATTGTTAGTTCCAAGTTATATCCCGTTCCTAATCTCCAGCTGATGATTGCAGCCAAAACAGCATTATAACAAGCAGCAGGACAGTCTGAAACACTTATGCATCCCTCTACCATTTCTCCATTGGCAAAGGGCAGATATTTTCCTGCAACTTCTTGGAGCATGAGCTGCTGTCCTATGCCTGTACTAATTCAGGCCAAGCATTTTCAACATTTTGTGTAGAGACTCTTAACAGAAGCAGAAAGAATCTGCATGGGCAGGTATAATGCTGTCTCAGAGCTCCACCTCCCACCTGTGGGTGGGAGCCTGACCCTGAGAAATGCCAGCCACCGCCCTCCATCCCTAGGGGGAAGATGGGGCCTGTAGTGAAGCAAGTGCAAGAAGCTGGATCCCCTGCTGAGGCTGGTTCTATGTCCTGCTTCATCTTCTGACATTTCTTTCTGCGAGAAACACAGCTGTTTCCTGTGATTTGAATACACTGGGAAGAAGTACAAACCCTTATTTTGAACAGACCTGTGGCAGCCCTAAAACACTTACAAATCACTTAGAGCTAGAAGTTTAAAAATGACCAGACAACTCTCATTTCAGGGATTCTTGGAGCAGCACTGATTTTGCTTGGGGAATTAGGTTTTTAGGCTTATTTTGCAGAAACTGAATGTGCCAAGATATGCATTCAATTGAACATCATTAAACTTGAAAGTTGGGTTCAGTCACTTCACAGCAAAATAAAAGCTATTTTCCAAGCAAAATTGAAAACAGGATCACTTCACAGCAATAACAAAAATCTTCTATAGATCATTTTTCTTCCAGCCCAGCTCACACCATCCCTTCATATCTCAATCTTTAGTCACCCTAATTATCACCAGGAGTAAGTTTTACAAGAGAGTAAATCTGGCAAAAATAATAAATGCCCACAGGTTGAAACATATGCTTGAATACATAGAAATCAAGCTAGAAACTACCCAAATTTTTCAAGCCCAGATCAGTTACAATGGATGACAAAACACAGGGAAAAATGCTCTAGTTAATACTCATTAATAGTTACTCCTGCTGCTGAAGTTTGTTTGTTAAAAAAGCTGCAGGAACCATCAGCATCCCTCTGAAATGATCAAGTAATTTAATAACTGAATTCATTCATGCATTCTTCCTGCATAAACCAAGGTATCTATCTATGGACAATCTCACAATAGATCACACAGATACTATGACTACATTCATATGCAAATTGTGCCTACATCACTATTATTAAACTTGGAGCAGTGAATAGGGCTCTGTCTAACAGTGAGTACTCAGCTGTTTGCTTTGTGTGTGCTACATTTAGTCTTCTTTAGATGGGAAACAAAATTGGGTTTCAACACTTCTTCTAGGGTGGCACAGAGCTTCACAGAGGGAAGTCTAAACAGCATAAAGGAATACAAAAAAATCTTCATATAGAAAAAAATCACTGAGAAACACTGAATACCACATATGACCTCCAAGTGACTAACCAAAGTTTAATATTTTATAGCTTTACTCGAAGTTCAGTGAAGTCAGCAGAAATCTGTGATGGGTTTTTTTGTGCCAGTGCTCTGTTACGTATTATTATGCGTTATTATAAACCAACAGTAACCTGCAGACGTTGATCCCAACTCTTCTGGGATCCTTCCCCACAAATACAGTGGGCAGATCCTACCTGAGCAGCCCTGTAGTGTGAGGACCATTAGCCTCACTAGATTAAGGATTTCTCTAATGGAGCTGGCTGGCCTGTCTGGTCACCACTAAGAAGAGACAGAAACACATCCTGAGCCCACGCTGCTCCAGCATCCCCCCTTCACAGCATATGTTCTTGAAAAGCAGGAAGCAGTGACTGCCTGGCAGTCACAAAAAAACCCAAACCTAAATTAATCATTTAACACTCCCTCCCCCGTTCCCAAACTGTGTAAGACAAGTGTATTTAAAATATTAGGGTTTTTTTTCCCCCCACCTTTGCTCAGTACTTCATATTCCTCTCCCTCCTACAACTCTTTCTTTGGATTTATTGTGAAGAACAAACAATTTTGGTCTCACATTCATCAACATACTCATTTCCTCTTGCACTGTTCCGTAAAAATCCCCTTCCACCCTTGTGCAAGCATGTCGACAGACAGCTCACAGCCTGGGAAACTCTTTCCACTGAATTTTCTTTTCACACCACTAAAAGCTCAAGACTTAAAAACTCTCAGGCCTTGACACTGAGTTTTACTAAGAGTGACTCCGCCACTCCATTTGTCTCCATCTCATACTGGAATGAGGAGAGCAGCCCAAGAAAAATGGTTGCAGACCTCTTAGAAAGTAGAGGCTGCAAACCACCCCAGTGCGTGGCCTGGCTGGGAGATTAATGGTTTTGCTCAGCACGGCAAAGCACACTGAAGCCAGGTCTGCCTGAGAAATGGGAGGCAAATTTGAAAGCAAACAACGAAACACTCTTTTCAAAGTCACCTCCCCTGTTCCACACCTGCCACTCCACTATCCTACAATGAAATTTTAATCGGACACATTTGAGTCAACAGTGCATAGCTTTTTTATCTCCCTCATCCAACAAGTTACAAAAGACACAAAAAAGCCAAGAGAAAGGCATCCTGAGCACCGGCTTATCCCAACAATGGAAGTAAGGGGTGAGGAGCTGCCAGAGCTCATGAGAGTCCTACCTCGGGCCAGCGTGGCAGGAGCCTCCCCAGCCGGGCACAGCCTTGGGTACCTACCTAGGCTCCTCCCTCGGGGACCAGGCAGAGCTCCCGGCTGGCAGCCCAGCCTCCCGTCATGGAGCGGGACCGATCCCAGGGAGAAGCGACGGGGCCGAGGCGGCACCGGGCGGTGTTGGTGGCGTCCTACTGGGTTCTGTCCCCGGCAGACGCGGGCGATGCCGGCGGAGCAGAGCATCGGACTCCTCGACCCTCTGCCACCGGCTGTCCTGTGCTAATCTGAGGCCGCCAGCTTAGGGATATAATTAGACTCAGAAAGGAGCCTTGTTAGTGCTCCCCGCCAAGAGGCTGGAGCGCTTTAAGTTAGTCAGACCCGCAACTCTGCCGCTGAACGCTGCTGCGGAGCTCAGCAGGGAAAAGCTGAGCAAAGCCCAAAAAATGAAACCAGAGGACTGTCCCTGACAAAGGAGGAAGGAGGGGGAGTTTTAATTTTCGTTTGAAGTGGTGTTTGACATGGCGCATGGAAAATGCACTGACGTTTTGCTGCTGAAACTGTTTTGGTTTGTTTGTTTTATATGTTCTGTCCTTTTCCAATCTTCTAAGCAAACACATGGGCAAGAAAATAGATGGGTCTGGGGCATTGTAAAGTTCATGTCACCTATGAGATAACAAAGCTAAAGGAAAATTTCTTAAGAGCTCTGATGGACCATGAAGGCTAGTGGAGAGTTACAGATGTTTTTCCTACACATGAAAAACCTCCAGACAGTCTTCTCAGGAATCAGCACTTTCCCTAAAAGAGAGGCAGCCTGTTATATCCCAAGAAATAAACCACCTCAGTATGCAGGCACTGGAAGTCATCATCCACAGAAAAAAGTGGCAGGTACATCCTTCCATTCCCTATGGAGACTGATACTGCAAATTCTGGGGAGTTCTTTCAAAGGACAATTTATTTTAAAAGTCTTCTGAAAAAAATAAGCTTTATTCTATAGTCACACCATTAATCCCCTTCTGCTAGTCAGATTTGCACATGTAAGCTTGCCATAGTTGCTGACCATCATCATACCTGAGGATATAATGGATACAGTAACAGGCTACAGAGAGTTTCTTTGGGGAGAATGAAGAGGATTAATTATGCTGTACCCTTAAGGATCAGCACAGCAGAACAAAGACAAACTTCCTTCTTACACACTGGCCTATGTGCCACAGTCATGTTTTCCTTAGGTTCACTGACCCACCACACTAAACAACAACAACCATACATTTTTATTGGTTCTGTTCTGTAACAGAACAGACTGCACCACAGCATCCTTACCAACTGACTGACCACCATCATGCATGTGTAAAATGAACAGCTTTTCACAGGTCAAAGCAGGATGCATTTATAGTTGTAAAGGAAAAGCTGGAAGTTTGAGGATTTACAGAAATCCTCAAACTTCAGGAAGGCAGTTGGCTAAAAGGCAAGAAGAGGTCTTATTTTATGCAAGCATACATATTTGGATTTTAATAAGAAGTCCAGTTAAGACAGCATATGACAGAATTAGAAATTACAAAGAAGTTCAATAGCTCAACTGTGTGAACCTGCTGGAAAGTTAGATGATGTCTGGCTAAAACTTTCTCAGCTAGACTGATAAATTCTATTAAAAAACAACTGCACTTCATATAAAGGCAAGAGTATAGATTACTCACAGATGTTCAAGCTAATGTAATGAGGGTTTTTTGTAAATAGCCTTCAATAAAGGTAAGCTAAACCTAGCACGATGCCTTGCTCATTAATATTAACACTCATGCATGTGCGTGCATGTGCATACACAGTCCAGAGAAAGGCAGACTTTGATTTAATGGCTTGCTTTTCTAACTATGTTTCAGGAAGAGTCTAAAAACCATGGAGTTATTGCTGTGTGAATGAGGATGCAAAGTCAACCTGACAAATATTATTCTTGTTGACTTATCTGGCAAAACAGAGAAGTGAAATTCAAGTGGGGAAAAAACCCACTTTTTTCCTGAATTTCCAGCAGCAAGTTCATCCTCACTCTACATAACAAAAGAACAAATTGCATCGAGTAGATACTATTGAATCTGCTGTCTAAAAACAATGAGAATTACATTGATATAGTAGTAAGAAACAAGGAAAACTAAGTGTTTCCTTAATTTTAAAGGAAAACCTGAGCCTCAAAAATCAGTTGACTAATAGGATTTTTAATTTGCTTTAAAAAGCCTCTTTCAGTCTTAATCTGCAATCAGATACTGCTGAGCTGTCCTGCTAGACTGCAGCCAAAACAGCAAACAAGCTCATCTTACCTTCACGACAAAGACTGCTGGCCATGGCAGTATGTTTGCTGGAAAACAGCTATGAACAGTCATATAGTTGCTACAGAAGCCTTCCCAGAAGACTAGTGGAAATTTTAAAAATATCCCTGAAACAACTAGGATTATTACAATGCTTATGTGACATATAGGATCCAAAGATGAATGAAGGTGGGTGACCAGACAAATGCCATGCACAAGAGTTCAGCCTACAGAAGAACAGAGACTTTTCAGTCAAGGGCCAAGACCCCTCTCATTCAAGGCTTATCTCAAGTGTAAACCTGCCTCTCTAGAGTACAACTGAGTGAACAACCTGGAATCATTACTCCAGTTGCTGTTGGGTATAGAAGGAAAAGGAGCCTACATCCAACATCACACACTTGGTATTAATGCAGACATGCTTATAAAGCCACTGGATACACAGTCCCAATAGTATCAAGTCTATGTGGTACCAAACAACTGCTCATTAGTAACTGCTCCTGAAAGAGGAAACTGTACGACCCTCGTTCAAAGGAAACCTCTGCACATCACAATCTGAGCTTCCAGAGAACTTTACCTCCTTACTGAAAATTAGAACATCAGCTAAAAACCTTGTATTAAAACACAGAATAGGGCACGAGTTAACCCCTCACCTTCTCCTTTCCCATCCCCAAAACGAGAAAAGACAGTTTCAGGGAGAAAAGCTTTCAAGCTTTCATCAGTTTCACTTGAAATGTTCCTCAAATACCTTTTTTCATTCATTTTAATAGCCAATGTTATGGGAAGTAACTTGCTCATCACCAAGAGCAGCGCCACAGGAAAAGCAGCATCTGCAATCAAGTCCATTAATTGAAGGTGCCCATCCCTGTCTCTCCACCTGACCCTGGCTGCCAAGGCAGACTTCATCCCCCTCCAAGCCTCCCCCTCTGTCTCTCCACAGGCATATGGCTTTTCACCAAAAATTCATCAAAAAAGTGGTTAAAAACCTGAATGCTCAATACATCTGTTCCTTTGAAATCTTCTGGGAAGCACACTTGGGATGCTTTTGCCTAGACTGACCTTCCTGCATTATTAAAATATATATTACCACATTTAACTTAGGAACGCATATCCAACACAGACTGTTGTGTCCTAAGGCAGAAATTTCTAAATAATATACATATTTTTGAAATCCTTTAAGTCGTTTAAGTGAAAGTAACGGCCACAAGAGAGCGCTACCAGCAAAGGATTCAGTCACTGAGCGAAAACAGACTAAGCTATACAGAGTAACAAAAAAATAAAGGTTGTGGTTAGGCAGTCTTATTTGCACATCTAAATGGAGTCCTCAGACATTTAATTGCTATAGTTGTGATCTTCCGAAGCCAGGAGATATTCTGGTTGTCTCCATTTTTGAAGGTGGAATTCCAGATAGAGCATGAATAATATCCCTTTGAAACAAAGAGAAACAGTCAGCAGTTTTTGGATTTTACACACCTTTAAAATGACCCACTCCCACTGAGACGCCTGAAATTAACAGCTTTTCTGATAACACCTTTTTTTTTTTCCTTAATGCCTGTAGCTGACTAAAACTCAATGCAATAAGTTAGAACAACAAAACTGTGGCTTTGCAGTTGTTTATGATCTCTGTGCACTGAGTATCTGAATACCTTGTACTCCCCTCTTACTTATCTTTTCAAGAAAAGTGCCAACAAATTATAACAACAAAGTCAGCCTATTTTTCTGGAAGCAGCAAATGGAACTGCAGCACTTTTTTCCATGCAAAACAGGAGTTCCTGTTTTTGCAATTTCAGCTTCTAGTATCTTATCATAAAAGGAAACGACTTCCAAAATGTACCCCTAAAAAAGAAGTGACCTAGAACTTAAAAACAATAAAATAAAAATATAAACACATGCTTAACTTACAGACTTCTAAGGGAGAGGGAGGCTCTAAAATAGGAAAGTAATAAAAGTAATCTATTCAGATATTCTTAGAATGGCAAATTGAACCAGTATTTTGATAGACAAGTTATTCACAGAGTTCTTTTATATGGGTATCTGTACAAATCCCTAGAATTTCAGCAAAGCAGCATATTCTACCTTAAATGCCCATTTTCATATGCCAAAATTCACACAAAGTTCTACAATCACCTTTTGCCTTGCTGTCAACCACGGCAAGACCTATAAGGCCTGCAGCACTGCTCTTTGTTTTCTCCTCCCATGTATCAGGCAGGTAACCAGTTGGTCTGACCTCCCATTTGCCAGTCATCCTGCACCTGAAAATGGAGCAAACAGCACCACTACACTACAGCCAACAGTGCCTTTTTTAAAAGAACCCACACTGGAAGTATTGCCTTGTCACAGCACAGCAGCTCCTTTCCTACCCCATGCTTAATACGTTGCATTTTACATAAAAAGAAAATAAAGAGACCTGCAAAATATTCTGTTTCTGTCTGTGAAAGTAAATAAATACAAATAAATTACCAACCCTAGCACCCTTAAAGACTTCAGTCATTAACTTGAAGAAATCAGGATTTCACCATCACAGTTTGCTCTGGTTTTCCTTGTTCCTCAGCCCAACTGTACAGGCTTGAGCAGGATGGAACAGCAATTTCATTTATAAATAAGATATGCACTGTCAACAAAGAGGTATTAATTTGTATGAGTATAACATCATAAATCTTCCTGCTTTCTGAATTCACAATAGACTACCATGATAAAGCTCTCATATTCTGGAATTGTTTTTCCTTGGTCTGCCTTGGGGAACTAAACAGACACATCTGGATGTCTGAGATAAAAGTGTTGCTCTTGGGATTTATGGTATATTACATAAGCTACATAAATACTTTTCCCTCATCCTTATTTTTTGCACATTCTGCTACCTTTTGGTGGCTAGATAGCATTAAACTCCTGATGTCATCCTCTTACCTCACTTTTTACCATGATTTATCAGAATTCCTCAGATGGATAATAAAACACTTTTTAAATGAGTATTTATCATTATGAAATATCTAAAATGCTTCACACATTGAATAAATTGGTTCTGGCAGGGTTTATTTTCAGATATCTTGGAGACTATCATGCTATGTAAAGTGCTAAAGAAATTAACCTTTAAGGTAAATACAAAAGAAGTGTTATTCACCAGTAACACTGAAGAAAAACACAGCCTCTGACAGGGCTAATGCTAACAGCAGCAGTAAAAATACAGGGGGAGTTTTAAGCCATGAAGGAGCAGGAAGCAGAGCAGCCTTCAGACACATTCCCCCCCTGCCATCTTTGCCCAGGATGGGCACAGTGAACACGAGAGCAGCACACGGCTGCCTGCACCAGCACAACATGCTGCCTTCAGCAAGAAGGAACTTGCCACATCCTTGGGGCACACAGCCACAGAAACCCTGGTGCTGATTGTGGCCAGAAACAATGGGTGTGTTTTGCCTCCCAGCCACTCACCACAATAAGCTCACCCTTCGACAGCCATCCCAAATGAGTTGAGCTTCCTCAGAAACCACATTCCAAATACTGGTCTTTCTACACAGGTGTGGTGTTTTCCCACACCGATTTCAGCTGTAATTTACCTAACCACGTTCAAGGTGACCCAAAAACAGGAGTGGGGAAAGGGAATTCCTCTTGTCCCAGGGCATTTCAGGAGAGAGCCCAGCCCTACTTTGTCTCGTTCTTGGTTAAAACACTATAGCCACATGATGCAAATTACTGAGCCTCCACAAAGAACTATGCCACAAGCTGGTATGGTTCAGGTTTTATCTGAGAAAGCTATTTTGCTCTGACATGACCTATGCCAGGCCAGTTACCATATCCCACAGTGCTTTCTTCCCCATCAGATGCCACCCCTAGTTCAGCAGCCCACCTGCTGGCAAGGCTGCTCCATGAGCCAGATCAAAGAACTGTGATTTTGATTGCAACCCAGCAGATATTTCCCCAAACTTTGGCTTTTGTCATTCTGTCCTTCCTCTGCACTCAGCATGAAGCTGGACTAAAAGCACAAGGGCTGTATAACACAGCAGTGTCGTAGCTGTGACACTATGACAGACTTTATTTTGCCAGGTGATCCAGTATTATGCAGATTTAGTAGCCATGACCATAAAATGCCCTGGGTTTTTTGTGCAAGAGATAAGATGCAAATTTCTTCAGTTATTCAGTAACTAAATCTGCAACACACTTGCATTCCTGCCCTTCTTTGAAGTGGTCACATTTCTGGAGTTAAGGGTTGGATTCAGAAATTATGTTAAAACTTCTTTATAATCTTTTCAAATTGGAAGGTGTTACATGTAGTTACTTGAGCAAGTAGAGCATAAAATCTCTACCCTCAATATGGTAGTTACTTGATCCTGAAACATCTAAGAAGTGCCAAGTTCTCAAACCTGTCAATCATTTAATTTTTAGGATGTGAAATATGTAACCTAAAATAAAATTTCCACAAGAAGAAAACTGCAACACACTGAAATATCAGTATTAGTCCTTCTCTCCTGAAATCGGACATGGGCATTTCAAGGTTTACTACTGTTTAAATACTCAAAACTCTAAAGTGCTTAAAGGCAATCCCAAACAAGTATTTCAAAACATACACAACATACACAGAAACATGCCTTCAACATGCAAAGATCATCTCTGATATATAAAGATTATTTATTCCATCTTCAATGGATGGGTTTATAATTCTGTTTCAGTCGGGAGTCTGCAGGTATCTATAGTATTATCAAACACAAAAAATGGTCTGTGTGTGCCTGCAAAAGAATTATGTGAAATGAGTAAGTCGTCAGCCCCACAAATTTTAGAAGGCTCACTTGTTTTCCTGTCTCACACAAGGGGCTACATATTAGAGCTTCCAACACCCACACTGAAATTCACGAGTGGAAAGCAGTTTTCAGAATAACTCCAGAATGACCTTGTAAAAAACTATGGTTAGAACCTGTAAGCACTTGTATACTTTTTTATCTTCTGTCATGTGAGTGCTCTTACTAAATTGGACAAAACTACTCACACTCAAAATTAACCATTTTGACAAGTGCATGCATGATTGCAGGAAAAAAAACACAACTAAACCCCAGTCATGACTCACAGGTTGTTACCATTTGATGGATATCCCATTCCACAAAAAAGTCATGTTGCTCAATTTTGGTAATTACTTAAAAAACTGAATAGTACTGCCACAAGTAACCTTTTGAAGAAGCATATTCAAATTATAGAATATTCCTTGTACCCCCACAGAAATGTCTGTGGCCTTCCTAGTGGCCCAAATATTGCCCTAACAGAGTTGACTTGGTAAAATATTGCGACATCTGTTGCAATTTTGGCTTTCTGTTATTTAAGCTTTACAGGGCAGATTTTTTAGATTTGCAAAGAAATAAATTATGAAAGTTGCCACAAAATGAAAACATATCAGTCATGACATATGTACTTGAGAGAAGCCTGGCAGCTATATAAGACAAACATCCAAAATCACAAGACAACAACTTGCTCTTTGAAACCAGAGAAAATATACCACCAACTGGAGGAACTAAACCTTATGATCACCTCAAGGCACCCATCAGTGTGTCACTAACAGCATGTTACTTACACATCATGTTAATGCAACCAAGAAACAGGTGACATGGGCAGAAAATTAAGACATAAAAGTGCTTTCTAGATGTACACCCCACCAAAAAGCTGTTGGCATGGGAAACATCCAAACACCTGGGTGGTATTGCTAGGGTTACAGCAAAGGGAACGTGGACTCACATCATTAATGTGTTGGGTTAAGTGACTGTGATGCAATCAGGGAAGTTTGTCCTCATCAGGGCTTTTCTAAGGTATAATTTGCTGAAAAGGTAAGATGGAAGTGTGTGCTCCTCCTTTTGTCATGTCCATTCCTGTTCCATAAGTAGTGCAGGATCCCACAGCTGAAGGATGAGGACCACACTGGAGGCCCAGCCAGCCCTGAGTTTGCCCATGGAGAAGGTGGAAGGCAAACTGGAGCAGGAGGTGACCTCCACATGGGATGGCCTACTCTGTGTGTCCCCACTGAGCATGTGTGTACAGAGTGGTTTATCTGGCAGATGCCCCATTAAACACTCCTTCATAGAAAGATCCTGCTAAGGCATTCCTTAAAGCATAGGACATCCAACCCAAGGTTCTCCTGAGCTGGGCCTGTAGGCGCTGTGCAGTTCACATGATGTGCCATATTTGTGCTTATTTGGTTCCTGCCACCCCACTGTGAGCCATAGTAGCTCACTGGCAGCAGCAAAGGAGAAGAGGTGCCCTAGTCTGGTCATGCCCTGTCACATATTCTGAAACACATGGCTTGTTCCCCTCTCCATAACCAGACCTGGCTGGGAGCAGTGTATGTGTGCATCCCTGGCACACATTTACACCTGGCCATCCTGCTTAGAGCAAGAGATGGAGCCCACAGCAATATATTAACCCCTCTTCTCAAATGAATTTGCAAAGTGGGAGTTTAAAAGAGCCCAGCCCTTCCACCAACTGCAGTCACACAGAAATCTTCATGCCTTGAACCAGAAAGCTGTGTGCATCTGTTACAAATACCCACTCCCACAGATCTGCACTGGCATATCCCATTCCACAGCTGACAATTCCAAGGAACATGGTAGCAAGGGGCTATCACGCCTGCCCACTTCTTACAGCAATGGTACATGTATGCAGATACAGCCACAGAAAGCCCTACATACACAGTTTCCTACATATTTCCAAATTCTGGTTGAAAATACAGGAATTAAAAAAAAAATTAAAAAAAATTCCATTCTTGGTTAGTTAAGGCCAAGGTCAATCATCAAAAAGGAGGAATTTTGGCTACTGGGTAACAAGAGAGAAACTACTGTTACTTGTTTTGCCATAACAAACCCTGGTTCCAGAAGAAATGAAATCTAATTGAAAGACACAATAGATTTCATTTGTTGTCAACAGCGGTTCTCCACAAGTACATCTGGCTTATTGAGCGATGCTTAACCATAACCATGGGCAAAATACAAAATTATTAAAAGTAGAAAAATACATGTAATTTTTCAGGTTGTTTCCTATACCATTTTGGTATTTATGAAAGTAGAGGTATCAAGAGCAAACACAAGTAAGAGACAGAATTCACAGCCAGAAATTGTACAGAAAACAAAAAATCCCTCAATTTTCCAAGTCATGTCACAAACTGACATTGTCAAGTTTCACAGAGTATTTCTGCAGCCACAAGGAGCCATGAAGTACAGTTAGCTGCTCCACAGATCATAAATAGGTAAGACTAGATCTCCTTGCA
Source organism: Lanius collurio (assembly GCA_020086605.1). NCBI lineage: Eukaryota > Metazoa > Chordata > Aves > Passeriformes > Laniidae > Lanius > Lanius collurio. Next base: position 23,301,649 of record JACBWW010000007.1, on the reverse strand, counting down.
AAGTTACACAGAACCTACTACGGAAAGGTCATTGGTAGTGTTCAGCAGGTTTCTGCTCAGAATGTGACAAATTTCAGCAATTTCCCATCTGAATGTTGTAAAAGACTGTCAAGATTTTTATTCACACATTTCTGCTCAAGTCTCAGGTGTCTGAAACCATACTGGATAATCTTGGAGCCTTCAAGACATTAATTAAAAATTCCTTCTGTGCTTTAATTAGGAGCTGGCTGTCTTCATGAACAGCCAAGCAAATCAAGATAACCTTAACTTTCCATGTCTAGGTGTTTATAGCACAAGTACCATGGAAGTCACTTCCCCAGTTAGGATTTTGCACAGTAATGCCAGTATTTATACTATGCTTCCAATAACAAGTGTGTTTGCTCCTACTCTCTTTCCCTCTCCTTCAACAGTGGACTTCTTCAGCACTACAAAAAGAGCTGGCACTTTGGCAACATGAAGGCATAACACCAAAATGCTACAGAACAGAAAAAAAATCCAACAAGTCCTTGTGTACACAATGTGCCTAAACTCCTGAACTTTAAAGCTTGTTCTCAGTCACTGGCAGTACCTGCAGAGCTGGCCAATAAACTAAGTCCAGCTTCTCATCACTGGCAGACCCTGTGGAAAAGAGGCTGCTCCTTCCCTCGCCCACCCATTTCAACTGCCCCTAACATACAACTCAAGCAGCCAAGAAGACAACATATATAACTTCTTGAGGTCACTCCCAGAGGTTAAAATCTCACCCTGCCTTTAATAAATCACACATTAAACCCTCACTTATGTGCCAGTTTTTTAACAGTTTAATGTGTCTCATGAATGCATAGTGAAAAATTACTCTTACTATGGATTTGTGATGTATGCTTATGTCTAGTATATGCAAAGGAATGAAGATGGTATGTAATAAGTAGAAAGGAATTTAAGTTAGAAGTATATGCAAAATAATTAAATTATACAGAATATAGCAATCACTTCAACATCAACACTCAGACCAATTTCATTTGTATACAGATATGCAGCTTCAAGAAATTCAAAAGAAATTCACATGTAATTCCTGTAACAAATGTCCTAAGCACAGTTTGCTTTCCATTTTCCTAGGAAAGGAATCTACACAAGAAATTACTCAGTACTACACTGAAGAACTAGCATGCAATTAAGATGTATTGTTTCTACAAATCCACTTGAGAAAATAACATTAAGCCTCCTGAGTCCTATTTTAATTCAGGACCAAAAGTACACTGTGTTTGTTCAACCATCAATATATGTAAACTACTTAAACATCATGTTTGTTGTTGAGCCAGTTGCACAGTCCTGATTTGTTTTAGACCACAACTATGCAGTGTTTCCAGAAAATACAGCAAAGTATGTATGCTGATAGCCAACACACTTATGCTGAGTATTGGTACTGTAGACACTTTTATTCAGAAACCATTGTTATTTTCCCTGAGTTAAGCATCATATTCTTTAAAGATAGCAGGTAAATATAATTTTGTGGAAGCCAGCTACCACTGCAGAACAATACGAGCTCCTTAAGAAACCTTTGTCACAGACACAAAATAACTGTTGTGAATGAAACACATTACTCTCACCAAAACATTTTCCCTTGGTCTTTGCTGTAGGTACATTAGACTACTAAACAGACAATAGCATGTCCTGCTGTTTCCTACATACAGTTAGATCAATATAGGATCAGGCTGTGGCTCTACTGCTTTGAGAAGAAATTTCACATGGATGCACTTCCCAGCAGTGACAAAATCTGATTTTTCTTGATTAATTATACTGACATTAATTGCAAGGAAGTTCTCTACTTTCCAGAATTTTGTTAAGAAGTAATTTTTGTATAACACAATAGACTTTTAAAAGTTTGATTTTTCACTTCTGGATCAGTCTACAAATAAATATTGCAAACAACCCCAGTGAAAAACGTTTTCCACACAATATCTAGATCTTGACTATCCACACCAACTCTCACAGATAGCAAAAACAACGTGATTAAAACAAAGATTCTCTTAAGCTTAAGTATTGAGTGGAACTTCAAACCATCTATTTTGTGCTTCAGATGCTACGATGATGTGCAGATCAATACTTCATCTTCTATGTAATTCAATGAAAGGGAATTTTGGGACTATCCCCAGTCTCCTCAGGGAACAGTAAGTGTGGGCCCAAAGATTGAAATAGTCTAAAAATGCTAAAACTGCCATTTCAAGATTGCTGTAATTGATTAAAGTGCAGACAACCTCTGAGAAGTGGTGGTCCTACCCAACCCAGCTGAAATCCTACTTACTCAAGTAATTTTGTAGTCAGATCAGTTCTCTGATTCAATTCAATACAGACCTGCAGGATTGCTCACAAAAAGACTAAACAACTGGTTTGGTTAAAGACAAGGCTGTTCAAAGCACTCATAAAAATTCAGCTTAAGATTTACGGCAAACAAAACAAAACACTGTTGTTTAAACCATAACTTCTGAAAGAAAGCGTGCAACAAGGCTTTTACAAAAACCTGCATCATTTGAACTTTCAACAGGAAAAGAAAAGCTATTTCAGCACAGCAACAGCAGTGCATGAGAACAAGCTGGCCAAGAATAAAATGAGACTGGAAGTTAAAAGGTTTCTGACCGTCAAAGGACTGATGTCCTAAGGCAACTTTCCAAGAGAAAGAGCAAAGTTGAAAAACCACAGACAAAAGCCCCAGCTAGTTTCATTCAGTAAGTTTTATGAAATTTTATCTAATACTATGCAGGCTTGTCAATGACCCAAAGGGCTAGTGCCTCTTTCGGGAGCTATGGAAGTTCTTAATCAATTTCAGACAAAAATGTTTTCGCTAGCAACAGCCACTGTTTCAACCTCTTGGCCAGAACAGCTAGCTTGTTTTTGCCCTTTGCACATAAGCTAGAGAGAGAAAAAGGGGAGGGATGCTAAAAGACTGATGAAAATCCATCAATTTTGCACCAGAGTGCTCAAGGGCACACACAGCAATAGGGCTTTGCTGCCTGCAGAGAACAGTCACAAATCCCCAGCAGCAAATCAGCACTTGATTAGCTGTAGATAAGTTCTCCAAATCACATGCATGAAGTGAATCACAGAATCATCAAGGCTGGAGGAGACCTTTAAAAGATCCAGTCCAAATGTCCACCCAGCACTACCATGGGAATGCCTAAACCACAACACCCAGTATCAGCTCCAGGCACCTTGAACACCTATAGGGGTGGTGACTCCCTCCGTGGGCAACCTATCCCAATGCATGACCACTATAACAGTGAAAAATTATTTTCTAGTATCTAATCTGAATCTCCCACCTTAAGGCCATTTCCTCTTGTCCTCTAAGTGCTGTCAGAGTAGAAGAGAATGGCCCCCACCTCATCGCAACCTCTTTTCAGATAGTTGTAGAGAACAACGAGGCATGACACAGCTGTGTCTCTCATGAGTGTTTCTGCACCAAACCTGCCATTTCCAAAGATAGATCAGGATTCACAGATTCTGAGCAAATTACTGTCATAAAATTGAAAACCACCAAGAAAGAGAGAATCTTCCTACTTGCTCTGAAGGATTTCCTGGTAATTAAGACTTGCTGTCTCGGTAGATTCTTCAGTGTCTATAAAACTTCTCAACCCTGAAGTTGCTCCTTTCTCTGACTGGAACAGCTGATGTAACTTCTGCTAACAGAAGTGCTTTTACTGAAATAGCCAGCACAAGCTGGAACTGCTGAACATCATCATGATTTATGTTAGTTGCAAAAGTATTTTGCATTTATTAGCTTCAATGCCACAAAAATTTGGTGAGAGCTTCCAGAAGTAGCTATTGTTGAGAGTATAAACTACCAGCTGTGAAAGAGCTCCAGGTTTCTGTAATTCCTTCTATCAAAAATACCTTCTAACTGAAGGTGAAAAGCATGTTTTTGTGCACCTCTCTTACCTTTGTCTAGCACTGTGATGTCTTACCTGTCAGTGCTATTTCACAAGAGACTGTCCTCATTTAAGACAGCCTCAAACAGTCACTATATTTACAGATCATCATACCCATCAAGCTCAAATTCTTGGCATTTTATGTGTTGCACCAAAATTCTTTTTTTGATTCTAAAAAATTCTCACATGAAAGACTGGCTGGTATAATTTGATAAGAGTAATTAACTTGAAAGTTCTGATACACCAGAGTAGGAAATTACCAAGAATGAGCATATGGTTCAGATTTCTTGATTGGAATTTTTTTCAGAAATTACAAGATTTAGCCTACTTTAACAGCAGTTCACTTCTGTCAAAAATACTTTATGAAATTTTTTTTTAACTCAAGTTAGCAAAAATAGCATGAACTTAAAAGTCGCAAGTCAAAATGACAAAGCAAAAAGTTTTCATACCACAAATGTGTTCTGTTTTGATGAACAGCTTCACTTCTCCCCTCCACTAACTGAAAGGACTCTTCACACAAACCACTTAAGAAATGCTTGAGACATCAAATACTTTTAGAGTGGGAAAATGCTTGTCCAAAAGCCTCTCATGTAACCTGCTCCTGACAGCCCAACTGGCCCGCACAGCACATGCACTGATGAGCACACCAAAAGCAGGGAAGCAGGGCTGACAGCCTGCTTTGGGCCCTGCACTTCAGGAGGACAGAGACAGTGCCTTGACTCATCACAGCAGCATTCACAGAATATGTTGCCTCGGGTTTTGCTCTGATCAATAGGCTGCCTCTCTCCATCTTCTCCCATAAAGTGTCTGTGTTCAAGGAGGAGGTTAAAACCACATAATATGCACATTAATAAGACTGAATGAAAGTCATCAACTTGCCAAATCTTGGCAAATCTAGCTGCTCCGTAGCTTATAGGCTGAAACACGTTTGGTTTTCTAGCCAATGATACAAGCTTACCTTTTTACTACAAGCTTCAGAGTCTTGTGTGAACCTTTCACCAGACAGATTGCTTCTTGTCGGAAGCCAGACAGGCCCACATCATTGATGCCAACAATTTCATCCCCAGCCAGTAACTTGTCCACAGCTGCAGCTTTGCTCCCATCTTCTATCTGGAAAAAAAAAAAACAAACCATGTAACAAATGGTAGAATTATATAGGCTGCACAGTGACACCTTTAAAATAAGCTAATGAGCTTTCAGTACTGGCTCCAACAAAAATTAATACAATAATTAAGTGCTTCACATAATTAAGAAGGCACAGTAAGAAATCACTATAAAGAAACAGTAATTATACAGAGACAATTAGAATAGGAAATAAATAAAAGAGAGGAGACCTTCTGAGAAAGCTAGAAACCTTGAGGGAAATTTGGGAATATAAGGAAGAACTTCTTTGCTGTGCATGCACTGGAACAGACTGCCCAGAGAGGTTGTGGAGTCTCCCTTCACTGGAGATATTCAAGAACTGTCTGGATGCAAATCTGTGCTCTGGGATGACCCTGCTTAAGCAGGGAGGCTGGACCAGATGATCCACTGTGGTCCCTTCCAACTTGTTCCATTCAGTGATTCTGTGAAAAGCATCTGTCATCTTGACCTGAATACTGAACGTGTAATCATACTTGCAAATAGAGCTATGGGCAGGCATCTTAAAATATGGTTCTCTAGAGAAGGTAAGTAATATTAACCATTTCAATAACATTAACACGCAACCAACTCGAAAAATCTGGCATGGCAATGAAATCCCAAAATATTGCTTAACAAGCTGGTCTAGAAAACAAAGATATTTTCATCAGAAACATAACATTTAGGAGAATTTACCATCCATACAGCTAATTAACAGTTCTATCTTAAAAATACAGTGATACTAAGAGAAATTCACTGGAATATTACTTTACTGCCACAGGTATATCTTCAATGCATTACATTTTTATAGAATTGTTCATAACATGTGACAAAAACACAAGATAAAGTAAAGAGTCAGGCTTTTGCAATTCCCACCCTAACTAAGTCATAACCCCCCATATTACAAGTTACCCATTTTCAAAATTTAAAACAAATCTCAAAAGCTTGATCAGACAGATTAGCAAGTATCAACAGTTTGAACTGATGTCAAATGATGATTACAAGAATGTTATGAGGTTATGCAAGGACAAAAATAGAAGGCTCAAAGCCCATCTAGAACTTAATCTGGCTACTGCTATAAAAGACAATAAAAATATTTTCATAAATACATTAGCAAGCAAAGGAAGGCTAAGGAAAATCTTTATCCTTCATTGGATGTGTGGGGACCATTCCTTCAAAAGATGGGGCACATGGTTTAGTTGTGGACTGGGCAGTGCTAGGTTAACAATAGTATTCTGTGGTACTAAAGCTGTTTTCCAAACTAAACAAGTCTAGGATTATAAGTACAGCTGTAGGTATTGAACACTTTGCAATTCAATCTCTTGGCTTTCTAGTTTCTTCCTATCTCCTTTGCTGTCAACACAGGCTCTGGCTTCTGAGTTGCTTGGCTTCATGACCTATGTATTTAATTTTATTCCTCCCCTACTTGCTCATAATCCACATCCCACATCTTCTTGTACATTTGACACTTTGTCTTCAAAGCAAAGACTTTCATTTACGTCTTCATTGTATTTTACTTTTACTACAGTATCTCCAAGTCCCACAATATTAAATGCCAGCAAATACAAAGAGTAATTCCTTGTAATCACCCCAACTGCAGAAAGCTTCATAAGGAACTGCCATCTTCTGAGGCTCCAAAGTCAATCAGAAATGAGATAAATCCAGAGGAAAGCAACTTCATAAATTTTGAAGCTCACAGTACAGGTTTTAGAAAGAGTCCAGCAACAAAAAATATAAATTAAATAACCTAATAAAAAAAGCAATATCTCTTGATGAAAGTACTTTAGGATGATCTCACAGAGCACTCAATCTCATGACAGGCACATAAAAGCTCTCTTTATGTAAGTTCATGATAGATGTTCTTAAAAATCTTCAAGCCTGTAAACTTAAGCCAAAAAGAATACTATGAAAAATGCTTGGTCTTATGTACCATTCTAAAACACTCATTATTAATAGTAATCAAGAAACTTTATTTCCATAACTTCTCATCTTAAAAAAACCCCAGATAATTAAGTTTCTACAAGCAAGTAACTTTCTATAAGTTTCTACATCCTCATCCACCTAGTTTTCAAGTTATGACCTGTCCTCTGACCTGCTCACATATCCTCTGAGCATCAAGAATTTACCAGAATACTAAAATATCACTGCAAATCTTCATTTAAGTTGGAAACAAGGGAGTAAGTAGCAGTGGAAATTGCTTATTTGTAAGTGAAGATTTCAGTTCAGAGATGGCAAGTATAGAGCATCTGCTGTATAAGGGACACTGAAATCAGGCTGAGCAGAGCAAGAGAACAGGCAGCTTGGGACTTGTATCTGAAGCCAAACAGGTTATAGAAGTGGCACAAAAAACATAAGGAAAATCAGAGTTAAATCACTAGAACTGTAGGGGGAAGGTCAAGCAGGGGGGGAGACAGGACGTGCATGGCAGGGGGCAGAGAGGGAAAGTATCTTGGAGGACACACTTTAAATTTCCAACGTAATTGTCAACCATTTGCAGCCCTTATGCCCCAAGCAAGGCACCCAAACACAATGACACGGCTGAGACACTCCTGGGCCCCAAAACACCTCGACAGGATCTTTTTTTGTCTGTATTAAAAAAGGGGGGGGGGAGGGAGGGCGGGAAATCTGTCTCCTAGGGTTTGAAGGAATGTTCATTGTTCTCAGTAAGCATGTTTGTTTTTTCTTCAGGCTGGCAATGCACTGACAGCAGGGAGTATTCAGTTACCCCCTCTGAGTTTTAATTTCAGCAGGGAAACTACACATTCCTCACAAAGCAAGCTTTCCAAAGAGACTCTGGCTGTTCAAAACAACATTAATCAAAAAAATCTCAAAAAGTATTTAAAAAATCAAAACCTTAACATAAAGCTGAAGCTCCCTCATGAAAATTTCCAAGTGACTTCAAGATCTTGTCTTCAGACCACCTGCAGGTAGGGAGAATAAAAACTACACATCCATTCACAGTAGAAGTCTTTTCAAGCTGAATAAATTTAAACATAAACCTTTCATACTCAGATCCCCAAATGGCTGTACAGATATGATTCCACTTGACAATATACTTTAAAGTGGAAACGGGAAAGTTAGACAGGAAAAATACAATTTCTTCTGTTACACCAGAAGTCCTTCCTTTAGTTGTAACAACTAAAAACATTAGGCTATGCACACATATAAAGAACCATAGCCAGAAATATCCATGAGGAAAAGGACTCTTCAAATATGCTGTTATATCAACCTGCCTTCTTTGTGCAAAACTGGACAATACCATTCCAGCTGCTACTTCAGGTTTTCTCTTCTTCTGTTTCCTAGTTTTATTGTCTTTATTTATTCACCCACTGAGTAACTTTCCACCTCATCAGGACTTAACTAGAAGTGTAAATACCAACCAAAATACATAAACATTTTAGAACTAGAAAATACACTCAAAAATGTCATTATTTGTCACACCTCAACCATGAATGTATTTCACTCACCATCTTCAGAGTCAGCTGTGCTATGCTGTGTTCAGGATTTAAGCCCAACTTTTAAGACTGAAGCCTGTATTACTCATCTACCTAGAATTGATTTCTTTTAGGATTTCAGGTGTCCTGAAAAACTAAGTCAATAGCTGAAAATAAAGCCTTGAAAATGTAGAGGGAGGTTTTAATACGAAGTCTTTCAAGAACAGTCAGGAAGAAGAGGTCTGCCTCAGTCACTGTCAGCTGCCAGATACAACTGGATGTAACCCAGCAGGAACTGAACTCCCACAAACACACACATCTCAACATTTTCATAGCAATAGCAGGAAACAAAAGACATACAAGAAAAACAATCAACACCTTATTTTCTTATAAATAACAGACATAAGCCTTCAGCAAACATACATAGTTACACAGCTTATCTTGAATGAGCAAGGGTTCTAGAAATGCCCTCAAACCATGCTTTTTTTATGTACTAAAAAATCATACCCTCAAGACTATGCTAAATTAACAAGTGCAAACATGTTGACTTCCTATCCTTAGCAGTGATGTTGGTATGCTACCAAAAAAAGTGTTTTCAAAAGGACATGAAAAGGATGTTTGTCGACCAAAAGCATCTGCTTAGACAGTCTCCATCTCTCACCCTGCCGTCCCCCATGACCTCACTACAGCCAAGAGCAAAAGCAAACTTTGGGATCTGTGCATCAGGGAGGATTGTGAGTGCAGACTTTGCCATCATAACAGTATCTAAATTAATTGTCACATCTTCCCAAATTTATTTTTGCTTGTATCACATCCACAAAACAGGAAGACACACTGATTAAAAATGTAGATAGGAGGATTTTTTAAAAAAAAATGGAAAAAACAACACACATGTAAATCTAGTATGTGAAATTCTTCCTGTAAAAAGAAGTTACAGCCTTGAAACACGGGAAAAATTGAGCCATAGAGAAAATATCTAACAGCTAGATACACAGACATTCAAAGGATACTTACAAGTCTGTATTTCCCCTGTCAGGAAAAGAGGGAAATAATGGCCTATCTTTCCCACTTTGAATTGCTGCAGTGTAGATGGGGAGCACCAATTCTAGCATGTGACCCCTTCACTTCTGTGTTTATCAGGTTTGATGCTTTACTTTAAATACCCACATTCCTCTATAGGCACCTGCATAAACAAGCAGGAGACAGGTTGGGGAAACGCTGCGTCATATGAGAGATCTAGTTTTGTTTACAAAACCAACAGTTTCTTGTCCACGCTCTCTTTGGACAGGGTGGGAGACAGGATAGAAACCCAAACCCACAGACAAACACAGGAAAAAAACAGCACCACTTATCAGCATTCTGCTATCAGCTGTGATAAACTATTTTATCATAATTCATTTCTTGTACAGCCAAGAAATGTTTCTGTGGTTGTTTGTATTATGAGTATCTAATACAGTTTTTCCACAAACCTAACCCTCTTTGTAGAAGATCTTCAGAACAAATAAAATGTGGAAAGTATTGATTATTTTGATTTGCAAGGAGTTGAACAAAGGAGAAAAACCTCTACAGTTCAAGCATGGCATTTGTGTAACTTTGAGGAAGGAACAGAAAGGTAACAGAACTAACCTAAAGTAACAGAACTGACCTAACTCCAGGTATATGTCCTGCAAATGCATTCTTGAGTGGCAAGGGCTGCATTCACCAGCCACACTCATGGCTCAGACTGTGGCAGGATAAAAGATGGGTGCAAACTGCAGCAGGACCTAACTGGTCCCAAGACAATGGGTGTGTACATGGTAAGGCATCACCGGAGGCATGCACATACTAGAAGCTGGGCAAGGCTAACACATTTGACTTTACATTCCTACACATCTTTTCTCTCCCATCCTACCCAGACTTTGAAAGAGACTGCTGGACACCTGTCAGGGAAGAAACTCCAGCCCTGTTTTACAAATCGGCCGAGAAGCATATATGTAAACAAGGCCCAGAACAATGGAGCATGGCTGCAACAAAGCAAGGAATTCCACACAAGGCTTCAAGCTAACAGAGGGTACCTGTAACCCTGAACCACCTCTTCCCACAGACTGCAGCTTAAATAATCAGCATTAACAACCCAACATGACCTTTAAACACCACCATATAAAGAAAACTTAATGATGGGCTACCAACTTGCAAACTCTAGGCCTATGCAATATTATCCAATACTATTAACTTGACAATTACTGCACTGTGATTAGGCAGATGGGTGTCTGCTGCATTTGGTGACACTCTAACTTAGCACAGAAGCCATAACTTCCCTTTTGCCTGGTATCATAAATTCACACCCCACAGTCATTGTCCATACTTGCTCCTCCTGAGAATATCTTTAAACATTACAGCAAACAACATTAAATTTTAGGAATGCTTAGTCCAGGGCAATGTATTTCCCTAACAGCACTTTCTTTCTTCCTTAGACCCGAGGGAAACAGTTCATGGTCACTGTCACAAAACCACTGAACAGGCAGAGAAATCCCCCTCGTTCAGCTGCTCTTTCAAAGTGTTCCCCATTGTGCCACAGAGATCTTGAGCTGGCAGCAGCCCTGCCTTCTGTCAGCAAGTGATTCTTAAAAATCAAAATGGAAACATTTTTTCAAAGGGTAGAGTTCAGTAATAGGACACAGTCTATCACAGCCCTTTCTAACTGCTTGTTATTTAGTGTATTGAAATATTTGCATATTTGTCCAGCAATCTTTTACTTTCTTCATTGTTTTTTGCTTAAAAAAGCATAGTATTTTGAAAAGCCAACTGTTGGTAGAGTTCTTTAAGTATTTATTCTGTTTTTATAATGGTGTCTATGCCACTGTTTTGACTAAGGGTTGCCGATACTTGCACTAGAACAGGCCATTTCTGTGGGGGATTTATTACAGCTGTAAAAACTGACTCCAGGCTGAAACCTACCTTTAGAGTTCCTCAAGGCAGGAATGTTTAAGAAGTATGGTAAAACATCAGCACTTTCCTCTTCAACAATTCATACATAAATTGATTAATATTTTAGTTCAACCTACATTCAAAATAATACCTACCATAACCCTGTGAGAAAATCTTTCCAATTACAAATAATCAGTTACAATTTCTAAAGAGGTTACAGTTATTATCTGTGTTTCTTTAAATCACAGGGTTGTTATGGACTGTAGACCAATTAAAGTACTTAAAGTTAAAAATTTAATGAAGCTTTTCCCCAAGAAACTAATGATAACAATTTCCAGATGAAAAGTATCAGGAAGAGAAACTTCACATAGATTTGTAGGCTTTAAAAAACCAAACAACAGATGTTTATTTTAAAAGGTTTTTTTCAAAGTGATTCCATTGTTTCAGCAACAGAAGTTGGAAACTTTTCATCATTGCTGAATACTTCTACTAGAAATAAATAATAGTAAGAAAACCCCCAACAAAAACCCAGATCCCACAAACACCCCAAACCCCTTGATGTTTGGAAAGCATAGAGCCAATATAGAAAAAAAAAAAAAAGATAAAAAGTGGGGCTGCTGAGTATCAAGAATTTAGCTGTTATTTTGCCATTAGTACCTAAACTTAACTAGTCACATTTTACAACTTCTAAATAATATTTGCACAAAGCCCGGAGCAGCACACCTGCATATATTTTATCTCTACAAAGCAACTAAACACAGACAAACTGTAGTCTTTGGAAATCTTTTTAAGCAGGAGCCCCTCTAGGGCAGCACAAAACCATCAGGGAAGCTTCCTAGCTCTTACAGTCCCCACAATCCTAAACCGGCACCCAGGCCAGAGCAAAGCCGAAACAGACGCAGCTTACCTGAAGTAATAATAAGGACAAGACAAGAGTGGAAAAGATTGAGGTGAGTGAAGATTCTGGAAGCAGGGGTAATGGCAGAAACCTGCTGGTAGTGTTGATCCTGAAACCAAACAACTCCAGTCCCATCCCTCCCTCCTACCAAAATAACACTTGCAAAGCGTAGCTTAAGTTTTAATTTTTTTTTTCCTAGTGAATCATCCACATCTAAATACCTTCCTACTGCTGTTTGGTACAGCATTCATTCAGACCATCTGTACACAGCTTTTTCAAAAATTACTGAGAAATAACTCCCATTTACTTTTAGCTGTGAGCTTGGTTTTGGAGTTTACAGAAGCTAATGGCACATCCAGCCCAGAGACCCATCTGTAGTCTCAGATACCTTACACTGGTTTTAAACATATTTTGCTTTTTGATTTTCCTTCCAAATGACAAAATAATCTGTACAAGAATGGCATGAATAATTGTGCTATGAAAAGAAATAACCAGCTGGCCAAAAGAGAACTCCTTTCTTTATATGCAGTTTACTTATTCTAACAAACCACCTATCAGACATGTTTGAAAGGGTTGGATTATCCATATTTACGTGTCCAAGTTTACTGATGGATGATTATATATATATATAGTCTATTTACATATGTAATCTGTGCAGTTAACATTAAGCATTTTTATAGGTCTACATTTTTGTACTTTCAGCTATTACGAACAATGATAAGAATGGTTTATAAAGAGGTTATGCCTAGAAACAACTTGTATTTTATCTATTAAAACTGATAACAGGAAGACTTCCAAGAGGAAAAATATGACCTGACAAAGTAATCTTTACAATCATAAGGTTCAAGGTTTTTTACTTTGCAATTATCATATGCTTTCAACAACACTGGTTTATCTTTCTGCCTTCCTGTCCATCCCAGGAAAATAATGTCATTGTTTGCCAATGCACCCTTGACAAAAACAGACTGAATGCAATCCAACAGCCTGCAAAACCACTGAATAATTAGGGAAAAGCTAGGAGTTACTGACAAATCAAATTAAAAAATACCCTTAATGTGTCAGTATGATCGTGTAGATAGGACTGTGCATTAATTAAAAAAGGAAAAGACCAGTTTCATCAATTTGCACTTTTCTTGTAAAGAACTTCACCATGCCTGAAAGATAGACATTAAGAGACCAAGTGGATGGCAACAGTATACTTACCAAAAATAAATTTAACCTACTTCATTCACTCTATCAGTCTAAATGTGACCTTTTACAAAGTTACACCTATGCTTATGTCAACAGATTGCTGTCGTTTCAAAAAAAAAAAAAAAAAAA